>CM073140.1:27180617-27613117 GCA_037039145.1 Fundulus diaphanus | reverse complement strand
ACTTTCACAATTTAGATAATGTACCTCAATGGTTCAAAAACTCAGTTTTGTTAAAGAAAAAGTTGAATATCATTCAAGCATATTAGTATTTTTCCGTTTGCAATAAAATATCCATAAACTAATTAGGGTTTACTATCAGAACCAATACATTCATCGAACATTAAACACATTCTTAGATAGACCTCTAAACCTTTATCAAAAATTGAGAGTGAGGTTATGTTCATTTTCGGGGGGGGGGGGCGGAGTTCTTTTGACTTGCATTATAGTTTAGGTTTCTTTGAAAAAACTACAAAATGGCCACAGCAATCCTACATTTTTGATTTTCTATTTTATTAAATTTTTTGGCATCAATCCTAGTTTATTGTACCTGCTATTGGTTTACTCCCACTCCCGTCTGCTCCCGTTGATATTTATTCCTGTACCGTCCCAATCACGTGATATTTACTAATGTTGACTCCCATCCCGTGGGATTCCCACGGGAATCCCGTGACCCGCGGGATTCCCGAAAAAATGTCAGCCTCTAGTCTGAACTCAAACACATGGGACATTCTTTTGATTTCTATTTGTAAAAGAATTTGAAAACCACATATCCTCTCCGTTTGTGTTTTTGTATCAATTAAAATACCAAAAAAATAATTTGTTTTCTTCGTTGTGGCGAAGGCCCTCTGTGTTTCCAAAGCTGTCAAATCTCCAATTTATTTCAAAATTCACCCTTAAAAAATTACTATGGATTTTTTTAAAGACCATTGTTTGTGTGTATAACAGATGTATATTTTCTGTGTAATTGTACCAACAGCAACTCGAAGCCATAACAGATTACATCCAGACGTCCAACGTCCTTGCCAGCGCAGAGGTGAAGGCCTTTGCACAGGCGCTGGTGACCAACAGAACGGGGCCTCTTTCTGTTCGTCCTGGCATCTCAGGGGCCACAAGTGTGGCGGTGGACTTAACAGTTCACTTAGCTGCCGTGCTGCTGTGTGGGAACCAGGGGATCCTAGCTCCCCTTCAGCAGCTAGCACTGACACCTGCCAACATGCAGGTTTGTGTTTCAGCTGATGCTAGTCAGAACTACCATCACCGGTTCTTTGAAATACATTTAATGCTTTTACTTGGTTTTATAGGCAGCGTTTTTGCCCTCTATGCCAGAAGATATGATGGCTGCAGCTCAACAGGCACTGGGTCAACTGAGGTGGTACAGTAAGTAAAGAACAAAGATTTAATGCAAATCCTCCAGATATTTTAGCTCAAACTGACAAAATGGCAAATTACCACACAGGTTGTCCAAATGGCCATCCCTGCACCATTGGGGAGGTATGTTCTGTGCAACCAAATTAGTAAAAATATTGTAAGAACAAGTGTTTTATATATTTTAGAACTATTTTGCTACTTGTGTTTTTCCAGTGCGGCCAACCAATGCAAACAAGTCGTTGTGTAGACTGTGGAGCTGTGATTGGAGGGGACAACCATAGGCCTGTGCCGGGATTTCAGGTTCTTCAGCTACAGTAAGTGCTTTCTAAAATCCATAGCAAAATGTGCAAAGAAAAAGATCACATTTTTCTATTTTTTTTTTAATTTTTTTCCATGTCCTCTGTCAGAGGTGACCGCACCCAGTCAGGCCACATCCTCGGTGATCCAAGTCGTCGAGACAATCCCGATATGCTGGACACGAAGAACATTTCGCCCGTCCCTTTTACTGTTGTCCGAATGCTCACTCACATGGCGATGCTGCTCGGGACCTGTAATCAACCGCAGGTAGCAATGAGGTTTTATTGGGAGACTTTTGTGAACATGAATTGCTTTTTAGAGTTTAAAAACACCGAACTAAGAATGCAACTAACAACCACGGCAGCAAATGTTTGAACCAAGTACATAAAAAAAGATAATTATCAGGCAAATACAATGAAATGTCACTCAAAATACAGAACTGAGGAAATGCAACTGCACTATCAAATGAGGAAACACTATTGAGATATTTACATATATTGTTACAATATTACAAACATATAATATCTATATAATAGATAAACCTATACCATGGTCTGAGTTAATACTCAATTCTGATTGGCTGCAGGGTGCCTGTTAAAAAAAGTGCTTAGGGCATCTATAAAAAAGTTCAGATCAAATAGCCTGATTGTTCTAAATTATTTTGCTGGCTCAAACGTTAGCTGGTAACAGCAAGACAGTTGACACTGGTTACCTGGGCAATGAGAGATATTAAATAGTTCATTCAGAGCAGACAATATATTCAGTAGAACCAAACTAAAATTCAATGATCTAAACATTGTTGTAAAATACCTGAAATTCAATAAAACCTAAATATAAGTAAGAAAGAAAGTGCTGAAATGCAAGTAGATGCCAGGCTAAAAAGACACAGAAGTGTTGCGCTAGTGTTCTTTGTATTTTTACTGTCCGATTTATCTCTGATCGTTAATACTTTTTCCTTTTTCTATTTCTAGCATATCTCTGCAATCATCAAACCTCCAGTTGCAGAGCCTGCTGCGTTCCTAATTGGTCACCTGAGAAAAGATATTGACCATCTGATCAGGTCTCTGGGTAAAGGAACCGATGACACAATCACGGCAGTTCACTTGGTAATCAGCAGCTTGCTGCGACCGCACCAGCAACAGAAATGTAAGCAACAATTCTATATACCAAATAATACTCAGGGTCAATTGTAAAGAAAGTTATTTGACATTGAATTGTATTTACCTCTTACCCATTAAACTCCTAGGATGTGTGAGTGTTTTTCCTTATGTTCATGATGATGGTAGAAACAGTGATCTTTAGTGGCCAATGAAAACATTGGTGCATTTTGCACATTAAAGAATTAATGAGGCCTGTACCGTTGTCTTCTTTCTAGTGTTGCTAATATACTAAAACATTTACCCTGGTGAATCCCAGTTAAATTATTTGTGTTTGCCTTCAAGGGCCAGTTCCGTATGACAATCACCTTTCAAATAAAGTGTCGAGAAACGGATGGGAGTTGGAAATGAGCAACGCTGTCATCACACCTCAACTAAAGGTAGCAAATAAAGCATTGGCTTCAGGAGCTAAATGTGTCCCCCATGTTCACGAGCAAACCAAGCAAAACATGCTGCCTTCTGTCATCTTCTCTTTCACAGAACTTGGACAGACAGCTGCAGGAAGTGAACACCTTCATCCGGGCAGACTCTCGCATCTCTGCCAACCCAGTCATGAAGCTAGTGTTCGGTGACCCTCGCCTTTTCTTGGCCTCCCTGCCGCCCAATTCTCTGCTGCACTGTTCTGCCGTGTGGAGTTGCCGGGAGAAAGTTTGTGTGCTGAGCCTCACGCACATCCTGGAGCAGAGTGATGGCAAAGACACCGTCCCTGTGCTGTGGAGATTTCTGCACAGGGTAAGGAAACATGCAAACTTAAAGCAGCTTCATTTATTATATGTGCTAGGAGGTTAGAGCACGTGGGAGGGACACTTTGTGGCACATGTGGTGTAAATGAGGAATCCTAATCTTAAAGTTATTTATTATGTTTCAGTAGAGTATAGTCTCTCTTAAATTTAGAAAAAAAAAAAAAACCTCTAGTTGAAACATATTTAATCAGTGGGGTTTTTTTTAACAAAATACTTTTTTACGACCTCTTGTTTCCAATAGAACACCACTTAATTATTTCCTATAACATGTATCAAGTTGTTGGTGAAGATTCTCAGTCATCCAGGTCATGATTAATCCAGAAAAAGGTTAAAAAATAAAACAGCTGGATTTCTATTTCGAAGCTGAAGACGTTTTGCTTCCCATCCAGGAAGCGTTCTCAATTCAAAATGTCTGGAGTAGTGTGGAGTTCCAAGCTTTATAGACCTGCCATCGAGGCCTCGTTAGAGCTTAGATTCGCATGTAGATCAACCTGGAACTAATCACCCCAACAACGGAGATTCGTTAGGCTCATTGTTTGCCTGGCCCCCAGGAGAACGTTGTGGTCACATGCATGGAGGTATGAATTGGGGTGAAACTTTGCAGGAATCAAACTCATCACTGTGTTGTAAGTGTCTGAAAGTTGAAACCTGAGCCCTCCTCCTTTGGTTAAAGTTGTTTTTTCTCGCTTTACGTAAATGGCTTCATTCACCCCCCTTCAGACCATCTGTCTTCAATGTCCAGAATGTGAACATTTTGTTCCTCAAAAGAGTGTCCTTTGTCCTTGAGGTGCAGGTGGATGGCTGAGTCTTCTCCGGAGGAGTTGGCTCTCCTGTGTTGAGCCATGGGTCTGTGGAGAGGTTGTCCCAAGGTTGAAAGATACAGAAAGAGATAGAGGTGTTTTATCCTCTTTGAACAAACCACTTTCAATCGCTCAAAGTTGTGGATCGTCTCCTCAGCTGTCTTCAGTTCACCCCACAGGTTTTCTATTGGATTTAGGTCTGGAGGCTAAGATGCCCGGGGGACAAAGGTTCATTTTGTGTCTGGTGAATAATTTCTGTGTTGGAAAAAGAAAGCTCTCTTCCAGTCTTCACTGATCAAAGCCCCCTGTTCCAGTTCAGGTCTCACCTGAGTGTAGGAAACCCCTCACATGCACATCTACATGCAGACCGTAATGTCCAGTCTACAGTAGAGTACTTGCATAGTCTACATTGCAGTCTGTAGTAATAGCCTATGTGATGGAGACTCTATGCCGCTTCTTTTTCAAATCTCCTCAATATGCACGGTGGAAAGATAAACTTCTAGCTTCATTAGGTATAAATATGGCATGTACTAACATGAGAGCTGCAACTATGACAAACAAGTCCGGACCAAGACCTAAGTAAAAATGACTTTACTAAAGTAAAGTGTAAGGTTAAAAAATACTTTGGTTACATTTATTTTAAGGGAAAAGTTAGGAGTGCAAATGATTGTGCAATTTGTCTTTTTCCCCAAAGAATGAATTTGCTCAAATCAAAGGTTGGCTTTTCTAAAATTTGCCATGTCACATTATGCCGCTGCAATAAAGTGTGAATTAATTTCAAGACTGTTTTCACATCTTTACAGAGTGACGCTAAATGTTCAGGATGCTGTTTTAAAATGGAGGAATATCAGCATAAGATAGTTTTGTCCCATTAGGGGCCTTATGACTGCACTGTCTGTGCTGTAAAGGTGTTTAAAAGTTGTTTATTAAGGGTTTCACAACTATCTGCAATCACATTTTTTCAGGACAAAATAAGCAAAGTGGCGAGACGTTAGTTTCTTCAGCGTTTAACCCGTTTATAAAGAACATAAAGGAGTTTTTGTAAACATTTTGAATTTGTTTTTGTAGGAAGCAGAGCTCCGACTGGTGAAATACCTCCCTGACATCCTCACACTTCAGAAGGATCTGGTGAAGAAGTTTCAGAACATCACCGAGCTGACCTTTGACACCATCGGAGAATTTCTTCACAGCCAGAGAGCCGGTATTGAGAGCATCCACACACTGATTTTTAGCTTTTTCCCCCTTATGACCCTCATACAACCAATGCTTCATCTTCATGGAACTCCAATTCACTTTTATTTTAAATCTCATGCTAAAATACCTGGTAACACAGGTTTTGTAGTCTTTCCTGCCATAAAAAGGAGTTAGTTTAGCCTAAAATAAGACAACCATTAAATATTCTTAAAGGAAAAAAGTCCTTGCACACTTTGTGTAAATATATCGTGGTCAGTCTCACTAAAACATTCCTGCTTTCGTTCTGGTCACAGCTTCCCTCAAAGCCTGGTATGAGAAAAACATCAAGATCTTCTTAACAACCTGGAACCAGCTTAGAGTGTCTCTGGCCACCAACGGTAAACACAAACAGCAACAGTAAAACCTGTTCCGGTTATAGAGTAATGGTCTAACATGCATTAAAATGTCCTTCAGGTGAGATTAAGATCCCAAATGAGTTCTGCCAGCAGGACCTGGACCTGAAGAGTGACTTCAAGGTGCTTTTACCTCAGCGACAGGGTGCAGGCCTCTGCTCCACAGCTCTTATCAGCTACCTAATCGCTCTGCACAATGACCTCATCTATTGCATGGACAAGCATACGGAAGAGGAGACCAGGTGAGGGCGCTCTTGCCACATTTTTGCTTTTTCTGCTGGTTTTAATGCTTTGAACTTATTCTGCAAATGCATTCTATATATTTTAGATTGCTAATGAGATATCACCGTATTAAGTAACCAACGCACTGCTTCTCTTGGCTGAATACTTTGATTTATTCATTTCACAGCTACAAAGTGAGCCCTGCGGATCTCACTGATCTGCATGTGGTCCATTATGAGGTGGAGCGGGACTTACTGCCCCTGGTTCTGTCCAATACCCAGTACAGCATTGAGAAGGGCCAAGAGACCCTTTACGAGTATGATTTGCCCAAGATCCAGCAGCAGATCATCTCCCACTTCCTGCTGGGAAAACCTCTCATCACTCTTGATGTAAGTGCAGCAAAGCAAAATTAAAGCACTTTTTTGAAGATGAGCCAAACTTTTTTTTAATCCATCATGTGCATGTCCTCTTACTACAGGGCATTCCTACACTAGTCAACAGGCAGGATCGCAACTATGAGATAATCATCAGGGACATTAAAACCAAAATCAAGCAAGTAAGTTGTGAAATACATACAGACACACATATATATGTATATTGCCTTGCAGGAGCATTTATACCCTTTAATTTTAGTCACATTTACACCCTCTGCTCTGATCCCTTTAATAAATTCCAGTCCAACCAAAACTTTCTACTTTCTGGGACGTTCCATGAGGTTTGTTTGAGAACCTTAGCGAACAAACAGCATCGTGAAACCTAAGAGCCATGCCATGGGGGTCAGGGATAAAGTTGGTGAAACAATTTAAAGAAGGAACAGCTTAGAAAACAGATCCAAAGCTTTAAATAAGCCATAAGATGCCACATTAGCAGTTTGCCATAAGCCACGTTTGGGGACAAAGAGGGGACCAAAAATGAACTTTTGGCCTACGTCCGCAACACTGTGGCAGAAAACTAGCGCTGCGACTCCCCCTGAACACAATATCCCCACAGGGAAACGGGCTGGTGGAAGCATCGTGTTGTGGGGATGCTTTTCTTCAGCAGCGACAGGTCAACGTTGATGGGAAGATGGATGGTGTTAAATACAGGGCGATCCTTGATGAAAACCGGTTTAAAGCAGCAAAAGACTTTAGATAGGAGCCAGAGGTTCACCTTCCAGCAGGAAAACAACCCTTAACTTAAAGCCGGAGCTAAAACAAAATGGGTAAAATCATTGAAAATTCAGAATGGCCAATTCAAACTCCAGACATAAATACAGTTTAATATCTGTTCCAAGACTTGAAAATGGATGCTCACAGAAGATGTCTGACTTAGCTTGAGGTATTTTACAAAGACGTATCAACATATATTTCTGTGTCTTACTGTGAAAAGTGGGTAGAGACACCCTTCAAAAGACTTGTAGCTGTAAATGCAGCAGAATGTGTTTTTACAAGGTATTGACTAAGGAAATATGTGAAAATGCCTGAAACAAACCTTTCAGAATACAAGTATTCTTTGTAAACGCATTTAGTCATGTGTCATATGATAGCAATGTTCTACCGGCTGCTGATCTATCATATCAAATGCCAATGCATTGATTTTTATTTATTTTCTAATTTTATTTTGTTGAAACATGACCGTGGAAAAAGTTCCAAAGGTATGAATACTTTTGCAAGGTTCAGATTTTATTGTGCTAATAACAGTACCTAACACTGCACTTCCTAAAAACTTAAAAGCGTCGCTGCACAAACTCACGTGAGTGTCTGTAACACCTTGCTTTGTGCCATCAGGAGCCCCTGCAGACCCTCACCCTCATCTCTGTCGCTGGGGAGTTGCACTCCTACAGCGAGGTGTGCGAGGCCTTGTCCACGCTGGAAGTGGCGCTCGGCTTCCTCGCCATGACCGGGGGGGAGCCTCACATGCAGCTGTCCTGCTACCTGGAGGAGGTGCTGCAGATGGGAAACCAGGTGGCCCAGCACATCGTCAAGGTCTGCCTATCTGATACGCCGGCTCTGCTATCTGCCACATGTTCACTCTCCCTTCCGCAGTCTAGACTGTTTGGTTACATTTTCTACGTAAACACGCAGAAATTGCCTCTTACTGCAACTTTTTGTTACCCAACTTCGAGGCTATAATCTTTCATGGTAACGGGCATGGTCGTGTGCATGAGGTACTCATTAGTTAATGGTCTCCATTCTTGCCCACAGGCTTTCAGCATGTGTTATCTGAAGCATTGTGTGGCTCTGTGGCAGCTGCTGGCTTCGCTTAAATCTGAAAATATGCTGAGACTCAAGAGGGTAAGATGTCACTAGCACTTCTTCTCCTACTAGTGGTGATAGTCTACAGTCTTATTGAAGAACATGTAAGCTGTGTGTTGTTAAATCCTTTTCCATGTTCATCAGGACCCGTTTGTGGGAGTCTCAGAGAAGTACAAGGAGCCTCTGGGTGAGGAGGAGCACAGGCTGCTGACTGCTTTCTTCTCCAAGAACAGCGCTGACTCCTTCCTTTTAGAGATGCATGAGTTCCTGGTTCTGATCCTCAAAAAGGCCAATGATCCGGATACCTACAGGCCTGACTGGGGGTAATATGAATTTTCTGCATATAGTATAATACAGTTTCACTTTTTTTTATGCATGAAGTGGGACTGGGCGAAATGGACCAAAAATAATATCTCAATGTTTTTAGGCTGAACTTCGATATACCATATTTATCTCGATACATTTTTCGTTTCATAAAGTAATTATAAAAAGGCATCTCTGAATCAAAGCTTTATCCCAATTGTCTCGCAGGCACATTTTCTAACAAAAAGCTTTAGATAAATACGAGAAACAGCTGAAAAATAACCTACTGGAATACATAAACGTATAATTATAACGCAACATGGACCACCTCAATATAAACAATATAGTCTCATTTTATATGTTGTTTCAAAACATTTCAATATTTTTAAAATCTTGATATATTGCCCTGCCCTACCATGAGGATGTGTAAATGATAATCACTGTGATCATTTGGAAACTAAAGGGTTTTACCAGAGCTTTCACAGTTGAATGCAAAAAAAAAATAAATAATAATAATTGAAAGTTGCATTCTGCATACATTTTAATCAAAATGCAACATTCAGGGGACACAAGCGTATCTTACATAAATACAAGCAATACAAATTAAAGATCGAAAGTGCCATATGTATGTATGTATCTGTATATCTGTATCTGTATATGCCAGTGCTGCTGATGTCAGGAGGGAGGGCGTTCCAGAGGCGACTGGCAGATCGGCTGAAGGCCCTGGATCCCATAGGGGTCCAGGGCCTTCAGCCGATCACATAGGGGTCAGACGAGCAGGAGGCACAATGATGCTGGGAGAGCAGGGTGACCTATGAGAGACCAAGAGGGAGTGTTTATGGGGAGGAGGTCGGACAGACGTGGGAGTGAGGTGATGGATGGCCTTCAATGCATGGAGCAGGATTTTGAATTCCAGGTGGTATCTGATTGGACTGAAACGTGACTGGTGGGTGGTGTTCTGGAATTGACATGGGCAGCAGGGTTCTGGACCAATTGAAGTTTTCTAAGTGGATTTATGGGGGAAGATGGAAAAAGAGAGAATTGCTTTAATGCAGATGAGACGTGACAAGCGTGAGGACTGGAATCTCTGGTGGCAGCAGCAAGGGACGGGCAGAGGGGGCTAATATATAGGTGGAAGTAGGCAAACAAGGTGATGTTGTTAATGTGGGTTTGAAGTGCCGTCGAAGATGACACCCAGACTGTTAACCTGAGTGGATGGAGAGACAGACACGTTGTTGATAGTGAGGGTGAAAGTGGAAGGATTTGGTTCCAATGAGGAGAATTTCTGTTTCATCATTGATAAGGCTTTGATTCCCTGTAAACAGCCTCAGAGGGATAAGGGTGGGGAGGTAGAGGGTATAGTCAGTTTAGCAGTGGACATTGATCGAAGGTATGCTCAATATAATGAAGTGGAAAAGGTGCAAAGTATAAAATATTTCTAGCCTCAAAAAAGTCCTCTATTCCTAAGGAATGTTTCAATAAAAGCGTTTTAAAATTCTGATGTAATCTGTAGTTGTCTATGATTTTATGTCAGCTGTACTCCTATTACTGCCTGTTGTTGTGTTATACGCCTTGTACATCATGTTGATCTAACACATCTAGGCTTTTTTTTCTAGCAGTGTATGGGTTTTCCAACCTTTGCAGTAACATTGGGGGAAAAAAGGTTACTTGTTAAACTATATGAGGTTCAAAACAAACTGCAAAGTTTATGAAGCACAAAATAAAAACGTCAAGCTAATTAAGTGATCTGATGACTAGCTGGAGCCACGTGGAAAATGTTAAGAGTTATCAACAAAGTCTATCACAACAAAGTGTAAACATCCAGGTGATGGCACAGGAAACGGATCACTTTCAAAAAGGAAATCTACCTCAGCAAGACATGGGCTGCTTAAAGATCTTAGCTGCATTTGACAAGTCGTAGCTGTGCAGAATCTCCAGTTAGGCAAAGATTTCTGTCACTATCAAAAAACAAGCAAAAGAAAAAAAACCTGTGCAGGGTCAACAATACTAGTAGTGGCTGAGTAAAACTGGACTTAATTGCAATACTAATGTGGCAGACCATGTAATATTAATGATATGTAGCATTACTTTACCTCCGTTGCTGCATAGACACACTTTTAATGACATGTTTCAGCAACTGTTTTTTTTTTTTTGCTCTTGCTGTGTCAGATCCAGTTTTAAACAGTTAATTTTGTCTTTTCAAGCTTAAAAGACACTCTGGTGTCTTACCTGGAGCGAAAAGACATGGACATACCCCCAGATGTGGAGGAGCACTTCCCAGAGGAAATATGCCTGTCCCATTACGTTGAAGCCTGGAAGTTCATCATAGCCTTTAAGCAGGAGCGTGGTACGAGACAATGAAGACATCAGGGGGGAAAAAATCCTATTTTTGCTGGTTTCTTACCTAAATTTTCTTTTCCTTGTTAAAATGTCAGTGTTGTTGCCTCATGTTTCTGCACAGGAAGCTAAAAGATGTGCCTTTTTAGGAGCACTGAGTGCCAATAAGTGTGTTTTGCCTTTATGAAGATCTGATCTGGTAAATTTCAGGTTTTGTATTTCCCTCAATAAGGATCAAGAAAGATCTCTACACTTCTAGTGTCTTTAATTGCACTGTATGGCTTTACTCACAATGAGAATAAGAAAATCACTCAGGTAGATATTGAGATGTAAACTGATTAGATCTCAAACCCTTAAAAGGGATAAAGAATAATGTTTTGTTCACCTTCTTGCATTTGTTTTTACGTCTATTTAGTTTCCAAATGCTGCTGCAGACATATGTTATCCATTTTCAACTGTTGTCCAACATTCCAACTATTTTCTCCATTATTGTTTTTTGCTTACAGTTTTTGCATTATCAGGAACATTATTAAGTCAATCTTTGTTTCACTTATTCTATTTGTGATAAATCCTCTCATGTTTGCTGATTTTCAATGCTTTTACTCTAAATTGTATCGTTATTTGTCATGATAATGACATAAAAGGCACCTTACAAAATGATGTATTGGGCTGCAATACACTTGACGTTAAGTGCTGGGTGAGATGTGCGTCTTCATTTTGTGGGGAAATGAAGAATTAAAGCAGGTGTGCACCTGCTTTTAAAATGAAAGTGATGTTTAAGCAGCCATGTGGATGCAGTGAATAAACAAGCTTGTTTTGCAAAACTCTTAAAACGGGGATTAGTGTGACCTTATGTTTTCTGGCTCTGGAGCAAGTTAGCTGGTTTCCCTTCAGAAAAGTTACTGAATTATTGAGTGTAAACTTGCTCTGCTTAAGAGATTTATTTTTTGCCTAGTAATTTTAGTTTCATATAACTACAAAATTTATTTTTTTGCTATTTAATATAAAGAGAGACATTCATATGTATCCACATTTATTGGTACCCCTAGTAATAGTAATATCAGTAATATCATCTTTGTCATTGAAACATACATTACAACAAAATTTGTTCTCTGATTTTAACCCATCCCTTGGGGAGCAGTGGGCTGCCATGTGCGGCGCCCGGGGAGCAATCAGGGGTTAAGGGTCTTGCTCAGGGACCCAGAGTGCAGGCGCTGGGGATTGAACCGGGTACTTGCAACCTTCTCTGAGTGCAAGCGTGCTGCTCTAACCACTAGGCCAACACTTGATGGGGGCAGAGATTAAAATAAAAATCTTTTTAGTAGTAGCATAATAATTCCTGATTTAATATGAGTACATATTGGTGGAGCAAAAACCCCATGTTTGGATCATTAACCTGTTGAAAGGCCAAACTGACAAGCTGTTTTAAGATTTCTGAAAGAGGAGGTCATAGATGTCATTGCCAAGCTCTCTATCATGGTTCTGAAGGAGAAAAAGGCCCACAGCATCACAGACCCTCCACAATGGTTATAGTTGGGATAGTTTTTCAAAAACTCAATGTTTACAGTATGTTTACAGTAATGGTAAGATCAATAGCCTTTTTTCTAGTCTCAGTACATGCTTCATGTTGTTATGGAGACTTTATGGCTCCAAAATGCCACTCTAAGCTGTAGTTCGTAATTAAAAGGGTGAGCTTTTTTTTTTTTTTTATCTTTGCTCCCTTACTCTCCACATTGTATGAAAGGAATAATAAACATGGGTCTTAGTCCAGACTAGTGGCATGTGGCTTAAACAAGTGGGCTGCATCAGGTAATGTTTTATAAACCAGAGGAAAATGAAATTCTTTGACAACAAATTAAAAATAAGTAGAATCTCAGGTCATCCAAAAAGATCTAAAGCATATATTAGCACCACTTACAAACATCGGTTAGGGTACCAGTTATCGTGCCAAAAGAGATTTTGGTAAATGAAAATTTCAGTGCGAGATTGTGCTTCTAAAATGAAATAGGAATTTATTTTATGCTTTTTTTATACCTCTTTACTAGGAACAAAAATAAATCTGACCGGCACTGTAAATATCTTGACCAATTCTACAGGCTTGCCCGCAGCTATGGTCAGGTTAAAGAGTTCAGTACAGGCATGATCCATATATAATCTAAATAACAGTTCACTGTGCTTTAATTATAAAGGTTTACAAAACAAAACTTATTTTGAGGTCTGCATAATGTTATAAAACCAGGTCAATTTAATTAAATTTTTAATATGACAACTGACTCCAGCTGTCAAGCATAATGTAATTATTAAGATTCCTGTTTGTTGTGAAACCACAGACTCTGGAAACCTTGTTTAGCAGTTACTGAGTTGAGAAAATGTACTTCCATTAACATCTTGCAGTCTGCTCTCAGCATGAATTTACTCAGATGGCCAACACCTGAGCTTACTATTTGTTGTTTTCAACATCCTCCACTTGTAGACTACGTTTCATGCAGTGGAAAGTCTGATTTCTGATCCTTAGGAGACATCTTAAACACTCATAAGCAGCTAAAATCTTATTTTCTTTCAATTTTTCCATGGTATTCACTTTCACCTCAACAGTCAGAGGCACACCAAACTGAATGTGTGACATTTAAACACGGGAAACCTTCTTCAAAATGCTGAGTAATGATGTTCTAGCTACGTTCTCGAGTTGCGATGCACCTGACTGAGTGGACTTTTTGCCACTTTGAGTGAGAATAAAGGTTGGCAGATGTGCTTGATGTAAGCAAGTGTTTGCATCCAGAATGAACTGAAACACTATAGAATTAGGTCATGCAGATGACAATTACAGATGTAGTTATGTTTTGTGTACCAATTTAGGACTTAGTGAGGACAGTATATATCTATTTTTTTTAGATCTACATTTTGGAACGTAAGATTCTTTTGCTGGAGATGTGCATTTTTTTTAAATTAACTTTCATGTGAATGATAAGCTGACACAATCAAGACAATTTAGGTCAGCCTAAACAACCCAATGCCAAAAAAAAAGATAAAAACAAGTCTGTTCAAACAGTTGTATAAATCTAAATAAAGCCTTGTTTGCTTTCTGTTACGTATGTATAATTTTCAGCAGTTCAAGTGCTGCTGGGTAAATAAATTAGTCCTTATTTACGAATTGCATCACCGGAAAAAATCCAGCACAGGCAACACATGATGCAGGGCTCAGGAAATGTCTGCCTGCCAAAGGTTTTGTGGCTTTTTGACCCTCGGCTGGTGGGAGCCCAATGTGTTTCTGATCAGGCTGATGGGAATGATAAGGACAAGACAGCCGAAAGAACGCCGCTGGATAGCTCCTTGATTCAATTTCCTCTTTGCCAAAGCAGTGTTTAGCACAACAATGGCAAATGGATGCCTTTGCCTGTGAAAGTAAACTATGTCCATGACCACCCTCTGGAAGTCTGCAGGCAGAAAACGATAGGTATGCACTTTAGATCATTACCAGTACACTCAAACTAATACAATATTATAGCAAAAATATTCTGAGTAAACAATAACCAATCCTAAATTGATCTCCTGCCCTGTTTTTCAGTGTATTTCACCAGTAATGGCTCATCCAGACATCCCAGGCTGCCTCACTGTGTCCGTGCAGATCATTATCAGGGAGAGAACCTACACGGACCCAATGAAAAACGCCCACAAATGGGTCACTGGCATGATTTGTGCAACCCAGTGTTGCAGAACAAGCTTCACTGAGCAAGTTCAATCAGTTCACTTCCACTCCTGTAGGCTTCAAAGCCACAATCCTTGTGGTAGAAGCGGGAGGAACAAATTATTTTCCGGCTTTCAGTTTCCTGTCTTTGTATTTGATGAGGAGGAATCAGGGACAAACTTGCTAGTTCACAGTTAATAACAATCACGGTCCATGGACATGATTAGGTCCGGAGCCTTTCCGTGAGGACGTTTGTTATGATTATCGAAGCTGGACAGCACACTGGAGAGGCTGAGTGGAGGGATTTCATAACTTTGCAAATACACTGGAGTAGAGTCTCAGTCATCCAGAGCATGGCACTCCTTCAGGACTAAAGAAGCCTTTTTGAACGAGGAGTGAAACATATTCAAGAAACACTAGAGGTCCTTAGGCACGTAGAACTT
This sequence comes from Fundulus diaphanus, assembly GCA_037039145.1. Lineage (NCBI taxonomy): Eukaryota > Metazoa > Chordata > Actinopteri > Cyprinodontiformes > Fundulidae > Fundulus > Fundulus diaphanus. The sequence continues at coordinate 27,598,122 of CM073140.1, read as the reverse complement.
TGTTGATAATATACAATTGCTCTTGAAACCTAGGTTTTGGATGTATCAATGACAGCTTTTTTGAGCTCGTTGCCAATGACTGATATTAGTTTTAAGGTTCAAAAACAAGATATGTCACCTATATAAAATATAGCTATGAATATATATGAAAAAAGTGGCACAAGGCAGTTGAGAACGAAGCCAAAAGCTGTTGAGAAATTGTTCGATTTTGTTTAGAACACCAAACTAGGCCATTAATAATAAGATGATGGTCACCCAAGAGATTTGTAATAGGAAATCCATCTTAAAAACGTTCATCAAATTGAGTTTATGTTAGGATGTAACATGACTCACGAGTTAGGATGCAAATGATTTAGCGAGGATGTTGAACTTCGGAGAAGTTTTTTTTCAAATAGCACTAACTTGGATTCTTAACAAACCGACACCCAACCGAAAAAGGCAAAATCTCGTGATCTTGGGGCCACTGCGGGGGATTCATCACAGTGGTGAATGATGGCTTGATATGACAAAAACTAAATATCTAACAGCATCTTGCCAGATGTGTTTCTTAATTGGTTCTGAAGGCCATTAAAACTTTACAACAATTTATTGGTGGGTCAAACAGTGGTTGTGCAAGTCTCCTTTTTTCCTTTCGTCACTTAATCAATTCATATTTTACTTGAAATTAACCCATAACAATTTGTCCTTTTGCACTAAAAAGTCATCCATCCATCTGTCCGTACAACCACTGTCTTCTGCTTATTCAAATCAAGCCACAGGAGCAGCAGGCTTATAGGAGCCAAACCCAAACCTTCAAAGCAGTCCCTCAGGAGACATTGAGATCAGAAACCCTAAGTACCTCAACTGACTTGTTTCGATGAAGAGAAACAGCAGCTTTACTCTCAGTCTCCCCAAGATACCAGAGCTCCTTTCCCCATCTCAAAGGCTAAGCCTAGCAGAGGAGGGTCATTTCACCTACCTGTATCCAGAAGCTTTGTTGATCCATATCTCATGACCATAGGTAAGGGTTATCATGCAGTTGGACCATCAAATCTTGACCTTCCCATTCTAGCTTGTCTCTTACTTCACCACAATAGGCCAAAGCAACGCCCACGTTACAGCAAAGGCCAAAATCCATCCATCCATGTCCCTCTGTGTTAATTTATCTTATATTTGTTGTTGCATTTTATTTTATGCAATCCTAATCTCCTTCTACACTTTGTCACTCTGTTATGAGTATAAGGATTTGTCAAAAATCAAGCCTTAATTAAAAGTAAAAATTTGGAAGTTTAAAAAAAAACAAAATAGCTTAATATACATGGAACCAATTCTTCCAGTCTAAGATACTTTATCCTTTTTCTACTTTAAATCTCCTCCATGCCTTTAACTATGGAAGAGATTCAACCTTAACCCTTTTCAAAACAGCCTCAGATATTCATCAGGTTTACACCTTGGGGATCTAATATCATTCATAGGCTTTGACGCCAGGCAGGCGCTCACGGCCAAAGGAGAATACGGCTTTTAATGACTCTGGTATGAAATCGGTACCTCGAAATGCCCCAGAGGCCTTAGAAAGAGCACTGATGGGCTACTGTATTTTCTGTGGCGCTTTATGCTTCACCGGGAGTCTGCGGAAATGTTTTCTTTAAATTAGCCCTTCAGGTGCTGCTGTTATTGCGTTATTATCAAATTAGTGTATTTTAATTGCTACGTCATATGAAATGTATGTGCCAACAGGTCACAATGGGGTCAAAGCTCAGAGGGCCGTGTCATAACTCTCAGGTTGCACAGCCCGCTGTGCAGCTTTAAGATGAAGAACAGAGAGGCAGAAAAGGTCCACGAGCACATCTGTGAATTATATTAGCTAATTGTGTGCACTTCTCCCTGCACTCAACACTTGAGTTGTCCTCCAAGCAGAAGGAAGAAATTAGGAGCACTGCTGCCATGTTGTTCTATTAAATACGTGAAGAGAAAATACAATTACTAGTTAAGTGGGAACATACCACATGGGATTATAAGAGGGTCCAGCATTTTAAGTTTTCAGAGTTAAAAACTGTGCCGTGTGCGTGGACACGTTCTCCTGCCAAACAAAAGGCAGAGAATGCAGAAACGGTTTGTGGCATCTGAAACTCGCCTGTGAAACACAAACCTGCATTTGTAGGTGATTATGTTTCACCTTTACTTCTTTTACTGTTACTTATGCCTGCTTCATTACTTCAGCTCGAAGGTTGTTACCAGTCTGTTATAGCAACACTCTGCCTTTAAATATGTAACATAAATATCATATATTATTGAATCAAATTGTTATGGAAAGACGAGAAGGTATTTGAGAGGCCAGAAATATGTCTACCATTTTGTAAGTAATAATAGGAACCCAGTTCATAGTTGTGTTCCAGGTACTTTAGCATTGTCTAAAAATGCCCACTGCTTTCTCTGACTTTTGTTTGGGAAGATGCTGCATATCTATCCCATATTTTCTCACCTCCTCTTAGCTTCTTACCACCATGTGATGAACAGGAAAGTTCACCATGAATCACATCCTTCAATGCCTTTTAGTAAACATGTCCAAATTTAACAGAAGGATGTAAATCTGACTTCCAGGTTGCTCCGAAAGTCATGACTTTGTTTTTACTTTCAGCCCAATAATGTATCTGTTGTTAAAAAACCTGAAGTTGTTATACAGCGCCTTGCAAAATTATTCATGTGCCTTTAAATCTGACAAAGTGATTGAGTTAGAATTTACTCTCCACTTGTCCCTAAAACATATTCAGAATCTAATGCATTTTAGCTTATAGTCATCAATAATGTTTTGCATTACTGTTGTAACTTTGCTGCACATATTGTCCCGGATTTGTTTGTGCTAACATTATGTCACAGTTTACATGCAAGCATATGTTTTTTAAAAGTAAACTATTGAATTATTAGTTAATTTGCTTCTTTTAAAATTATATTTCTGGTAACTGATTTCTGTTAATGTTTCCTTGTATATATTCACCATCATCTGTCCCTTTGTTCAGAAGCTACACCTAGGACAGGTTTATGGGAGGGGCTGGCCTCTACAACCAGGGGTCAGCCTGGTTGTAGAGCTTCAACATGTCACTGATTGCGTAACTGGCTACAAACAAATTAATGCTTTTCTTTTTTGTGTATGATACTATTTATTTTCTTTAAATTATCCTTTTCAGCTATGCTGTGCGAAGCGTTGCATTTTGCAAACCCTTTTGTTATGTAGATGAGTTTACAAATAAAATTGATTACTGATTTATGTTTCATATAGAAAACCAGTAAGATTTTGGTCACCTCGGGCTTAAAATGGAAAATTGTGAGAGACGGGGATAACGCTGAGGTGACACAACCTGGCACTTTTATGCAGTCAAATTTTACGCAGGTTAAGGAAAGGAGTGGAAAGAATAACACTGATAAAACAGAACAAGCCTCACCAATAGCCTCAGCTCTAGCTTGACACAGTTAAAGCATCAAAACAAAGCAAACCACAATGAAATGAATAATATTTAAATGAAAGTAATTTTGCTTGCCCAGACAGAACCTCTTACTGTTGTCACGACCCAGCTCATTGGGTGTCCACAGAGGCATACATTTTAAGAAAATAATCCATATAATTTATAAACTACATTAAATTAATAAGAAGCACATTTGGTTGGTATTTGGTGTGCCAGTAGAAACCAGGGTAGGCGTCATCCCTCCGTCTCTAGCTGGAAGAGGGAGCTCGCTGTGGTGATCTTCAGTCAAATTTAAGAATTGCAGAGCACTGGTCAGGTGCTCTGCAATTCCAGTCAGGCTGATGCTATAGCTAACCAGGAGCTGCAAACAACAAGGACAAAACAAAGAAACAGGCCCTTTCTAAAAAGCTTGTCACACTGTGAACTAGTCAGATTGACAGCAAAGCAAACAGAGATCAGCACTGCCAAAAACAGGCTGTCACACCCCGTCTATAAACAGGGTCCATCCCCACTAAGTTTACATATAAGTCTACAGATTTGGCCTGATGTAAAGTCATTTACCTCCACGTCTAACTTATCCCTAAATCTCCCTCTCAGCAACCTGGTACCAGTGGGTGCAATTTAAGAAGGACGAGACAATAAATGCGAGGATGAACAAGAAGCAGATTAATACATTGACGGTTAGCTATTTGGAGCACGAAACAGGGCATGTGCCACCTCATTGTCTGAACCCTTTATATAACGAATAATAAGCTAGTAAGACTGTGGAAACAAAGACGCCTAATCAATCTCTGGTTCGGACAATGCAGAGAGTTGAGAAAAGTTAATGGATTGTGGTCTGTACTGACCACAATAGGAACCACACCAGAACCCAAATACACATCAAAATGTTTAGGACCTAAAATCAATGCCAGTGCCTCTTTCTCTATGGTAGAGTAGTTTAGCTAATGCCTGTTAAATTTCTTTGAGAAAAAAAAACCTCACTGGTTTGTCAAAACCCATCTCATATGCTTGCAGGACGACAGCTCCCACTCCCACATGACTGGCATCCGCATGAAGGGAAATTGGCCTATCAAACCGTGGGCCTACAAGAACTGGGGCATTACATAACAAAGACTTAGCTGTCTCAAAAGCATGTTGGCAGACTGCTGACCAGACAAATGTGTTTCTAATTTTCAACAGGTCAGGTAGAGGGGCCACAACATCATAAAACATTTTGGCAAAAACTTCGGTAATATCCCACCAGACCAGGAAACCGCATTAGTTCTTTATTTGTTGTAAGTACAGGATACTGTTCCACAGCTTTGATTTTTGCATGTACTGGATGAACAGGATGAATATCCGGCCCTACCACATGACCCAGGTGTGTTGCAGTAGTCTGAGCAAACTCACATTTGCACAGTTAAATGTGCAATGTCCCACAAATTAAAAAGGGCCCAAATGTGTTAAATGAGTGGACAAAGTGTTAGAACAAACCACAACATCCTGTAAGTAAACTGCACAACCTTTCAAATTGCCCAGAGCTTTGGTCATCAGCCTCTGAAAATGTCCCTGGAGCATTCGCAAACCAAATGGCATGAGTACGAGCCACCTGGTGTCATAAAGGCTGACATTTCTCTGGCATGGTGAGGCAAATGGACCTGCCAATAACCCTTTAAATGGTCAGATCTGCTAACATACTAAGCATGGCACACCTTGTCATCACAGTCCTCCTTCCGTGGAAGAGGCAACACACCTGGCTTGGTCACAGCATTCACCTAACAAAAATCGATATAAAATCTATGAGTATTATCCGATTTTCGTACAAGAAGGCAGGGCGACGGCCAACTTGATGAGGAGGGTCCTGCAGTGCCGTTATCCAACATGTATTTTACTTTTCATAAACTTACTTTTCTCAGGATTAACACGATGAAATCTGTTTTTATTGGCTGAGTTTGACCAACATCTATATCATGGTCAATGGGGTTAGTCTGAGGAGGAATGCCAACAAACAACATGGGAAAGCCTTTAAAGTCACTTAACTCTGCTTTTAATCTGGTAGATGATCCAACATGACCCAGTTACCAAGGGTATCTGGTTTTTGTTAAGTGATCTTGCAACACCTCAGAATCAGGAGAGGGCACACCATCTTCTATCTCAACTCCCACCAGTTGAGGATCAGAAATCACAGAAATGCCAACTGAACACACAGGAGATTAATTTTCCAAAATAAACCTGTTAGAGGAAGAGTTTAAGTGGTAAAGTAACGTTTCAACAAGTTCACATGACACAGCTAAATTGATTTTCTTCTGTCAGGAGTGGCAATATTCTAGCCCCCAATTTCTCAAGACATCGGCTCATTAGGTGTGACAGAAAACCTGCTGAGAAATAAATGTAAAGAAAATAATCCATATGATTTAACTGAATTAAATCAACACAAGAAGCATCTTTGGTAGGTATTTGGTGTGCCAGTAGTAGCCAGAGTTGGTAACCTCCCTCTGTCTCTTGCTGGAATAGAGAGTGCGCTGTGGTAGTCTGCAGGTAGCTTTAAGAATCTGGGAGGTCTGGCCAGGTGCTCCCAGTCAGTCTGATTGCCACAGCTGATCAGGAGCCGAAAACAAAAGGACAAAACAAAGAAACAGACTCTGCCAATACTGGGATCATTACGAGAATTTGAGGAATAGATATCAGGATCCAGTAGATGGCAGTGGTGCAACAATAATGGATGCAAGCTGCCGTTAAAATCTAAAGAAGAAGAGGAAGAAGAACAGGCCCTGCCAAAACGAGGCCATCACACTGTGAACTATTCAGATGAGCAGGAAAGCAAATCAAGATCAGCAGGCCCAATAAACAGAGAAGACATGGTGGTCAATCTCGATCTCCCGTCTGGGGTGAGTGTCTGCCCAGAACAGCGTTGAGGTTTCAAATGCTCTCTTCTTTTGAGCAGTGGAAGAAAAACCACTTCATAATTAGAGACAGCCCACGTCTTGTTGGAGAAGGCTCACTCTGTAGGAGCTCAGACTGCGAGGTTTGGGTGGCTAGTCTTATTTTCGGCCAGGATTGGGTCACCAGTTACACAAACTGCAGACCGTACTTTACTTTGGATTCAATGTTTCTTTGAGGAAGCAGTCTTCTTCTCGGCCAGCGAGATCAAGACATTCATGCGCTTGCCCTACCCATTGCAGTCTGTGGAGAGCTGCAACGAGAAACATCTCCGCTGTGCACAGAGTTTTATTGCCCTGTTATGTCACAGGAGTTTCAACTGTAGCTCCTCTTTCCTGCTAGCTTTCATGAAAATGTGTTAATATTGTGAATTCTGTGATTCAGAGTTTTTACTCTTTTGCTTTCTGTGTGTAGTTAAATACTTGTTCCTCCTATTGCTGGGTCGAACGTCAGTTATGTAAGTTTTGTTTGAGTTTGCAAGAAATCCATCTTCATCACCGTTATTACTGCTTGTTCCCTGCCTGAAACTGGTCAGATATTAATATTTTTGCAAGGCACTGTGGTTTTATTCTTTCAGGAATTGCTGTTGCCCTTTTGTTCTTCTAGGAGTTTAGACTGCATTGGTTGAGGGCAATATCCTTTTACATCAAGGCTGGGGAAAAAAACTTGCAGATTATGCAACACAAAATCATCATCTGAATAAAGGAAACCAATAGCTGCCTGGTGCACCACACATATTGTTATATAATACAATTATAAATATTATCCCACCTTCTCTTGTTCACCCAGTTTTCAGCTTCATTTTCCTTCTCCTTTCACTCACTCTATTTTCCCTGATCTGCTTTGTGATCTGACGTCCTAGGGCTGTGAATTGAGAATGACTACCCAAAGGGTTTTGTTTACCGTGGATACATCGGGATTAGAGTGATTACCACTGGTGCCAGCATTGTAACAAGCCCGGAAAGCATTTCACCGTGTATGTAGGTGCTGACAGTTATCCTCCACAAGATTAGAGCAGTTGGATTATGGATTGTTGTTCCTCCACCTGGTGATGAGAGACTAGAAGAAAAGGCTGAGTGTAGACCCCCAGGAACAGGGCTGTCATGAGTGAAAGTAATCCCTGCCCCTTGTTTGTTATAAAGCTTGTTCAACCTTCAGCTTTCCGTTAGATGTATTCCCGAGTATGCAGTTTTAGTTGAAGACATTATACTTCTTACCTTGACCTTTCACCTCTGTATTCCTTACTGCCTGCGGTGGGCAAAAGAATGAGATGGGTCCCCTGCCTCCATCTAAGCTCTCCTGTGGTCAGGGCTAAAGCTGGTGTACAGTTTCACTGGGTTTCTCGTCTTGGCCCCAGCACAAATACACAACACCCTCTCGGATTGCACTTGATAATATTTATCCTCAATTATAATTCCACAGATAGGGATTCTGGAGCAGAGTACAGTGGCAGCAGACAAAGCAGAGTGGCCTTGAGCCTTGCTGAAGCGGGCTCCCCCTTGCTCTCTTGAAATGTCTAACTCTCCCGAGCAGTAGTGCAAAATAAGCAATGTAGCCATTAGGAGCTCCTCAGCAATGTAGAACCACTTAGCTGTATATTTGTCCTTGTGATAAACGCATGCGTTGCTATAGGGAAACGCAACACCACCTTGAATATACACTGGTGTCACATGTGAGGAGTGGACATAGTTTAAATAAAGTTATCCATCTTCTTGTTAGATGCAATCTCACCTGCATTAACCTTAGAGATAATGCAAAGGCAAAGATGGATCAGATAATGTTGGCAAAGAACAGCCACCATGGAGTTGTCAACCTTGTGTTTGTAGACATAAGCAGCTAAGATACACAAACCTTAAATGGATAGCTCAGATTTTCATTCATGGGGCTCTGTGGAGTTATCGGCTTTCAGCATCTTATCAGTTGCTCTCAAAACACACTTGTCAAATGCCTGCACATTGTGATGTAAGAAATCAAACTTTGATAAATCATTTCAAAAACCTTTTCTTTATAAATTGTGACACTAAACCTGCAATTCAAAACAGGAAAAAAGAAAAAAGAAAAGAAAAGCGGTTAGAAGGGTGGAAAAAAACAACACAAACCTGCAATAATCTTATTGTATACATGTGCATACTCTTAAACCTTGGTTGACACACCTATTGGTTTAACTTCAATATTTAGTTTTCTTTTCTATACACCTAACATTAGTTATAGTGAATCTGGTTTATGATAAATAAAGTTAAGGTGTCCTGGTAGTGTTTTCTTGGTATTTGCAACCTTTGGATGAAACGCTTGTGTGCAGAGACGTTACAAAAGATTATAAGCATTTCAAAGGTATCAGACAGGACCAATGAACCAAAAAAGCTGCTTTAAAAACACTGCACAGCGAAGATAGTCGTCAGTAAATGAAGAAGGTTTTGGACAGCACTGACATTGTTATGATGTGCTCGGCTCCCCTTTTTAAAAAACAGAGACGCCAGTATGCACATTATTTTCTGTAAGCAATGCAATACTGTGTGACTCTAACCCTTTAATTAGTGGTGTAACTGAGCTTTCTGGGTTTGTCACCGGCACTGCATGAGGTGGAAGGAGACTGGACTCGGAGCTGGGCTTTTGGGTCGCTGCATGGCTTAGCAGGACCCTTTGCTTTTCTTCCAACACTTTGTTACAAAACACTGGAGGGTGGACTGCCTACCCTTGCTATGGCAATTCTCAAGGGACATTTAACCAGCATGTATAAAACAGGAAAATCTGGTGTCTACAAAGCAATGATCAAACCAATTTTTACTTGTGCTTTTCAATTCGAAAATAGTGCACATTAAATATAAGATATCACTGAAGTTACAACAAAATGTAATCCAAAAACTCATGATTGATTTTATGTTTGTTAAATAGTCTGATTTAAGAGGGGGAAAAGGACCTCCACAAATGCTCATCATTGTGTTCCAGGCTTCCAGCAGTGTTGCCAGGTCTGCTTTTTGAGCTTGTTCATTTATACTGTTTACAAGGTAGAGAGAATAGAGTTGGTTGCTCGTCTCTACAGCATTAACTGGCAACACCAGAGTGCCTTGCCGACTCACACGCGCTGTTTTTTCTAATTGCAGTGGTCTAACCACTGTGTGTAGAATATACTTTTCTTAAGCTTCCACTGCCGTATGAAAGTTAAAGTTTAAACATTTTTGGGGCAAAATCCTAACATCACTTAAAAAAAAAAGTATATATATATATATATATATATATATATATATATATATATATATATATATATATATATATATATATATATATATATATATATATATAATCAAGAATCTTTTAATGTCACCATGTGTAACAATGGTTACATTACCTTAGAGGTAGACAACGGCTTAGGATGTACATGGATAACACGACACACAGACACGAAAAACGTAGCTTTTACAAGAGGTTTTTCTTTTTATACATGATCCCAATATCTGTTCATGAACCCAACATTAAACTTGGCCCCTGTGCTGGGTAGTCATGTATGCATCCTCCTACTGAGCTTGTTGTCTCAAACCGTGGCACCTGGTACAGTGTGCCTCTTCAGCTCATCTATCACATTTCTGCTAAGCCAGTCAGGCATCAGCTTGCTTCTTTTTCAGAATAGCACTGGATTTGTTGGTTGTCTTGGCTATTAGAGATGGCATCAGAGGATTGAGATTTTCTTTCTTTCAGGGGAAGATGGAAATAGTGAGGGGAAGGAACGCAGGCCAGCTTCTGACTATTTTTTTTTACATGCAGACATTGAAAGATCAGTGTATAATGTTGTTGTTTCTGGCAGAGCCTTATTTGGGCGAGTCAGCTCCACTCTGCAATGCCCAAGTACGACATGCGTGTCATTTCCTGCTGGGAGCAGCCGATTCGTTATTACCGCTGCTCTCTGGCAGCCTCAACATGTTCTGTCTCTGATTTCCCAAAAAACATGAATCGTGTATATTTTCTCCAGTTGACAGCAGCCTTATTTCCAGGCAAATTAGGATTGTGGTTAAAGAAGAAATGGGGTCTTAGTAGACTTTTGGTTTATAATAAAAGGTTTGAAATGCCTATAGCAGACCGTTTATTCATATTCTCCCAAAGTGCTCTTGGCTTTGAAAAATCGCCTGTTTACTCTACCTTGCAATGCCTCTGGGGTGGATGTCCAAACTGTATACACAAAGGTTCCACAACAAGTTCAGACTAATTACGAAATATCTTGAATTACATGACTTTTAGTAGGTGATAACAGGAGGGTGACATGTAATTAAATGTTATAAATGATTGTTTTGACAAAAATAAATGGTATTCAGTATCTAAAATAAATCAGCTTTTTTCTCTTTTAACAAACTTGATTTTTAAATAAACTGGCCTGATGTGGTCGCACTTTGAGTGAATTCAATCCAGTCATATGAAACTACAGATAACCTGACATGCAAAAGTTTTCATTCCTTCTAAACCTTTAAATTTTTTCTCACATTCAACCCCAAATTTCATTTTTGTTTTTTCTTAGTGGAATTTTATGTGATAGGCCACCACAAAGGAGTATAATTTAAACTGGAATGAAAACCATATGGTATTTAAAAATATTTTTCAAGTGCAATTTTGAAAAGTGTGTTGTGCTTGTGTTCAGAATTCCCTAAGTCACTATTTTGTACAACTACCTTTCATAAGGTGGTTAACAGTGACGTGCAGTCAGGGGAGGCAAGTGAGGCCAGGCCTCACTTGTCATCATGGAAAAAAAGAAAATATATAATAATGATAACATAATATAAATTGTGATTCACTCAGTCATTTGTAATAAAAGTTATTTTTTTTTATCTAATTTCCTCGTTTTTTTTTAACATATTCTCTTTAAAATCACAGACTTCGCGAAGCCGGTGAGGCCGCAGCAAGCTTGGCCTCCCCTGAGATTGCGCAATCCCATGTTAACTGCGCTGGCTTCCATTCTGTGAATGCATCTTCCTGTCTCTAGATCATAAATTCAATTTTTCAAACAGTTATGAACTGATTTTCCACAATTTAATATATGTGGATTACGAATTGTGTTTTGGTCATCAAACTGTGTGCAGGTAACATGTTTTCGTGTGCTGCTGGGCGATCATAAGCAGCAAAGAACTGTTTGTAGGTGAGGCCGGCAGTTCCTTGGCCTCTAGGCAGGGGGCGCTCAAGGGGCACCGCTCATGATCCCAAAACTGTTGAGTCACAGCAAGTTATGAATGTATTATTAGCGAGGTATGCTAAACAAGTAAAGCACTAAAAAGACTCTAAACATACAGCCGGAGCAAGACTGATCAAGGAAGGCTTTCCTCCCTGACAGTGAGCTCCACTGAGACTGAGAGACTTTTAAAACTGAAGAAGATAAAGAGAGCTTTTACTGGAAAATGACCAATATTTTTGTTCAGAAAGAGTGCTGCACAGACTTCATTTATTGGAAGAGGTAAGACAGCGATAATTATTCATGTTTTGTTTTTGTAATGAAATGTGCGTAATGTGTGTTATATTTTTAGAATGTGTTACAAATGCAGAAATCCATCATAACTCATAAACTGTTACCAATCAAATGACAAATAATTTAGTATTTTTTTTTTTTCATCAAATAATCAATATTTTTTCCATGTCTCTTGGTGAATTTATTTGGCTCAATCAGTCTCCATCAGCACTTTGCAATGAGTCTACTCTGTAGAGTGTATATATTTGTAAAACTGACTCTGATGACGTCAGTGCCTCACCAGCTATGAACCCTACCGCACGTCACTGGTGGTTAAAAACATCCCCACAGCATGATGCCAAAAATATCTCACCTGACAAGAACATCATCTTCTAAACATTTGCTGTAGTGAACCTTTCATCTCTGACCTGTCTGATGTATTACTTGGTTTTCTCAGATATTCTCTAAGTTGATAAGGCTTTCACACAACAGTGGCTTCTAAAGGCAACTGACTGCATGTGTTTTTACTACGAGTAACAGAGTGAAGGAGGTGAATCCAAACTCACATCACACTTCGATGTTGTATTAAAAAAATAAAACCATGGATCATTGTCCTTCAAGGTTAAGAATTATGCATTGCTTTGTGTTAGTTTGCCACATAAAATCAAAATAGAAAAAGCGTAAGATTGTTGTTGCAAAAATGTGGATGAGTGCAGTGATTATGAAAACGTTTGCAGTGGACTGCAATATGGTACGGCTGAACTACAACCATATATTTTGTGTGTGTGTATACAGAACCTTTAAACCCTGTAAGAAATAGAGGGAAAACAGCCCTGAGGTGTCAGAATACACTCACAGAGGGAGGAAGTATTAGGCCAACATCTCGACCTTAAGGTCTCCCTGTACAGGCTGCCAGATTTAGGAGAAGGGGGATATCAAGAATGAGCTCATGAAAACAACAGATGGCCCCAGTGGTACTGTTTACACTCTTGTTTTTTAAGCCACCTAATGATGACTATATCAGCTTTTCTCGGACTCAGTGCAAAAACATTAACTTGTCTGAGGCTAAAAGGATAACGGGAGGTGGGAGAGGTTGATAACCTAGGATGGCCTCCAGCCCACACAGATAACTGTTTCCTAACTGGGAGATAACCAAGGTCAGTCCATGTTGAAGACGGCTTGCTCTTAAGGTAGTTTGTCAAGCATGTACTGTCATGTACTTTTAGTGGAGAACAGCTGAAGGTGATCTTTTCCGATATTTATTTTTTTCATTTGCATTGCATTGCATTCTACATCTGATATCTTATCCAATGTGGAAAATCCTGCATTTCCATTGCAGCGCAGAACAGAGCAACAAATGTAAAACATACAGTTTCTTCTTTGTGGCAAATCATAGTCCTATGATGAAAGCAGTTTACAATTTTTCTCGTCATGAACTGACTTGCACCAGTCTGAAGTCTTTTAAACCCATCAGATTTTCTTCCAGGATTTGCCTGAATTTGGCTCTATTAATCTTCCCATCAACTCAGACCCTCTTCCCTTCCGAAGAACAGCTTTACCACAGCATGATGCTGCCACCACCATGTTTCAGAGTGGGGATGATGGTTATTATGATTTGTAGTGGTAGCTGCCAGCCACATGTATGATATTGCCTGTTCTAACTTGTAACCGTTACAGTTGTGCCTTATTCTTTCCATTTTTGGATGTTGGATAAAATGGTCTAGTGTGAGATGTTCTAAACTTGGAATATTGTTTTATAATCTAACCCTGATTTAAACCCCTCAACAGCTTTATCCCACTAAGGCTTGTTCCTTAGCATTCATTCTCTAAATAAAACCCCGAGGCCTTCAAACGGCAGCATTAAGTGGGTAAGTATCCTTTTTCATTGTGGATATTATATGTACCTTTTAAGAATTGTGAAGAACCCTCTTTTAGAAACCACCCATCTGAAAGGGGAGATGAGCAGTTTGTTATTTTAAGGACATTTCGACACATCAGTGGTTCACATCTTTGGGGTCAATCACAGGTCTCAGCAACTCTCTAAGTCAGGCTCACTATGTCAGACCTTGACACTGGACCAAAATGTGGTCAACCATGTAAATCTCTGACATACATTATGCAGCTGACGTCTGAAATAACATTAATAAATCTGTTAAAGGGGGAAAGATGGAAGTAAAGGAGGTGGCTTGTGGGGGGGAAAAATGGGTTGAAACTAAAGCAAGTGTTTTATTCTGTTTTGAACTGTTGCAGAGAAGCCTAGGCATGCGCCTGCTTTGCATCATAGGGTGATGACTTTACCACACAGCCTTCGTAACCCCTTCAGAGTCATCCGTCTGAAGGTCCTTAGTGCAGATAAGCAGACAATGAAGGATCAGAGTTCATGCCAGAAAGGCGTTTAACATCCTGTCTCCCTCACTGCAGAATAGGAGCTGCCAATTTATTATCTATTATGGAGTTGCACAGACATGGAGGCAACATCCTGTAGTATAGATTGTGTTTAGATGTGGTTTCATATTTTGCTGAGCTCTTTTCTTATAATGCAAACGTGTAAATCTGTCAATTTCCTCTGAGTTCAGAGAAGCTTTTGTAGATTTATACCTGCATGTTTCCCCTGCACTCCTTGATTTGTGATAACAAGCAATTCATCCCCCTGTCTCTTTTCATTGACAAAAACGGTTACTCCCAGCAGGTCAGCTATATCTCACTGCTTGTACAAGTTTCCAAAGTAAGTACGTTGAAATCAAATTTGAAGTTTTATAGCAGGATTCATGGTAGAAATCGCAAAATGCTCCATACAAAACAAAAACACCAAATGAAACAGTTTAACCAATATTTAAACAAAAGGCAATGCCAAAAAGAGGATTATCTTTGCTGATTTATAGGAGAGTCCAGAAGTCTAAAAGTCAGGCGGACAAACAATACCCCGACCACGTCTCTTTTAATTTTCAGGCCTGTGAAGTGCACTGGACCTATTTTTGGGACACAGAGGTATATTTTCTGGTTCTGGTGCTTGTCCATGTAAAGCCTCTTTAAGTCAAAAGCAAGATTTTTAAAATGGACTCTGATGTTAACTGAAAGCCAGTGCAACTAAAATACCAAGTGTTACAGTGTGAAGTAAGAGGTACAAAAATGACTGAGCAGCTAGCAGATAGTAGTGTTTATTTTTTCTCAAGTTATTTTATGGAGACCCTGCGACAAATCTTGCTGTAGACGGCTGTCTGAACAACTAACCTTTAGAGAAACAAAGACTACCTTTCATGATAGAGTCATGCTTAGGGCCAGTTTTACTAAAGTCACTTCCAAAGTGGATTTCTAACATCCTAAAATAAATCAAGTCTAAAAATGCTGTTAGTTCAAGAGAAAGTTATATTGTTATGCTTTACATTCTTTACATTATTCTTTGGCTTTTACCACTAGCAAAGACTTAGTTTTTGTTTAAAACTGTTTTTATTGTTTCTTTTAATTTTTTAATGTATTTTCTTTTTATTCTTATTTTTTAATGGCTTTTTTTATTTAATGTTGTAGCTATGTACAGCACTTTGTTTCAGCCGTTGGCTTTTTCTTAAACACTTTATAAATAAAGTTGATATGGTATGGTACATAAACCACATACAGTAAGTATCTTTTTTTAGTAATACCAAATAGTGTCTTGATGCGTGGTTTATTACTTTGAGGTTTCATGTCAAACACATGTTTAAACACATTTAGCACATTCAACTAGAATAGGTCTCTGATTTGTTTAAGGTTGTAGGTCTTGGGAAATTAGATTTTTGCATGGAGTTATATGGAAGATGTAGTTACATTTTCTTAACACATTGAGCCTATAGGACATTTTCTTTCTACATTTCAGTTAATAAACTGTTGAATTCTAGTGGCAGCAGGAAGATTTGTTTTTATATTTTTTTGCAAACATTTCTTTCAATTTCTCAGCTGAACAATAGAGTGGGTATGTCGCCATTCAGTAATGGTCCAATGCCTTGAGACTTTTTAAAGTTTGAATAGTGTGTCTCTCAAGAAGCTCTCAAGCATCGCAAGTTTTTGAATCATTTGAAAACTTAATCCATTTAATTTCAGTGGAAAAAATATTCTTTTTTTAGTGAATAAAAATAAAATAAATACCTGCAGTCAAAACACACATCTGTTGAATGATTAAATATCAACAGGCCTAATGAAAACAACAGCAAGTTATAAGGTGGCTCCCATTTGAACAAGCAGGCTTCAATCATTGGGGCATGTTGTACGGTAATCAGCAGAGATGTGGCTGTTGATCATGCAGCCGTACGGCAAACCCTTCCAGGACGTGGCTGATGGACTGTTTGCTTGGACTGTGCCCCTGCGATCGAGAAGTGATGATGGCCAGGAGGAAACTGTCAGTCAGAGCTGGCCGTCACTGCCGTCGCTAACAGGTGTCAATGTGCAGCAGTATCGGTGTCTTTAGCCGGAGCTGCGTGGAAATGCACATGTTCAGCAGCTGCGAGGGGAGCGCATGTGTTTATGCGTGTCCTCGTGAAAGGGAAGTGGCATTATTCTCCGAGGGAGGAAGCCCTGAATCTTTCCCTCCTTAGTTTCTGCGAGTCTGTCAGTGCTGCAGCTCCTCGGGGTCTCAGTGCTTCAATATGGTGAATCTATGTGTCGAATAAATTCAGCTCCTTGGGGTGAAAGTATTACCGCCCGAAGGATGAAGGTATATAACCGGACAAGCTGTTGCTCTTAAACTTTTGTGTTACCTTTCATTTTCTATAACAAGCAAGTCGTAATTTTATTTATATATATATATATATATATAGAGAGAGAGAGACAGAGAGATATTGATTTGAATGAGGGTGTTGTGACAATACATAACCGTGATACAAAAAAAGTCAAGGTGGACTGGAGAAATATTTGACACATTATTAGCTAAAGTGGCCATATATTTTCTAGTTTTTTTGGAGGGTTATTTTGCAAATGGATTTATACATGGCTTCTCTCCTTCTTTGGTGTCTTTCTTTGAAATTACTCTCCACTTGAAGTAGAATAATGACTGCTCATTAACAGTAGACACAACATGACTTGGGGAAAAAAAGAATCCTTTGTTGGTTGTTTTAAAATTTTATTTTAAAATAAAAATTTTATTTTATTTTAAAATAAAATTTTGGGGGAAAGAAACAATAAATATACATATAGAGGGAAGCAGTAATGTAAAGATTAACTGTGTGGCATGTTGTTACAGTTCACCATAAACAAATATCAGGTTTTCCATTCCCTCGCCTAGTAGGCTGCTGAACATGGGCAATACCCACTGTTTTCTGGCATTTATGCTGTCTTTGTTGTTCTTTTAAGCATTAATAATTTTTTATTATTCAGTTTTGTTGTTTTAGGACTGAGGATTACTGTTAGAAGTGAATGTATTAAGTGAAAGGTTACAAATAACTTGCCCATTGGGACACATAAAGTTGGAAAATTATTTATAATTGAATGTAATATAATGTATTTATAAGCAAGAAGGTCCTGGGTTCGAATCCCGGCCTGGGCTCTTTTCGCATGGAGTTTGCAAGTTGTCCCCATATATGTGTGGGTTCTGTCCGGGTGCTTTGGCTTCTTTCCACAGTCTAAAGGAGATGACTCTTTGCTTAACTCGCCTGTCTAAATTGCCCCGGGCATGAGTGCATATATGCATGGTTGTCTGAGCAGAAGTGATACATTTATACTTGCATCAGAGACTGGCCATCTTCCATTTCTACATGTTCTACGTGAATGTGTACATAACCTTAGTCAGGAGGTGTGCACTGCATACCCCATGCCAAGGACATCAGAAAAGTGGGTGGGCGGGGTTGTGACACCTTTTCCAGCAGCCATCGAAGAAGAGCTGAACAGATCCACTGGCAAGCATGGTGGATGACAACTTCAACCATGTGAATGATGTAAACATAACAAAGTTTTGCACATATTAACCCTGAGTTAATCACTTTCAGTGTTAGGTTTAGTTCAACTGGATCTCTGTAAGAAGATCCAGTTATGTTGAACCTGCTTTGTTGAATCGGGCCGAGACAGGACTGGAATGCAAAACAGGCATGGCAACAGGAGGATCTGACAGTGACTGGACGAACTTGGGGAGTGTTGAGAGTGATGCCTGTTACAGGAACAGGTGAGACTAGTTAATAGAATGTGTAGAAGCTAAGGTCGAACAAGGACTGAGGTACTTAAGGTGAATGACGTTGGAATGACACTAAAATTATTTACAGCCAACAGACTAACAAACTAGCACAAAAAAATCTACTAGATGTAGAACTCAATACACAGACAATGAACAACACACAAGGGAAACAATGATAGACCACTAAGGTTATTAAAACAAAATAAACCCCATCAGCAACATAAGAATACACTGAAAGACAAAAAACCAAAGAGATAACACTCAAGGTTCTAAGGGTCATGACAGATAATCAAATGCTCTGGGATTTTGGCATATCAAGACACTCTTTAATAAAGGTTTACTTTGTGTATTCAAAGTGACTGTAATACATCAACTTAGCATCCGACACACCCAGATGTCTGCAGCGTGACTTTAGATATCTGCTCCGTCAGAGACGTCGGCCTTCCCAAGCATCACATCCTGAGGAAGATGGCGGATGCCAGCAGATGATGCTGTGCTTGTGGTGGGTCAAGATGAGGTAATCCTCACTCTTGGGCACTCCTCCCTCTGCGCTGCCATTTACGGTTTGGTGGGAACACGTAGACACCGTCACCGAGTGACCAGCTCTGTCTGTCGTCATAGCCTGTGTTTTAACCACTAATGTTTCAGCCTATTTTAAACCTGTCTCATTCATCT
The DNA here is from genome assembly GCA_037039145.1 of Fundulus diaphanus. Lineage (NCBI taxonomy): Eukaryota > Metazoa > Chordata > Actinopteri > Cyprinodontiformes > Fundulidae > Fundulus > Fundulus diaphanus. The sequence goes on along the minus strand of CM073140.1, from coordinate 27,579,530 downwards.
TTGACGTCAATGACTGGTTTTCATTTTGATACTATAAATGGAACATATAATTTTTGTTGACATAAATACAGTGGGAGGCATGTGTTTATTTTCCCCTTTTCTCTGAGAGTCAGATCAATCAATTGCATAGCAGACTAACCTACTTTGCCCCAAAGCCATTTCTCACGGATTCCCAACTGTTTGCCAACCATTTGAATAAGACAAGCACTTACATGACACAGCTCTTTTTAAAGCTGTTTTTAATCTGATGTTATGATCTGACGTTTTCTATGGACCTCAACTTTTGCTGAGAAAACTTTCAACTTTTTCAAACATCTGTCAAGATCAGCGTCAGTGAAAATATTATCTGCACATTTAACTATTGTCATTTCCCTTTCTGGGGGTTGATTTAATGATCTCCACTGGCAAAGAGTGTTTTACATGGACACCTTTATTGCCAAAGGAAAACAAAACCATTCAGACGACATATCTGTCATAGCTTAACACATAAAATGCATTATTCAAACCACTATTTTCTCTTCTTTGTCTCAAGCAGTTTCTGACTTACGACATCTTTGCCGCAGTACCTCCGGTGAGCTTGTGATGGCAGTCTGGTTCCATTTGAGTAGATGCAGTTTAGCTGCCTGACTGGTTTTTAAATTGGGCTTCTGTCCCGGCACGTCCAGTCCAGGAAAAGGATTATTACAATAGGTTTATTTAGATGTATTGACACCAGATGTGTCCTGCCCCTTTTCTGCAAATGGGGCAAAATGTTTCACATACTAATTGACCATCTGAGCAGCCGGCCACATTTGTGGTGAGCAATCAACGTAAGCACTTATGAAAACATGCATGTAAGCATAAAAACAAGAAATGTCATGTTTCCAGTCTCACAAAGTTTTCTCTGAGTAGGTCCTGTAATGTGTTAATATGCATAAAGTGAATTGAATCTGCATGATTACATGCAAATAGGCAACTAAATCCCATTTGCCAACCAGAATAGTCCACTTGAAAGTATTTTTGTCAAAAGAGAATATTGATTCAAAATGGAATTGGCCTTAAAAATACTGAAGCCCTTGATGTATTTTCTAAAACTATATATTTTAGAGTGGCGTTTTATTTATTTTTTGCTATATTATTCTTATGCGTCTTTCTCTCTGATCACAAGCCTCTGCATAGCTTGTACAACTTCTAAAGCTGGGTAAAATGTTTTAAACTAAATTATTTTATTGTGATAATGTCCATTAAAAACCTCTGCTCCCGAGGCTGTGTAACAACTCTTTTGTTTATGCCGCCTGTGTTGTTTTTGGCATATGGGAGTGATGAAAGGATGAAGTTTACATCACTGTTGAGATCTCCAGATCAAAAATACTGCAGCAAGTTCAACAATATTTGTATCATCAAGTGTTATAACGTTTTTTTCTAAAATCAATGCTTTTCAGGTTGATTTGTTTCAGTTTTGCACAAAATATTGGTTTTAATTTAATGTGGTTCATAAAGTTAACTTGAAGTTTCTGTGAATTATTAGTCTAAAGGATATAAACCGGTGCTCTCATTCTGACCCATCTGAAGTTCTCATGCAACATAATTTGTTTAAATAAAATTCTGTTTAATTTTTTTTTTTAAATATTGGTCTTGATTCAACCATAAGTAGAAACGATCAAGGTCAAGGTCAAGGCTCATCAAGACACCTTCAGATTAAGCCTCTGGTTTTCAGCTTCACAAAGTTGGTTTGCATCTAATTGTGAAGTCATTTGGAAAGAAACTTGCTCCACAAGTACAGTCGGTTTGCTCTTTAGTTCGTAGAAAAGCAGTCCCTCCTGACCAGTTTTGTATGCTCAAGTGTGACTGTGACTGTTTCTACTTTTCTTTTCACACAAGGAAACATCAAGTTAAACTGTCAGTATCTTCGTAAAAAAGCTTATGTTGCTTAAAACTACACTTATTACAGTCGAGCATTTTACACAGCCTAAAAATTAAGTATTGGTTTTCAATCTTTTTCTTCTAAAATAAATGCTTTTTTTGTACTGCATGCATCTCTAAATTGTCAGACTGCATCAGAGTAAACATATTTACACTGTATATATATATATATATATATATATATATATATATATATATATATATATATATATATATATATATATATATATAAATATATGCCAGAATAACAGAAATTAGGCATGCTTTAATCTAATTCAGTTTTTATATGGCCAATCACTGATCAAAGTGTATACATGGAGAAAGAAAAGCCTGTTTTTGGTGATAAATAAAATCCTGTGTGCTCAAAAAATGACAAATTTACTCCGTTTTTTGCAATATTTCTTTTTGGGGGATTTTTGATTTCACTCTGATGTAACATGCCAAAATCTTTCTATTTAAAGATAAGGTTGTTTGACTTGAATAAATTATGCAACATATTCTTGTTTGCCGAAGTAATGCAGTCCTTACTGTTTTGCACATATCCATACTTTCAAAAACAAGTTTGACTGACAACAGTTTGCTTAGAATGCCTGCCTGGTAAACTTTGTCAATTATTGTTTGAACAAGTTACTAAAGGTTGCAGAATTTCACAAAGTTGTTTTGAAGCTTTATGTATGACTAAATTGAGTACGTCCGCTTTCTCAACTTAAACTGCCTAAACCAACTGCTCGGGAAAAAGGTGACAATTCTGTTTATTCTGAGATTTTTGCATTCTTGATTTTTTTTATGCCTACTTTCTCGTACATAAAAATGTTAAACCACATAATGCATTTATATCCTGTATTGCACATCTGCACTGAGTTTCTTTGTCAACAACTTTCATGCAGTAAGCTCTAACCCTGTGCATGAAGATAGTGATCAAGACACTCAGTGGGATGTCTTTTAATACACATTGTGGGTTGAAAAACCATTTGTTAAACAGTAGCTAAGAAACCTCCTCAGCTTCTACCAGGCAGGAGAGGGGCTGAGACTTGGCCCGTGTTAAAACACCGATGTGGGCCCACAGTGCCATTAGTGGCTGTGGAACAGCTGGAAATGATTCCAAAAACATGGCGAAGAGGAGGCAGTTTAAAACCACATGGTTACAACTCGGTTTTCACACCATGCATGAGCCTCTAACTGATGGCTTCAGCCAGCCTATACTGAGTCTGTGTTTGCATTAGACAAGACAACAAGATGGAGCAGATTGAAGATGTGCACCATAGATTAATGCACAACACATGAGCAAAGCTACTGGATTTGAGGTGTTAATGGGCTTCTGGAGGGTATATGATCCCACATGGAGGGTGAAGGAAGGCCATCTGCTTCCTGTCTCCAACCCAGAGAGTTTTATTTTGTGTGGCTGAAGCACTGCCCTAAGATTTGTGGCAAATTGAGTTTAAAACTATTTTTCTGTCTTCTTTTAAGCAATTTCTTCAACATCTATATTATAACACATATATTGTATATTATATAATAAAACAACATAAAAAAACAATGTTTGTTACAAGAAGGGGGTGTACTGGTACAGAAAAAAAATCACTGTTTGGTACGCATCATTGTTGGTCAAGACATGTTTCCATATGGTTCCCGTGTGTTTCACTGAAAAGTTAAAGAAGAAAACAAAGCATTTATTATCATTACATAACAGTGATCAATATAGCTAACATTTTGGCACAATAATTCAATATTGTTTTATGAGTAATTTTAACATGTTCCAATGTTTCAAAAAGAAATTTGCAAAACAAAAACGGAGGATATTTGGCCTAATTTTAGTAAATTAATAAAGGATGTAGGACCAAAACTGACAGAATGAAAAATAACAGCAGACACATATAAATGTTCCAATAATTAAACCAATACACTTGAAATTCATCCAGCATCAAGGCCTGCTTATTTGTGCAGAGTCGCAAGGGGGCTGGAGTCCATCTCCAGTGGTCATTGGGGGAGAGGCGGGATACACCCTGTGCAGATTGGCAGTCTATCACAGGACACAAAGGACAAACAACCATGCACACACACACACACACACACACACACACACACACACACACACACACACACACACACACACACACACACACACACACACCTAAGCAATTTGGAGACACCTAACATAATTTTTTTGAACTGTAGGAGGAAGCTGGAGAACCCGGAGAAAACCCATGCATGCACAAGGAAAACATGCAAAGGAGAACATGCAATCTCCATTTATAGGTACAGACAATGAATGGATTGGACACATTATACAACAATCTAATCACTTTAAATGTTTTTTGTTTATGAAATAAAAAAAACAAAACAACTGCCGATATTTGCTAATGAAAAAGTGTATCTTATTGCTTTTTAAAAATGCTGACATGAAGCTTAGGTTCAGTCCACTCATTATTCTCCATCGTTACTATAGCTGAATAAGAAATCTTAAGGTTTCCAAACAGAATAAGACTTTAGCGGTAGCTGGGTATTCCCACTGCCTTATTTTGGTGCCTTTTGAATTTTGCACGATGAACTGTAGAGTTCTGCTCATAAATGATTTTCATGTGTTACTTTTTAAAACAGCTGTATTCTTTAGGTATATATGCTTGTGCCAAACAGAAACCTGCACCATAACGTGTTGGTACGAGATTCTCACAGTACCAAACCCCGTGGCATTGTAGTATTTTGTCGATACCTATAGGACTTTCGATATGTTTTTTCACTGTAGTTTTGAAATCTTCCACCTCATTAAAACCACATGATGTAATAATCTGCCTTGTTATCAGAAACTGGTTGATATGGGGTGCGTTACTGGTAACGACCACTTCCTTGAAAACTCTCCAGATTTCCAAGCAGTTAAAAATGTCTACATTTGGCCTCATAGCCTCATAAACTATTATGTGACACATTCTTTTCATCCATTCAACCAAAACCACAGCTTTTTTTCTCTTTAATTTCAAAGTGTCGTACCAGTAGAAGCAACTAAAAAGTCTTCCCTCTTGAAGCTTTTGCACATAGCTGTCTCTTATACAGTAGAGAAGGTAGTCAGACCTGTTTTAAAACAAACCCACCTGAATAAACTTCCTGTGCTATCTGCTCTAATTAAGGGATTAGCCCTCAGGAATTCTTCCATATACTGAAAAGAGAAAAGCACATACAGTCACACAAATAGACAGACATGTTCAAACCTTTATATAAAAGCCAAACTTGTTTTTTTCTTAACCTTTAATAAAAGCAGTGACAGGTCACCTAAAAGTAGTGGTATGTGACGTGAAGTAAGTTTTCATCTGTCTTTTAAACTCGCTACCTACAACCTTTGAATGCACCCCAAACTTCTGGTCAGAGCTAAATGACCATCATTCAGTGTTAAATTCACCAGATCTAATAAGCTGTGAGTAAGCTTGATATTATCAGAATTGCAATGTTATTGTCCAATCTGAAGCAAGAACGGTTTAACACACACACACACACACACACACACACACACAGACACACACACACACACACACAGACACACACACACACACACACAGACACACACACACACACACACACACACACACACACACACACACACACACACACACACACACACACACACACACACACACACACACACATCCTTGTTTTAAATCCTCACTGAGGACCGGGCCTTTACTTCCATTCATTTTCAACCCTTCCTATGGCCTAACCCTAAACCCCTACCCTAACCCTAACCACTGCCAGTATGTGCCTAACCCTATCCTAATTGACACCTTAGTCCTAAACCAAACCCCTAGACCAGAAAAAAGTGAGGACTAAAAGAAGGTCCTCACGTTACGTCAAAGTCCTCACTTCACTGGTAAAATGGGCATAAAATGTCCTCACTCAGCAACAAGTACAAGCACAAACACACTTACATACACGTACAGGCTCCTACTGTAAATTGAAGCGAGGGTGGTGCAATGTCAAGCTAATCAGCTTGTTGTTTCCATGTCTTTGAACGTAAATTGCCCTAATGGCGCACAAATGTAGCCAGTTTTGTTAATAGTTGAACTGGCTATTTCATCCAGAGATCAGCAGATTTGTCCTGTATCTCCGCGATGTATATCTTGAATTTTTGCAGTCCATTAGCACAAAGTTACAGTGGTTAGGGATTAAGAGTTGTTAAACATTGTTCTCTGTTGCTCCAGAGCTCAAACCATGCCAGCAACTTTGTCACCAACTATGACTATCAGATTTTAATTAAATACTGTGGTGATTTCAACTCAGGCCATTAGGCCTTCAAATTCACAACAGAAGGGTTTAAACATATGCAAACATACACAGTCGTGATTTGGATAAATAACCGCAATTATATACAGTTTTCAGGATAAAATTTTTGAAATTTATGTCTGACGACTGTGCTAATGAATTTTTGGGTTCTCAGGCCCACAAAAAAGCAAACTAATGTCCTCACAGATTTCTAGTTGAACAGCTTTGGTCCCAGATCCGTTGTAAAGGCATTTGTTTTTGCTCCTTGTAGACAATAAAGAGGTCTATTTCTTCAGGGCTGCCTGTCATGAATGCTGAAATGGAGCACTTTAACAGCAGTTTTCTGTAGGTACCAGAGATTTAAGTGTCTCTGAAATCACATGAGGCCCTCTCTTAGGAGAAGCGGTGGCAACATTTCACTGCTGAGCAGTTGCATCACCGTGAGAATCCTGGGTTTAATCCTCAAAGGCCTGTGCTACAGTTGGAGCGTGCCTTTCTTTCTCAGAAAAGCCCTGCTGAGTAATATTTATGAACCATGACGGTCTCACTGTAGACAGTCCCACTGCATCAGTATAAAACAGACTTGCTCCAATGCATGTTTTTGTGTCGACAAAACCCAGTATATTTTTTTTTGTCTTTTAAAGACATTCAGACATGACAACATTAACAGGAGAAAACCAAACAACCTCAACACCAATCAGCCTTGTGCTATTCTGGTTGAAGGACAAAACTCTAAAAATTCAAAATTCAAAAAATTATATTTTGCTGAGCCAAGATTTAGCCATGATTCAATGCAATGTTTTCTTTTACATAAGAATTAATCAGTAAAATAAATTAATAATATATATATTTTTGGTTTTCAATTTGTATTTAAATCATTTTTCTCTGTTTTTCGATTCTTTTGCTGTTTTCATTGAGCGAATAATTATCAACAATTATCAATCCTCCTTTAAAATTATGTAAAACTCTGCAAGATTTTGGTAAATAAAGCAGCAATTTTGATAGAAGCACCATAAATAATTCAAATTCGCCATTGCTTTTATAATCTGGATAATGCACTTTTCTGGCATGGGAAAACCATTCCAAATGGAGGACTTCAAAAATCTGAAACTGCATTGTATGGAGTATCATATACACCAAACTGACATTTTATTGTTTTATCTAAGATATCCTAAACAAATGTTTTATTGTCTGGCAACACAGAGAAGGATGCAGCGAGCACTCCTAATTTCCTCAAAGATATACCATTCCGGATTTAGGAAAGTAAGAAGGTGAAGACTGGGCTTATGTCTTTCAACAACCCAAAGCCAAGGGATGAGAATACAACACAGTTCATGCCACGGCCATGACAGAAAGCTAGCTTAAGCAGAGTCAGGGGAAGACCATTAAGGTGAATATTGGAGTTGGTTGTGCAGAAGCGAATAGTTTCTCAGGGAGGTCATTGGTGTTTTTTTTTTCTTTATGTTTGATCCTTCTGTTATGGGAAAACTAACTGCAGACCAACTTACAGAGCTTCAGCAGCGTGACATGGTGATGTCCTCAGAATGATGTTTTGACGGCTACATCATGGGATCAAGCCTCATAATAAAGCAGGAGTTATTATTTGTTGCTGGTAACATTTATGAAACTACACAAACTATTCTGATAACCATTTTTTTTCAGACTAGAAGGTAGAGCTAAACATTAGATGATTAGGTCTCACAGCTTCTGCTCTCAATCTTTTTCCCAACTTCCTTTCTTAATGTACAAACTATGACATATATTCTCATCATATTCACTTAAACCCTTTCAACCTTGAGACTTTGCCATCACTACTTTCTCCTTTGGATGCCACTATGTTATGCATTGATGCCAGAGAACAGTGTTCCAAATGTTTTACACGTTTTTTTTCTGCATGTTTCTAAACTTTTAACATGGAAATGATCATAACTACCTTCAGCTGAAAGCTTAAAAACAAATGGAAAAAGAAAAGGTGTAAAAATCATGAAATGTGCCCATAAATGAAATGTTAGCTTTGAGTAAATCATGACTGATGATGGAGTAGTGGGGTGGAATAACAGTATAAGACAGGAGTCTGTCATGCTGGCAGCTACGGCACTGACTGTCCTGTCTCTTGGGAATTAGAGGTTATTTATAGAGTACATGGGGATGGCAGAGGGAGACTTCGCTCTCCACCATGCTTGTGCAGAAGCACTTCCCGTTTTAACATATGATGTGTTTGTGGGACTGTATGAGGAGTCAAATATTTTCGTAAGTGATTTTCTGTCAGCAGCTTTCTCTGAATCGTTCCTCTGATCCATTCTGTCAGGGATGAAAAGGTCCATTCAGTGTTAGAAAACGCTTGACTTCCCCAACCTAAACTCAACACGGCAGCACATTAAATTGTATTGAAATGTACAGATTTTCTTAAACAATGATAAAACTTCTCAACTTTTCATGGGCTTTAAAGCTAGCTGCCATAAAACCGCTAAACACACACACCTGCATAGCATTGCCATAGATTTTAAGTAATGAAGCTCCGATTTATTCAGTCACATTATAGTAGCATTGGCTGGCTGTAAATAAGACATTCACCGAAAAGGTGCTTCACGGGTATGTGAAGTGCGAGAGCCACAAAGGGGGATGTATTTCACTTTAATTTCCTCTATGGACAGCCTCTGCTATGACTGCTGCCGCTGCTCCGGCGAGGCAAACTCAAGATAAGAAAAATAGTGAGAGTCTCTAGGCAGAGAGGGTACAGTGTGGGGAATTTATGAGCTGCTGAAAGACTCACTTTAACAGATATTTTAATTTGTAACATTATATCTCAGAAGGAGCTTGTGTTTGCTATAAAGGACAGTGAAAAACCCAAACTGTGGATGTTGGGGATGTTTTTGGAGAAAAGATTTAAATAGCTTCAAAGCATTTTTTAACACATAACATCAGACCTCATGGAAAACCTTGCATGTCATTCACAGTGGCTTGCAAAAGTATTCCTACCTTTACATATACATATACACACACACACACACACATATATATATATATATATATATATATATATATATATATATATATATATATATATATATATATATATATACAGTATATATATATAGTATATACAGTATATATATATAGTATATACAAATCTTCAAGCTAGAACCACAAAGTACAATGCATTTTGCTGGGATTTAATGGGATAGTCAAGGGTTGTGCATATTAGTGAGGTTGAAAGACAATGTTGGTTTCCCTTTTTTTCTTTTCTTTCTTTTTACAAATAATTTTTTTCTTAGGACATTTTACTCTGTTACCGCTACATAAAATCAAGTGCAACGGCTTCCAGAAATCACTTTTGTGTGTAACAAATTCCCAAGATAAATACACCAGTTCTTTGACAGTGTAAGAGTTTATTGGAGAACAAACGAGATCACGATTGCCAGATTAAACGCCAGGGATCAACTTCCGAAGACGTTAAAAGCAGAGTTAGGTTATAAAACAATATCCCAAGCTTTGACAATCACACAGAGTACTAGTCAATCGATTGTTAGAAAAAGGAAATAGCATAGAAACAGTGCAGAGCTTTAATCAAAGAAGAGGCTAAGAAGACAATAGTAACTCTGGAGGAGCTGCAGAGATTCTTACCTCAGGTGGGAAAATCTGTTGTTTGGGCAACTATAAATCATCAACTCTACAAATGTGAGCTTTACGTAAAAGTGGCAAGAAGAAAGTCAGTGATGAAAGAAAGCTGTAGGAAGTCAAACCAGAGGAAGAAGGTGCTCTAGTCAGAAAAGAGGAGGATAACAATGTCTCATCCTTCTTCTACTTCACAGTTATGTCTTCATTTGTTTTCTCACATACATTTGTTTCATCATATTAAATCTCAAACACATTAAAGTTTGTGATTGCAGCGGTGTGGAAAGGTTCAACGTTATGGTGCATAACGTACAAATGTTCTTGCAAGACATTGCATGTTTCACACCTGTTGAATAAAAGTGCTTTTTTTTGCATGGGAGTTAATTCAGCTAATTGTATTTGGTTGATTCATAGAATCTTTCAAATGACATTTATGTATAATTCATTTAAGTGTGTTGCACTATAACAAGACTTAAATTTGGTTCAGATCTGGTCTTGATTAAAGTTTTTCTAAGTAAAATACAAATGTTAGATCTTTCATGCTAAAGCTTTCTTATTATGATTTGAACACTGGATTCATTCAACTTTGTTCCGGAGGTTGTGATTCTGTTCAGCCAAATTAGCAATGTTTTCTTTCCTTGTTACAAAAGAGGTGTTTAGAAAAGGCCACAAAAACACAACATCTGCAGCTATTAACTTCAACAATGATTGCTACTACTTTAAGGTAAGGAAATGCGTGTTTTGCTCAAAGATTATTAACCGAGGCCCTGAGTAATAAATGTGGCAATTAACGCCTGGTTGACTGGTGCAGTCAACGTTACAAGGTGAGTGACAGGAGGCAGACCATGCCTATAACAGGTGGAAGCAAAGGTCATAAGGTAGCGGGTTTCTGGAAAAGGCCATTTAACAGGTAAAGCAAGACAGGAAATTTAATTTCCCTCCTGTTTTAGGGAAATGGCTACCTGCACAGAAGCAACACATTTCTTGACACCTAGACAGTAGCATATCTGGAAATGGTAACATGCCTCACTGATCAGGGCAGCACAAGCAGTTAATAAAAAGAAAAAAAAAAATCAGTTGTTTCCTCAGTTGTCTGTTTTACTGCTTACTTGCATGTCTAAGGCGTTGAGGAGTTGCCACCTTCTTATGTTGCAGTAGTGTACACCAAAAAAAGTCCATCCACAGCTGGAAGAAAATGAAGAAAGTTCATATCCAAATTGCTCATTTCTATTTGAAATTAAAGGGATATTATTTTATTCTGGACTGCAGTTGATCATCATCTAGTTCAAAATCAAAAATATATAGACTTCATTGTTCTTTTTAAAAAAGAGAAATGCTATAGAACCTAATTATATACTTATTTAAACTTTATTCTGATTGTAAAAAAAAACAACAACATCATCACAAAACTCATTTTGGATTGACGGAGGTGCGGAGGTCCATTGGTTCCCTTCTTAATTCCTGGTACATTTAAAGAGTTAGACAGATATAGGATGAGAATAAGTTTAGCTGGGGGCGGCTGTAATGATATGTGTTCCATCAACTCACCCTCCCACAGTGTAGGTGATCAAGATCAACAAACGGTTTTAGCATTTGAAGTAAAACTTTTGCAAAGTATATTTTAATATTTGAATCAACCGTTTTCATTGAAAAAAAAAACAATCTCTAAAACTCCTGCAAGAGAGCCTAAAACACTGGATTGGTTGTCCATGGTTCTCCAGACGGCAGTATGCAAGCTGCGGTCTAGGCCTGCATCTCTCGACAGAGAAAAAAAGGAGAAATATATGCCAGCACGTACGATAAAAAGACACATACTCAGGGGCAGGGAGTTTAATCACTTTTTCCTTCCAGATAACCTCTTAATAACTATGACAGTTACTCTTTCAGGGAAGGATTTAAATGGAAACCACAGAGAACATATTCTTTTTTGTCTGCAAACAGCAATTGCGGGCAGACTCTGACTTATGCACAAGACATCTCTAGACAAACCAGTTTAGCTTTTTTTTTTCTTGCTTCCAGATAAAGATTCAGTAAGGATTCACTTCATGCTATAGACTATAGTAGCTTTTTGATAGTTTTTTTTCTTCCTCTCTGTTTATCACGGGTGTCCACCAAGCTTAGCCGACCCAGACAGATCATCTTTCAGTCACCACAGCATTGTATTTGACTGACAGACTGAACAGACCTTGTCCTGCCTCCTCACCCTGTCTCCCTGGCTACTGAGCATCTCTTGTCATCGGGCCTTGCTCTGCTGAATCAGTGGCTTAGTCGATGTGTCATGACTGGCAGCAGAGGGAAAATAAACATCCCTGGATTATGTTAATTGGTCGGTTAGCTTCGGCCCAACTGCAGCAGCAAAGACCTGACCAATTAATCAAGTGTTCTGCTGAAACCTTTTACAACAAGAACAACAATAACCTCTTAACACATGGGAATAATTTTCCTTGATTAAAAACAGAAATAAATATAGCCCTACAGGTATGACAACAAAACCACTATTGCTTTTATACACACTCCATCCCCCCTAGACCAGATCTTTCCAGCTTAGTTGGAAGTAATCTTTGAAATGCAGCTTAATTTTTATGACATTAGATCTGTTATCTCGACATTAATAGCCATGAAAAAAACACACCAGGTGTATTTAAACTACACAGAATTAAATAACATTGTCTAATGTGGTATAAATCTTGATTTAAATCCCTTTTAGTAGGACAAAATTGGTACTTGAAAATAACTACAGGAAATCTTGTGTTGCAACCAATCAATTTATTTTTTAGCTGAGTTGATCACATTGTACATGCTTGCACATCATTAGAATGTGCATACATTTATATAGTACTATTAAGATATTAGCAGCACAGTTATTCAGTGGAGTTTTTAAGATGTTTTTATGTCTTGAATATGCATTTTTTTAGGATATTGCTCCTTAGACCACGACATCTTCATATTAAACAGCCTTAATTTCTTGCTCTGAACTTGTATCTATATAATCATAATCAGAAACCCCCCCCCTCCACATGTAAGAACTATTCTAAAATAGCTAATTGACCGAGTGAGTAATTGAATGAGAGATGAGAAAATCTATCTAACAATACATTACAATAAAAACTAAGGAAAAAAAATCTTCATACTTCCCTCAATGTTTAATAAATCTATATAATATATGCGGTTCCTTTTTGAAATTGGTAGAAAACATTTTTACTTTATGAAAGTAAAAATTTATATGAAATTAAGTACAGATTAAAGGTTGGGGTTTTCCAAATAAAAGCAACACTGATCAAACATCAATTTACTTTAAGGCTGTTTACACATCTTTCACCAGGGGCGCCAATAAGTGTGGATTGTGACGTATATCTAGAGAGACACTTTCACAGCAAAATGAGGACTATACCTAGACAGTATGTGGCAATTACATCTCACTGGTTAAAAATCGTAATGTTTACATATCTTCAACATTTTTAAGTGAATTCACTGGCAACATTTACAAGTGTGCCCTGTTTTTGCTGGACTGCTGTTTTCAAATCCAAGCATGGACGTTTCTAAAGGTTGATAACTAAAGAGCAGAACTAGGGTTTTACCTAACTTTAATTCATATACTTTATAACACTTCACAGTTTATGTTAGCTTCCTTTTTTGTTAGTTTTGTTACAAGTTAGCTTGTGGTTTATCTTACATAACATTTTGCAAAGTGCCTTGAGATGACACGTGGTGTGAATTGGCGCTATATAAATAAAATGGAATTGAATCTGAGCAGTTTGTAAATGTTTAGAAAGACAACATTTCACAGGAACATCCGACTGTGAAAACAGTGAATGACGCAACAGTATCTGTTTAGGTGAATGTGTACTTGCGTAAACTGAGAGATGCCATAACTGTTTTCAGATCTATGAAGATTGGTTACTACTGTACGACAGTTATCAAACCCTTTGCCCCCCCCAGGAGACAACACTGAATAGCTCTATGGTACATTCTGATAATTACATTTTCCTGCCTGGTAAATGTTTGTCACTTTCTTATGTTACTCTCTTCTGTCTCACGCACACCTACCTCACCTCCCTGTTTTTCTCCACTTTCTAATTTCTCAATCTACCTCCCCTTCCTTCAGAGGCACAATTAAAAAGAAGAAAGCCACTGTGTCGCTAAACCGCACTCAGACAGACTGGGGAGCTGCTCTGAATAAGCTTCTCTCACCGACTCCATTTCTCTTCAGCATGACCTGGGCTGCCGGCGCTGGGCTAGTTTAGTGCGGATTTTGGGAGGAGACAGACCGTAATCTCAGCCATAATCCATTTTAATCAACAATAACACTCTACATCCAGTCCCAGGGCGAGGCTGCAGAACCACACCGAGCCCCAGATTTACATCTCAGTGAGGCAGCGCTGAAATATGGCTTTGATTTATTCAGGTTTTATTTGGCACAAATTGTCTGAGTTACAGATCACATGGTTCAGCCTTTTTCCCCCAGGCATCTAGAGAAAGTCTTTTTCAGTTGTGCTTAATTGCAAAAGGATGATGTCACAGGAACACTTTTGTCATTATAGTGTACTTTAGGGTTTAGTGGTAGGTACTCTGTTAAATTACTTAAAAATAGTCTAAAATTTATTCTAATCTTATGTAAACTGGGCAAATTCTGTTTAGAGTGCTGGGCAAATTGGATTTAAAAACTATAGAGCTCAGTCTTCCAGACAATGTTCGGGATTTTTGACATGGTATGCGGTTAATAGGTGGTAAAAAGTTATTATCTTGCCAGCAATAGATAGTCCTCTTGGTAGTTTCATTTAGTGTTAATCCAAATCAGCTGGTCGCAGCAGTTGGAGCAAATCAGGCCGGTCTGAACGGGGCTCAGACCAAGGAGGACTTTTTCCATTATAAAACAATTGAGCTTTAAAAAAAATGCAGTATTTTCCATTGCTATTTTATAAAATCTTTGAACCAATGCCATTGCTTTGGGTGGATATTATTGAGAAGCTAATGATGAAACAGAGGTAGGATGTTGCCCGACACCAATGATCTTTCTTTATAAAGCGTGTACTGAGAACTGACATTACAGCGTTTCTGATTGGAGTGGCTGTCTGAAAAAAATATAAAAATAAACTAAATATTTGAGTGATTTGAAGGGCAAATGGATTGACTTTACATAGTGCTTTTCTAGTGATGCTGGCAGCTCAAAGTGCTTTACACTAGAGCCACATTCACACGTTTGCACTCACTGGGTTTACACTTTCATGCACCCGTACACAGATCATTAGCCCATCTGGGGTTCAATGCCCTGGCCAGAGGCACGTACAGTAGGGGCAGGAGGAAGCTGGAATCAAGCCAACACTGTTCCAATTACAACCCGACTACTCTAACCACTAAACCACCATCAGCCTTTAAGTAAGCTCCATTTTTTTTTATTTTTACACTACCACCGTTTAACGGTTGATAAAATAGCATGCCCAAATGTTGACTTGCTTGAGATTCGAATTGCTTAGAGATGGTAGGAATCTGCTTTATTGTTGGGTCCTGTCAGATCAGCTTTCAACAGACTATGGGACCAGCTAATCTGATTTTGTTGTGAAAACAAGAGAGTTATCTGCAGGAAAGCTATTTACTGACAGAGCCTAAGTTTAAAAATCTAAAACTGTTCCTTTAAATGTCATAATAATAACCATTTTTAGTTTCTTTTATTTAATTTGCAAAGTAGTTGTTTTTCTTAAATTTTATTCTTGTATGCCTAACATAATATTTGTAAATGTAGCAACACATGACTCTTTATTTTGACCCTTTACTTACAAAGACTCTTTGCTTTCTTACCCACATTAGCTGGCTTTGCTAGAATCTAGGACGTATGCCACAGATGGTTAGTTAAGCCATTAGAGAGGCTCCCTAAAAAAATAAGCAGGTTTTTCAATTTTAGACATTTTGTTTTCTAAACTGTTATGTGCCTTTTTGCTGTCATAAAAAGCACAACTCTAGAAAATGAAGTCACTGTGGATATTTTGCAGTTCCCCACTGTCTCTCTCCTAGATGCACTAAAGGAATAACATATTTGATAATATAGTGTTTATTTACATCCACAAGTTGATGTTGTTTCTCCCAAAAAACCTGTTCTGAGTGGCTGTTATATCTGGACTCGAGAGTTGGCAGATTTGTTTAAACGCAGAGCCAAACCATCAAACTGTGGTCAGTAGCTACGTGTACATGGACTAGGGTTATTATCGTTAACTAAAACTAATGAAACTACGAAAACTAGAAGTAAAAAAAAACATTTTAATTAACCGTAATAAAAATAAAAACGAGACCTTACAAAAAAACCCGAAAAATAACTGAAACTTTGATAAGAGTTTACAAAACGAATTAAAACTATCTGAATTTTAAGAGAGAATTTACTTAGTTTTCATTCATGTGTCTTTGTCATAATGCATTAACGTGAAGTCTAATTTCTAATTTCACTGTAACGCATTACGCAAAATCTATCATTGTTTTCTGGGATTTTGTTACACACAACTTTTTCTATTTATTTTTTTCCAGTCTTTCCCCTGGTATGTAAGTCGTATTATATAAAAGACTAAAACTATGACTAAAACTAATAACAACTAAACTGAAACTAAGCATTTTCAAAAACTAAAAACTAAACTACCAAACAAATACTAAAAACTGACTAAAACCAAAATAGAATTGAAAATCAGAACTGTCGGGGGTCCCAATACAACCTTTCTGTTCCTAAAAATAAAAGACCTCAAAATTGTTGCTTACTCAGTAATGTTTCAACCCTAATTAGAACATCATGCAAGTCCAGCTTGGACATTCGGAAGACAAAAAAACGTGTATAATACTGCTTTGTTTACTATCTTTTGTTGTTTAGCAAAGACAGAAGTACTTCTTCTTCTGTGTTTTTTAGTGGAATTTGATAACTGCGCATGTCAGAGTGGTTCAATTCTGAATAAAACCAGGTGCATAGAAACACACATCATGATCAGATTGATTGATTGTGTGTCCATATAAACAGTACAATCCGATTATTTAATCCAAATATATTTTAATCCGATTGTGAAATTTCGTGCGTGTAAACATAGCTAATGAAGCCTGACCTAACAACAGTTGCAAGGCCTTGTAAAGAATTGTGGACTGGGATTATGTTTAAAAAAAATTAATAGTAAGCACGCTAAATTGTCTGCTTTTGAGTGAAGCTCAGAAATATGGCTTTAACATATCTTGAACGAACACTTAAGCCTTCAGCAACTTTTCCCAATGGTTTCCTCTTTGCATGAATAATCTGATTCCGATGTGACCAAAGGTGCAGAACCTCCAGGACGTTCCCAAATCAAATACCAAGGAGAAACCTGCGCTGCTGTTCTAGGTGTGAAACTTTAGGTCTGGAGAAATCAATCCAGTTACAAAAAGAGAAAGCAACACCTTGTCTTGGATCAAACTAAGGCACATTTCACAGCCATGTTGCAGGTTGTTTAGTGCTAAGAGCTAACAGCTAATCTTCTATATGTCTTGTTTCATTGAACTGATTCGGTATTTGGTATTATTATTGATTATATTGATTCATGTCTTTTTTAGCAACAGTTGTTTGAGTTCTACACACCTGTCAAGAAAGAAAAGGTCTGCACAAATTAACTATTGAGAAATATAATTCAAGAATAAAATGAATTAAACTAGCCTTGCAAACTGGATAAGTACTCATAGTTCCTACTTTGACATGTTGACTGTATTTTCAAGCCAGGCGCAGCATGACTCTGTCAACAGTACACAGAGTTAATTACACTTTCTGGGGTTCTACATTACAGCCGAGTTACACCAATCTTGCTCTGACAAGTGGCCTCTTTGTCCACTAAGCCTCCTTCAAGTGACAGGATGTGTTAATATCACTTGCTTGATTGAATGTGATAAGTCTTGCACACAACTCCCCCCACCCTTATCTTAGTGTGTGTGTGTGTGTGTGTGTGTGTCACCTCCCAGTGTCCAAACCTTGTAGCTAAGTTTGAATTGGACTCTTTGTCTTCTCATGATCCAAGTCATGAAGCCAGGATCATGGCTGCCAGCAGTTTACTGTTTTCTTTGGAAAAAGATCAAAGCATACGAGTAGGTGGAGATGGACTGGGTAGGGTAGGAGGGGATGTAGTTGAACATAGGATAGCAGAAGTGATACAGCATCTTAAGGTACACTGTGGCTTTGTCCTCGAACTGGAAGCGTTGGGAACTCTGCGCCTCTCGAAGGGACAGGGTCAGTTTTCTTTGCCACCTCTGCCTTGTCATCAACGCAACATGCTACTCCTGATTCTGACAAGATCTGCGTGTGTCGTAGTCGACAACACGATCCAACTCTCCGCGTTCCCTGCTGAACCGCAAACGAGTTTGTTTGCTTTTGCGTACATGGCTGGGCTCCTTGAAAACAGCTCCAGTGCACAGTCCATTAATGTGACAATATCAACTGGCTTCCACAAATCAATGAGGCTGCTGTTCACAGCCCGCAAGTGAAACAGATTAAATGACATATCAGCAACATGGCGCTTCAGGTGAAAGGTTTTTCTTTGCAACATACATTAACGCGTTTGCTACTGATGGTAACTGAAATCTCATTTAGATAAGTGTCTTGGTTTGCTTTGTTGTTTTCCTTTGGGCTTTGTAATCTATTGTACATTTCTCTCAAAAACCAAAATCAAATAGACCCAATGTTGTGTCCTGTAAAAGCTTGTATATACAGTATTTTATTGCAATGCGGTACCGCGCGCGAGCTATTTTTAGAAACACAACGTCACGATGACGTCACATCACGTGGTACGCAGTAGGGCAAACTCCCAAACCCGCCGCTGTTTTGCTGTGGAAGAGACGTGCGTTAGCCTAGGTTTTACTCGGTAAACGACTGCTTTTTCCAACATCTAAGACCATGGTTTATAAACATTGTTGCTATGGGACGTGCAACAGCGACTCGAGGTACGCTGATCGGCCGCATATGAAGGATGTTTTCTTCATTAATTTCCCGAAACTCAAGAGTGCCAAGGAGAAGTGTGTGCGTTGGGTACACTTGTGTGGGCGGCCTACACAACATTTCAACCCGGAAAAAGTTACCAAATTCACCTACATATGTAGCAAGCATTTTGTCGGTGGAAAGGGTGATGATAGCATATAGGCTAGCATGTTAGCAGGCGCTAACATGGTACCCTGCTACCGGGATAGCTTACTCAAAAACAAACGCCCTGAATCTCTTAAGCGAAAGATTCTGAGATGTGAACAATCGTTTTGTAGCTACCTATTGGCAAGATATACAGATTCCTGGACGTTGATTGCAAACAAACAAAAAAGGCCGACGTGAACGGAGCACGGTGGAAATCATAACAAAGGCATGAACGCCGAGCAGGGAAAAAAACAAAGCTTACCGTTGAATCAACTCGGCCCGTCTTCCGTTTTTTTTGAGCCCTCGACACTCAAGCCACCGTTTCAGCTGAAGGTTGGTGTGCTCTTCCACAGTGCGACCAGTAAACCGTGCGCCTGGGACATCGTCTTGGTAAGTTTAATGGCTGCAAAGTCGGTCATATCGCTGGTTCTGTTGCGCTTGTAATGGCTGGTTTGTATGTGCGTTCTACGACTGTTTGCCCTACCGGTGCGGCAAAAGGGGCGTTACTCTTAAGGCCGTGACGTCACGTGCGCGGTACCGCATTGTATGTAAAAGGTCAACACCAGTGCACCATTAGTTTAGAATTAAAAGAACATACATCATGATCTCCAATTTAGTTTAAACAACAAACGCAAGGATGAGGGTCCTCTGGTTCTGTGGTCAGATAAGACAAAAACTGATCTTTTGGTTTACATGAAAAACGTTGTGTGGCAGGAACCTAAAACTTCCCACACCTCTGAACATGCTATTTGAACAGTGACTCTTTAAAGTGGCAGCTCCATGTTGAGGTAATGCTATTCTTCAGCAGGGACAGCAAAGCTAGTCAGGGTTGATGGGAACATGGATGGAGCTAAATACAGGAAAATCCTGCAAGAAAACCTGTTAGAGCCTGAAAAATATAAGACTATATAAGTATATAAGGCAGAGATTCACCTCACAGGAGGACAATGGCCCTAAAGATGTATTTGTATTCAGATAAAAAAGATGAAAACCACACAATTCTTCCACCCCACAATCATTAGTGACATTGTGTTGGATTATCACATAAAATCCCCAATAAAATACTTTGAAGTGTGCGGTTGTCACACAAGACTATGTGAAAAAGACAGTGTATGCGTATTGGATATTGAATTTGTATTTCCTTTCAGATTTATTTTTTAAGCAGTCATTTCTAATTTTTCTGAGTGGAAATTCACATTTATTGGGTACCGCGAGCGAGCTATTTTTAGAAACGTAACGTCACGATGACGTCACATCACGTGGTACGCAGTAGGACAAACTCCCAAATCCGCCGCTGTTTTGCTGTAGAAGAGACGTGCGTTAGCCTAGGTTGTACTGTTTAAAAGACTGCTTTTTCCAAAATCTAAGACCATTGTTTATAAACATTGTTGCTATGGAACGTGCAACAGCGACTCGAGTTACGCTGATCGGCCGCATATGAAGGATGTTTTCTTCATTACTTTCCCGAAATTCAAGAGTGCCAAGGAGAAATGTGTGCGCTTGGTCCATCGGTGCGGTCGGCCTACATATGTAGCAAGCATTTTGTCGGAGGAAAGGGCACAACCGAAGAACATCCTGACCCAATTCCAGCGACATCAAGTAGTGAACAGGTAAGATTATTTTGGTGGCCGAGATGTTAATAATGAAACGCCTGCTACCATGATAGCATATAGGCTATCATGGTAGCAGGCGCTAACATGATGATACCCTGCTACCAGGATAGCCTACTCAAAAACATTTCAAATGAGACAAACATTAAACATATACCGATCCCTGGACGGTGATAACAAACAAAAAAACGGCCGATGACGCCATGACCACCGCGCAGGAAAAAACAAAACAAAGCTTACCGTTCGATCAACTCGGCCCGTTTTCCGGTCTATTTAAGCCCTCGACACTCAAGCCATCGTTTGAGCTGAAGGTTGGTGTGTTCTTCGACAGTGCGACCAGTAATCCATGCGCCTGGGACATCGTTTTGGGAAAGTTTAATGGCTGCAAAGTCGGTCATATCGCTGGTTCTGTTGCTGGTTGCTACGTGCGTTCTCTATCGGTTTGTCCTACCTAAGCGGCAAAAGGGGCGTTGCTGTTGAGGCGGTGACGTCACGTGCGCGGTACCCCATTTATCACTGTCAAAGTCCCAGCTCACGTAAAGCTCATTCAGAAAAAAAAAAAAAGAAATCCCCATTTTGACAGGCTCTGTTGAGACAGGCACAGCTGAGGCAGGGATGGGCACTGTAGGGGGTCTTTTAGCTCACAAGACTTATGTCCCGGGGCCCTCTCACATTCAGGTGTAAAACGCCTCAGCATGCACAGCAGGACTAGCATTGCTTGGGACTTGCAGCGCCACAGTGTCTGCAGCAGCCTGAGTCACTGAAATAGAGTCAACCTCACACCGAGACACGCTTAGAAATTCTGAATATTTAACAGATTTGCATCTCATCAATCTTCTTTTCCACAAAGGAACAAAAACGTTTTTTTTTAAAGTCGTATGTTGTATTAGGTGCAGTGAGTGGGCAACCCCGATAAAGCATAAAATGTGTGGGGACAAGTCCATGTGCAGGAATAACACACTGTTTTATGTAGATTGGCTTTATTTGGATTTTATGCAGTATGCAGTGTCATATGTGTAGTGTCGCAACTAAAATCTGTCTGTGCAAGGGTTGCTGAAACCACAAATTGAAAGTTTTCATTTCCTGCCATGTAAAAGTGGGTTGCAGGTGGTGCCCTCTCTGGCATAAAATAAACCAGATGATCAACAGACGATTCCCTTCCAACCATCCCATTGGCTTATTCTTCCTGTTCAGCCGCATGGTGGATATCAAAACCACACATGTTCCTTTGGCTCTTTGGATTCCCTGTCTGGGAAGGGCTCCCTGGGGGTCAAATCTCTGCTTCTTTCTGCTATTTCCAGGTCAAAGGAGACAGCCTGTTGCCTAGGAATTTCCTACTACAGCTCTACCGGACTCCCATTAAAAACTGAAAAATGAAATGCCTGGTCTCACATGAAAAGCAGGTTTATTTAAGAAAAATGAGACACATTTGCTGATGCTCTGTCCTCAGTTGATAGCTAAGTGGACAGGAAGTATGCAGAGGCATAAAAGAACGTAGCAAAACGGGACTAGTGAAAAATGATGCAGTGCAAATAGCCACAGACTTTTCCAGCATGCTTTTATTCTCGGAGTTGGTTATTCTACAGATTAACTGAATCTGAAATAAAACCCATATTATTACTATGAATAAGAACCACTTTACTGAATCTCAGAGCATTTTTTCTGCACCCTCATTAGTGTCATGGCTGATTTCCTCTAATATATTGAGCCTCGGTCTCCTTGCGAGATCCTGGTGGCATTGGAAGCGGATCTGTTGGGCAGAGTGTCGATGATGGAAGCCGTTTGACACATGTGTACTCTTACAGTGAGAGGGTATGCATAATGCATGCAGCCTTAACCAAACATCCACTGCTGGGGTGTTATCTGGTGTGCGACTGGGCTCTCTTCCTGAGTGGGACGCTGTATCACATTCCTGGAGGCCTTGCTTCCCCCATTTGCATGTAGATACTCACAAGCTGCAGGAAAGGGCACGCGGACCCATAAATACCCAGCGACACACTCAGGCTGGATGTTTCTTGCTGATTTGGCATCTGGATTTAGATGACATTTGCATTCTGAATCTTATGAGTGAGTGAAATTATATTAGATTCAATGTTGATAAGGTTGTGCCTTTGGTTTGATTCTGCGGTCTATCGCTCTCTCTCAGTCTGCACCTAAACTAAAATTTCAACAATGGAAGTCTGTCATGAAGCTTTGTCATAATCCAATCTAGCTCTAGTCCTGAATGGACCCTGTTTGAAGGATATCGACCTCCAAAATGTATTTTCAGCAGCAAATGGTCTGTCATCAGGATCTCTTATAAAACTAGGCAAGGCTCACAGCCAGTCTTTTTGCCAGAGGTTGAGAGTTTTCGAGGCTTCAGCTGAAAAGGAATCATACCCAAGGTGCTTTCTAAGGCCCATTTAACTGGCTTTTTACACTCTGTGTGCATTATATGACCACCTTGTGGTTTCATCCAACTGTGGGCCTTGCCTGAAAATGAACCCCTGACTGCGAGGAGCTGACTTATGTCTGTGTGTTTTCCTCTGTCATGAAAAGGCCAGACTCACCACCATAGCTGGGGCTCCTCAGCTTGTGTAAAAGTTATGACATTTCTCTCTAGCTCTGAAGTACCTCCTGAGCAGCTTTTTTCAGACAGAGTCCAAGAGAACATACACGAGAAAACTATGCAGCTATTAGATTATTTTTTTTAAACTTTTCATACAAATCAGATATGTAGAATATGGAGCCATAAACAAATATTGTTACGCCTCGATAAAAAGTAAAGCAAAACCTTTGCCACATGTCTTTCCCCAATCTCTGACATTTCATGTCAGCTAACTGTCAAATAAAGGGCACTAGTGCCCAAAAACATTAAAAAGCTTTAGTTTGTTTAGGTGGATTCAGAAAAATAGTTTACAAGGATTAAGAATTTGGTTTAACTCCTGTTCTTTCCTTCCTTCCTACTTTTTGTCGTTATCCTTCCCAACAAGGGGCACACGTGATATCTTGGAAATATCGAATGATATTTCAATTTTCTGTTTAACATTTTATTTGTAATTATGAGAACCATTGCTAAATGCATTGTTTAATTAATCTAAAACCATCTGAAAAGATGGCTAACTGAATGCAAACAAGTGATTCAATCAGGAAATGATCAGTCATTACTTCAAAACTAATATCATGAAAGTGAAGTCAAACAGAAAATACAAGAAGACCAGTTAACAGCATTAAGGCGTTTGGGATACAATTGCTGTAATAATTAGTATAAAACCCATCATTAACCATGTGAAAATGTGTCACGGGTGGGAACAAATATTAAAAGTCTACTTTGTTATGAGTGTAAGTCAGGATGCTGGTATGCTCTTACAACGCACTTTTCTTTCTGCTTTTCTTAATCATCCTTCATGACATTCTGCTGGTCTCTTATCGCACGACAGCCGTGCATTCCCACAATGAGCCTACCACCTACTACCTATGCACATGATTGCCCCAAATATTTGAACCAGCCTGGCAGGACTCTTGGAACTCATCAGAATACATCCAAGGACCAGAAGATATCTCCACATTACCACAATGCTTCTGTTACAGATATCACATGGACACCAGGAGGCTCTCACCATGTGGGAAGTTTCTGTGCCTCCACCATCACCTTCAACGTTGCTGTGGAGGAGAAAACATCATTAGTATTTTCATCTGCTTCTCAATTGAAAATACAGTTCCATATCACAGCTTTTAGCTATTTTATTTGTGCAGCACTCACATTACATTGTGTAGTTGGGTTTTCAGAAACCTTTTCTGTGCTTTGACAGTACAACTGCCTTTGCAATGATGGAGAAACATGTAAAATACTGTGGATCTCTGACATCCGCGGTGTCGACAACTACAAGACACGACAACAGCAATCTTGGTTTAGTGTACGATTCACACAGGGGAAGTGTGCTATGGATTTAATGCAGCCATGTGTAACACACTAAGAGTTGCAGGCTGTAAGGAAATGAAGTGCAGAGCTCGTGGAAGCTTCCTCTCCCATTTACAGTTGATTGTGAGAGAAAATGCAGGAGTGCACGTCCAGGCTTATGGCTGCATGTTTTTTATGGAGCTGCCAGGAAAAGCAGACAGAAGTGAGAGCAGAAGCCAGGAGGATTTCTTCGGTGGCCCAATCCAGGGGCCAAAGCCCTATCTGAAGAAAGCATAAACATAGGGGACCTCCAAACCCACAGGTCTCCACCTCAGCCAATTGCCACTCACTAAATATACCACCTTCATTGCACTACTTGCATTGACTGCTGTTCAAAATCTTCTCTTTCCCACCAACGGTTTGTTGTAGAAACCCACATCTTGGGTAGTCACATACCCCTATATGTTATGATTTCATAGTCATTTACCAATTAGGCAGAACAGGAACTGTATAGTATTGGCGTTGAAATATAGATGGTAACTGGGAAAAAGAACTCTAGATAGACGGGGAAAAACCTTGTGTGTCAATTTTGTCAAGTGGTAAATTTCTACCCACTCTGCATAATCATGCCAATGTGTACTAAAAGGTGGATGTAATGTTCTTCTAAAATCCCTGTTTTGACTTTAGATAGTGAATTTTGCTTGTTTCGGTACTACCGGAAATCACTAAATTAAGAATCTGAGGTTGAAATGTGTTTCATTCCTTTATCCATCCATCGTCTATGCTTGTCCTTGCAGAGTCACAGGGGGATGGGGGAAATGTATCTCCTGATTGGTTAAAACTCCTTGTGAGAAGGGTAGAGCGAACATTGGGCACCTTACCACTATCACTTATGCAGCTTATACCAATGTGTGTGGGTGGGCCAGCAGAAACCAGCTATTTCTCCTTTTTGGTATACTTTGTGTTATCCAGAGGTGAATGCTGGACTAGCTCAGACTCCATTTCAACACCACAGAGTCTGTTTCTTCTAGTAACAACAACCCCATCCACCCACTTCTTCCTCTATCACTTCCAGAGACAAACAAAGATTATCTCTGCTGTGCTGAGATCAAAACGAAGGGAAAGAAGAACAGAAGTTCTTAGAGAGGCCAGTTTATCTTTTGTTATTTTCAAAGAAACACCTGGAAAAATAGCTCCTGAAACAAACCCTTTAGATTGTGTCTAAAACAGAGACTTGGACTTGTTAAAAAGGACAAATTTGCAGTGATCCAGTCTTTTCGTTCATGTAAATACAGAGGATTTCTGCAAGTGTTTGCATGCACCTTTATGCTATTGCTGCATGTCTGCGTGTTGCAATCCATGCAACAAAAACCAAAATAATAAAACCTAAACAAGAATTTGTGTTTTGTATATAACAGTTTTTTAACAGTTCTGGTCTTGCACATGGATATTATCTTCCTAGCTGGCATCCCTGACTGCACCTCTTAAAAATTGGATAAGAAAAAGGCGATGTAAGGCCACCCCTCTTCTGGTTGCTGTTTTTCAAAGACTTCTCTGCAAGGCCTGATTTGGATTTGTGCCATTGACCTCACAATAATCAACACCTACCCACCATTATCAGAATGAATGAGGCACAGGTAAAGGAACACAAACTCAATTGAACCTGGCCAAAGCCATTCTGCTCTGATGAGATTACAACTAAAACTTTTTAATATTTCATTTTGAGAATAAAACTATTTGATCGTGGTTATTGTAAAAATGTTTTCTTGACTTGAGTTCAATTTAATTTAGTCACAATAACTGTAGTAATTCAGAATTTTAATTTCTGAATCAGACATCTGATAAACTGATCAATAACAGCGATCAGCTTAGGATCTACTGTTTTGTACCATCTAAGACTCTGTCAGCTCCAATGAGCCCCATTGTTGGGTGACGGTGGCACAGAGGTTAGGGGGTTGCCGGTTCGATCCCCTGCTCTGACTGTCTCTGTCGTTGTGTTCTTGGGCAAGACACTTCACCCACATTGCCTGCTGGCGGTGGTCAGAGGGCCCGGTGGCGCCGTTGTATGACATGTATCGCCTCTGTCAGCCTACCCCAGGGCAGCTGTAGCTACTAACATAGCTCACCACCGTCAGGGTGGGAATGGGTGAATCACTGAACTGTAGTGTAAAGCGCTTTGGAGGTTGTCAAGACTAGTTAAAGCGCTATACAAGCCATTTACCATTTTACCTGTGCAAGCCAATCACGTTGCACAGGTTTTAACAATTGCAGTTTATTTCCATGGTTACGACCAGAGGAACCCTATTATAGTGTATTATTTATGAGTTTGTTGATCAAATGTGGGGTTTGACTTAGAGTAGAAAGCTCTTTCTACTCTACTTGCTTATGTTTTAAGGAACCAGCCAAGTCTTCTGAATTGTATCTTGCAAATATAGCTCTATGCAAAGTGCATCCTTTGTTTTGTTTTCATAAGCTCAGACAAGTTATTTTATCTTTTGGGGCTGCCAGCTGTAGGTCTCAAATCATTTAATCAGTTTCATTCACGTAAACACAGTGTGGAAAATTTGTTGTGAGTTTTAGAATATAAATAGGGACTAAAATATGTATTTTGCTTCGCTCCTCCCTTTGAGCTTGTTCTCCGTGTAACTCAGTGGAGTAGATAAAAGGGCAATGCACCATTGTCGATGTAAAAGAGCCCGTCAATTGTTTTCGGTTCATTGGAACCATCACAAATCTAGTTCACACACAGCGCTCAGTTTAGGAGAAAGCTACACAGCTGTGGCACTGGTCAATAATGGTCTCAGCTTTAAAAATAAAGCTGGACCCTGATAAAAAAAAATTCTCTGTAAGCTTTACTAACGCAAAATTAACTGGAACCTCAACAACATATGCTACAACAAAATTATCAACAAACATCAGAGAATAAGCAGATGATTGTTAGATTAGCTTTAGTGAAAAGGTTACCAACATGTAAACACTTTAACAGGGTTTATATATCTTTTTTTAACACTGCAGTTGCATGTTTCAGGTCAGAGAGATGTATGATGCAGTACTTATGTGGATACTGTCATCGCATTATAGTAACAGTCTTAACCAAATTAACACTGTATTGGTGGTCCACATTAATTCTGACCTGCAGCAACTCTGGTTGGGACAAAATATCTGTAACCGTCAAGAAAAGGAACAATTGGCCATGAAGTAATTCAATGAATAAAAATTTTGTTTTTAGTATCCCATATATATTAACTAAAGCAGAACCAGACGGAACCTGGAGTGTGTACTGTTAGTGAATTTAAAAATAGGTCTTACATTGGCAAACAGCAAAACTTCAACCAATTTTATAGGCTGATAGAAATGCGTATTGTTGAGTTACAGAACTCAACTTTCACTTAATAAGGCATTTTTTTTTGTTGTAAATATGTGTAGTTTTATAAATAAGCCATAAATCCAAGGCAATAAAGTATGATAGAATAGGATCCTACAAAAATAAATGGCTTATATGAGGTCTTGTCCAAATAAAGGTATCCTGTGCCATATGTGCAGGAATGCAGGAGAATCCCTCGTGTCAGTCATGTCATATGTTTGGGCATTTTGGACATCATTCCTCTCCTACTCTGGTGGCCTGATCATTCCTCAACAATGGACGAGGACTGACTCCAAGACACACAAACGTAGGTGGTGGAATGTGTCTCAGGTTGTGGTGTTATTTCCCATAGAGCAGTCTGAGAGGTGTCACGTCATTTAATTACACAAAGCTTACAACTCCAGTCTGCCTATACACACCCCTGGCCTTCATCTGGTTCAGTATAGTTACTTTTGTGAGAAGAAGTATGAATATGATCTTTTGTTTGCACAACTTTAATTAGCTCTTAATTAATATTGTCATCTCAAGAGCAGGCGTCAAATCAGGCTGGCAAATTAAGACGACATTGTGTCAGCGCAAGGCGGTTCAATTTCAATACAAACTGAAAAGGGAGACAGCCGACAGAGAGGGAGAATTACTCCCATTATGTAAACACAATGAAATGAATCCTATAGCTTCACGCGTGCACATTGCTAACATGACAAGACAACATCTGTTTTCACAGGGCCTCCACGTTCAGCTGGCAGAGAAAATTATGTTTTATCAAGGAACTAATATTTCCTCCTCAGTGGCGTTAAAAGATTGGGAAAGGTTTTGTGTTGCACAACTTGAAACTTTCACTTGTTGAAATTGCGCGCTACCCCGGTGATGGCCTTGTCTTTGTCATTACCGAATGAACTGAATGCTGAAACTATACCCCACTGAAGGAAGCCGGTTTGTTTGGTGGAGAAATTAGGCACCTTCTTTTTTTTTCTTTTTTCACAACCATCCTGTTCCAAAGTGAAAAGATAGGAAATGCACACATGCACAGTATGGCAGAGTGGGAAAGAGCAACTCCCGTAAATGTCACATGTGTAAAGAACTCTTGTGCTAAGCATTCGGATGATGGCGTCTCGCTGCCACCTCACATTCCCGTTTCCAGACACACAAAACCAGAAGTATTCTCTAGGGTCAAGTGAACACCACATGAACGCCGTCTTTGTCCTCTGTGACTGTGGCACCATCTCCTGTGAACACTGCACTCCTTTCCTGCAAACACTACCATGTCACCCTGGAGGTGTCAGGCCAAATGTGCGTGTAACAGTGATATCAGACGATTTAGATGGTTTATATTTCCATGCATATTTGTGTACCCATGGCTCTTTACTTGTGTTCCTTGGTTCAGTTTTGGATCATGTGCTGTGTTGAAGGGTGGGAGTCAATTAAAGGTTTGCTCCACTCTGAGCTTACTTTGGAAAGGCGAGGTCGCATTGTATTTGAGAAGTAAGCATGGAATTTTCTTACAGACGCTTCCATTTACTAAATTTACAAACAGATTTAGGTGGGTCAGATTTTTTATCATTTTATTCGCTTGGTGCAGAACTATAATGTTCTGTGTTTCTATTTGTATTAAAACAACCATGCACACATAAAGATTACTGTATTTATTCACTGAATTACGAAAGCAAACAGTTAAGCAATGTTTTGAATACCTTTCAGCATACACCTATTTCTATAGGTGTTTGCTGTCCAAGTGTTGTTGCTGTTTATGCTTCTGTGGGCTTCATCTGCTTAATTGTTATCCTCTCAATGGCATTGAACCTGTTCTTATTGGTTTATATAAAAGCAACTGAAAAATCCCTGCTTCTATTATAGCTATAGCTACAACAAAATGTATTAAACTGTTCTTATTTTACTTCAGAAGTGTACATCAAGTTCCAAAAGTCGTAAAAATACATTTAAGGAAATGTTTATGTTTATGGTTTCTAACCAATCAGTTTAAATAGAAAAAATGGCATTGGAAACCATGTCAAATTCAAATGTAAAATCTCTCTAAATGCCTTCATGAATTAAAGTCAGAGGTAAGTAAATAGCATGTATTTCACAAATGTTTTGATTATTGTCCAAGTCTGGTTGATAACATCATGAGCTGTTTAATCTGAATGAATAAATAGGTAAATAAATAATATCACACTAGTTAAAATATGTGGATATTTATTTATAGATATACAGTTTATTGCTAAATGATTCATACCCCTTGAACATTTTTTATATGTTGCCATAGTGCATGCACAAACTTCAATGTTTGTGAAAAAAATTGTACACCCACACAATCTAGTGTAATAGTTTAATGGCAGGAAAATGACTTGCAGGGTTTGAAAAAAGCCAAATTTATTCAGCTCCTCTTTATTTAACACCCTTAAATACTTTGCCAGCATTGTATCTCTTCTTACGTTATAATCCAATAAAGGAAACACATTTACATCACTGTGAAACAAATGAGTATTTTATTGTTAGCAAAGCTGGTCTTGAAAAACAGCCAGAATGAGAAAAGGTAGACAGCGTAGCCTATATGTTTGCACCCCAACAACAACTGGTTTTACAAAATAGACAATAACATCTTATGCCTACAATTGTTACTTTACTTATTTTGGTTTCCCTCCTAAAAGTTACATTTCTTCCATGTTTTCTCATAAAGTAGATTCAGTGAATGAGAAATCCACACTAGTTATCTAAACACTAATAATAATAATAACATCTTAGTCTAATAATAAAACTTTAAAGTTCTGTGGTATATGAATGTAAATCATTTCAACATTTTAAATTAGTTTTCTATTGAACCGAACACTGAAAGACACTCCTTGTTTGAACATTTAAACTGTTAATTGCCTGACTGTCCTGCTTATATAACACCAGCGATGAAAACAAATGCAGAAATCCTAAATGGTTTATTTTTACACCAAAAAATCCAAAGATTCTTCATAACGTTTGGTGAAAGAGATGATTGACTTATGATTTGATTAAACCAGATGTTTGAAATAAATACATACTACTACTACTATTACTACTACTGATAATAATAATAATAATAATAATAATAATAATAATATGATTGTTCGCTTAAATTTGGAAAAGATGTAACCCTCTAATTACATGTAATTGGTCCTAAAGACTGTTCTTGTGCATCACTTAGAAACTGTCTTTTGGCTGAGAGTGAAGATGTTGCCCATCATCTACAAATGAATAAAGTGAGTAACAGCTGAGACGCTATAACTGGAGTGCATGGAAATCACAGGAAAGACATGTGAAAACATTATGGTCAGAGGGTGTGTTGAAACAATGTGCTTGGACACTAAACTGACTAGAAAAGGTGAATTTTACTCTTAGGGAATGTTTTCATCTTTGCGGTTTTTGGATATTTAATATCTAAGTGTACGGACCACGAGCATAATTAAAGAAACACTAGGAAAACATAGAATACCCAGAAGCGCTGACTATCGTGGACTTTCCCCCCACAGACACTTGACCTCGGCACTGTTGAATATTTATGGGGGCGCATGAAAGCCAAGGATTTCTGACATCACAGGAAACTCTTGGGCGCAATGAGAGATTATTCTGTGAAACATGATGTATCAAATTTCTGGATCCCACTGCAGTTTCAACGCATGCAGTTCCCCAAATATAAGCATGTCATCTTTGCAAACTGACTTTTCACTGTTAACTGTTAACATAATCCGACTTCAATTTTACACAAACGCAAAACAGAACTGGACACTTTATGGGGCCTTGAAAAGTATTTATTCCCCTAGAATCTTTCTATATTTCACAATGTCAATTATCCAGGGATTTTGTGCGATAGACCAACAAGACGTAGCATATAACTGGAAAGCAGAAAGAGTAAGATACAAGTTTTTTTTATAATTAATAATTTGAGAAGCATGATGTTTATTCCTAACCCTTCCGAGTCTGTACATTGTAGAACTGACTTTCTTGGGTGGGCAAGACGCTTCACCCGAATTACCTAGTGGTGGTGGTCAGAGGGCCCGCTGGCACTGATGTATGGCAACTTGGCCTCTGTCAGTCTGCCCTGCCCCAGGGCAGCTGTGGCTACTAGCATAGCTCACCACCATCAGGGTGTGAATGTGTGAATGACTAAATTGTAGTGTAAAGCACTTTGGGGTCCTCAGACTTGATAAAGCACTATACAAGTACAAGCCATTTACTATTTCTTTTAACCATTTCTTGGGAGGATTGTGTTTCTATAAATCTTGAAATGGAACCTTTCCTGTTCTTCTTTGCAAAATAGCTAAAACACAGCTTGATTGCATGTTGAAAAGGCACTTGCTCAGCACATCAGGGACACATCTAAAAGTTGCAGTAAACCAGGCCATGAGGACTGGAGCTTGAGACCCCTGTTCCAACAGATTGTCTTTCGAGAATTGCTGTGTATTAAGATCCATTTCTCATCTCATTAATTTTGATCAGCTTCCCTGCTACTACTGAAGAAAAGTTTCAACCCACAGCATGATGCTGCTGCCCCCATGGCCTGTTGTGGTCAGGCTGAAGGGATATTTACTAATTAGAGTACTTATAAAGAAAATAGGCTGGACTGAATTGTATTTAGCGGGTATCAGATTATCCCCTAACACTTTAATAAAAATTTCAGTTTAATTTTAAATTTCAGAAGGGTTTTGCAATATTCTTTAGAAATCATACCAGCAATAATAACAAAAATATGTATGTCATATTACATTTTTTGTTGAAGTTTATAAGTATGGCTGCATGCTATCACCTATGTTTGGCAATTAGACATATGGCTGGTGGGAACCACTTTTCCCAGAAGTCACATGACATGTTTCCAGTCTGCTGCCAGTGCCAAACCCAACGGCCAACCTGCACACAGTCTACAGAGTACATGCAGCTGGTTTTACTCCAAAACATTCTGGGAATGAATCCACCAGAGCTGGTGTGAGAGTGTCTGTGTGTATGTCTAACTGTCTGTGTGGTTTAGCCTTGCATAAATGTCTGTGTGCTTCTCATAATTAATATGTATGCACTGTGCCAGCTTCCAGGATCCACATCCACATATCCAGCGAAGCTGCGCAGCAGCACAGGTCTTGTCTGGCACAAGCCAAATAAGAACTTATCCCTCTCTCCAGCCACAGCCTTGTTGGACCAGTGGACAGGCACGCTCCACCTCTTAGAAAAACCAGAAAACCAGATACCTCAGCATACCTTGACCACAGCATTGCTGCAACACAATGTCCCACAGTGTTTTGGAAGTAGTTTGATTTACCATTCAGTGGAAGCATTTATTTAAACAAAAATGTCTTACAGTGCCGTGTAAACGTATTCTTACCCCCTAACCATTTTGTTACTGTTACATACACATTTACTTTATTTTGTTGGGATTTAATGTGAAGAACCGACACAAAGTACTGCATAATTGCAACAACAAAAAAAACATTTTACCTATAAAAATCTGAAACGTGTGAATGTGTATCTAGTTCCATTTAGTTAAAACGTTCTCGTACTTTTTTTCTGTAGCGAGTTACTAGTCTTTTGGGTCTGTGTGTGCCAGGTTTGCACAGCTAGAAGACCTTTGTCTTCTCTATCGGGTATTCTTCCAGTGTTTCTTTCTGCATTTAACTCTGTTCACATCCCAGTCTGTTGTAACGAGCTTGCCTGTCTTTGCTTCCACGCACCGTGATGCTGGCATCATCATGTTACACAACTGATGGTGCAATTTGCATGCCAAGACCAAAAAGTTCTACATTGGTCTTTTTGCACCAGAGCACCTTCTTTTACATCTGCTTTGTCCCTTTAAGGCTTGAGTTAAGGATCAGGGTTTCTTGTGACACTTTTTAAACTGTGGCTTTCTTTTTAACCACTCCTCCATAAAGGGTTGAATTGGTGAGAGCATAACTAATAGCTGTCCTGCCAACAGATTATCCCACCTGAGTTGTGCATGTCTGCAGCTCCTCTAGAGTTACCATGAACCTATTGGCTGGTTTTCTGATTAATGCTTTCCTAGCCTGGACCTGTGGACAGCTATTTTTTAGGATTATGAAAGTAAAGTCTTCTGAAAACAAAACCGTGAATCCGTTTCTTTTTATTCACAATTATTTACTACTTTTAGTTCTAAAATCCTTACAAAACACATTGAAGTTTGTTGTTTTGATGAGTTTAAAATGTGAAAAAGTTCAGCGAGCATGAGAACTTCTGCAAGGCACTGTGCATTTTTTGAAAGCTCTGATTTTTCATTACCGTTTTTCCAAACGAAAGCTGACCATATTGCTTTCTCTAAACTGGCCAGCCCCCTGTCTCTTTGCTGCAGTCTTTTATCCACATGAAAACATTCCCGGCCATTTTGTCGGTCATTTCCAGTGCAAAGCTTCATAACAAAGGGCGCAAGCATCACTGGATGACTCTAGGCCTGACGGACATCAATAATCCCAAACCAGTAAGATGCAAATTCAAGGAATAATAATAGTATCTTAACTTATTTTATGAATATATTTGTCAATTAGGACACATTTCAACTTTCAGGAACAGTCTGATACAACTAAATGTTTCCATTAGCACACAGTAGATCTGGTCCAGCTCTTGCAATAAAGCACAAAACACTGTTCACCTTTCTAGAGAGATCACCAAACACCTGACCTTCTCACAACATTCTGCAGGAGTTCAGATCGTAAGGATTTATGAGGGTGGGTGAGGGACTCTGGCAGGGCTGTGCCCCATCACTGACCCCCGGGGGCGGGGGTGTCGCTGCACCCCCTTGGCTGAGAGTGTTGCTACGCATGTGGGACCCTGAAAAATTAGGTGCTTCTCTCCCAATTGTTCTGACCCTTGTAAATTGTGGCTGTGCCACCAATTGGCTTTTTCACTTGAAATGTCCTACCCTTAAATGGATCTCTCAGGTATCGGGGCCTCTCAACGTGTGCCTTCCGTGGTCTACAGGAGACCCAAGACGGGGTTCATTAACTCTGCATTGATTGCTCCAGCCTTGAAAGCGTCTGGCGATGGCAGGGATAATATAAC
Source organism: Fundulus diaphanus (assembly GCA_037039145.1). NCBI lineage: Eukaryota > Metazoa > Chordata > Actinopteri > Cyprinodontiformes > Fundulidae > Fundulus > Fundulus diaphanus. The sequence continues at coordinate 27,544,782 of CM073140.1, read as the reverse complement.
TCTATGAAATGGCAGCACAAGTCCCCAAAGACTAATTACGGTAAAAACAAGCAGGTTTGTACAGGTTTAATGTGTCTTGAATAGAGTCCACATTTGTCCAGTGTGAGTTATGAGAAGTCCTGTTTGACTAACGAGTTTTATTAGCCTGCCATTATCAAAACAAGAAAGTATTTTTATTGCATTACAAGCGAAATATCTCAACTTTACAAATGGAAATAGAAGCTCTGAGTCTTTTTGCCTGAGACAATGATCTAAAAAAGCAAACAAACATTCAAATAAATTGTGCAACAGTGCTTTTTTTAATCAACTTACCTGCCATTGAGAACATGGGGTCCCCAGTTATATTTTGGGACCAGGCCTCTGTTTAATGCCTTGTCAGGCCTGTCCAAGCCAAACTGCCTTTGGAAGCTGTTTTTTGTGTGATTGATGAAGCCTCCAATGTGGCGGGGCCCTCCCAGGTGAGCCGGCACTCAGAAGTGTACTGTGTCAGGGTGCTGTGAGATAATATTGGAGCTGTCTTCCCTGCCACCATCCTGCTAGGAGCCTCATTCATCATGGGCACGGAATAGCTTTCACTTCATCGTATGGCTCAGATATGATTCAGCTCTCCCTCCAGCTGCCTCTGAATCCTTTAAAGCATGTGTGATAGAGCAGTTTTTAAGCTTTCAGTCATTTGTTTTTGTTGTCAGAAGATTTCTTAAGCAGAGAGTAAAATCCTGCTTATGTTTACAGTTTGTTGTGAAAAACTCAAACTAGCAAATATTGAATCACTAAATAGTTCTGCAACAACTAGTTAGTTTAATCTAAACTATTTTTTACCCTTTAATTGAAGTGGAGCTAATGATTTCCATTCATGAAAGACATATACTCAGTTTGTTGTTAATAGTATATTTATTCAAATAAATGAACTGGTGTGATGGAAGTGATGCCTGACATAGCTGCTAACGGCTAATAAAGAGAAATCTACTCTACACTTCATTTAAAAAAAAAACTACTAATATTTTAATAATTATTGTTTTGCACAGCCGAGCTTTTCATCATTAAAATATTTGGCTCTGTATATGAAATGGCTGTTAATGCTATATTGTAGTGTGCAATGATGATTTGCTGAGGCTTTAAGTCACCAGTGTGCTTTGTCAGCACAAGGTATGAGTTTCATATCCATTCCCTGTAATTTGGCTGGACTGGAAAAATGGCCACATACTTCTTTTTTTTCCCTTTTGGTGCTGGCTGGTGGAAAACGTGTTCTCTACCTGGTAGATTTATAACCAGGTATGTTGGAGACACCACAATGTTTGAAATAGAAATATTATTCAAGAAAGGTATAAAACACAAGTAAACACCCAATGAAGAGGCATACTGTCTGTTTTTTTTTTTTTTTTTTTTACAATTTAATAACAGTAAGCAACTGTTTTTGGCCAATACACAATAGAATAGAATAGAATAGAATAGAATAGAATAGAATAGAATAGTCCTTCATTGTACCACAGTGGGGAAATTCAGGTGTATCATCAGCAAGCAAAGGAAAATTTTATAACAGAAGAACAAATACTGTATAGTTCTGACAAGTGGCATACTCAGACCAAATGAAATGTGGAACCAGTTTGTTCATTTGCAACTTCTTAGAAGTTGCAAATAACAAGCTAGGGAAACTTCAATAAATGCAAGTAAATACCGGAAGAGCTCTATTAAAAACATACATGGGCAGGGTTAGCCATCTTTTTAAGAAAACAGCATTTTTGTGTTTAACAGTGTTGAGAGACCCAAGTGGGTATTTTTCTTTTATTCCCAAGTATTGGCAAAACAAATACTCATATTTTATCAAACACTAACAATCAGATGTCTTACATGTGTGCAGGGGAAAAAAATGCATTTAAACTGCAGTATGTATTATTGATTCAAAACTATACAAAGTCTGTCACTTAGTTTATTTGCAATTACTATTGTGCCACAAAATTAATATAACTTAACGGCAAGAAAATTATTTTCTGAAACTTTATTATTGCACATTCTGCACTTATTGTCATGTTTGCTAAACGTGAGTGAAAAGCATTGAAAAGCTAAAAAAGTTTTCATAGTAGTATAACCTCACACAGAGATTATTTGAATAACCAGCCAGGTTTATTGTCAATCTCTAATTGACTTACTGTTGCACTTTTGGTATTAACAGAAAACCATTCTGTCTTTTATTTTTAGCCACTCTTCAAAGCTGAAAAGACAAGAGAACGTGCTGCTTAAGAAAAGCAGATGTGTTGATCTTCGTAAATCATTACACACTCACTCATTACACACCTAACCCTTCTCATATCTAACATCAAATATATAATTAAAAACTTTAAAACACATGGAACTGAAAAACAAGCCTGATAGGATCTGAAGTTAATTTGTTATTATGCACAGGGAGCAGGAGGATGGAGTGAAAATCTTTAAAACATTATGTCAGAAAACTGCAGTCAACAGCGGCCTTTTTGAGGTCACCAAGTCTTGATGCTGATACTTGATCTACTTTTTTGAGAGTGATGGCAGTAAAGAAAAGCCTATTTTTGTTCTAACGTCACAAAATTGAATGTGTACAGTTTGCTTAGCACTGCTTCGACACTTTACTGAAACATGGTCCTTTGGTCAGAAATTTTAAATAAAATATATGATGGATCATTCAGTCTTTCAGGAGGATAACGGTCCAAAATGACGAAATGAATGCGGTTGACCACACACAAAATCATCCCTCCTTTCAAGGCCATTTCAGTCCTCCAATCTAAAAGAAAGTGAGCTAGAGAAAAGCAGACATAGGACACAAAAGGTCAAAGACACCTCTCTTTACGTGTTTAATTATTGTGAAATGTTATACAAGCCTATATGCTGTCCCATTGGTAAAGGAGATTTAAAAGTAGGGGAACCAATCATTTTAGCATTGGTGATTTTATTATTTTAACGTAGATTTTTGTACTTAACGTGATAAATGTACTTAAATTAAAGGTTGCCATTTTCTAAATGGTCCAGTTTAGGGCTGTGCTTGTATATGATAAATGACGAATATGTTGTAAATTTTTAAACTCCTGCAAGCACCTTTACCATACTCATGATGTATTATCAAAAACTCTCTTGAAAAAAAACCTCCAGAAAGCTGCATATTAGTGCAGCCCTGCTGTATGTAGAGAGTACAGCGCAGACGGGGTTAAAGAAACAATTCAGTAGATTGGTTTTGATTTTGAATATAAACCAGAAAGTTCAAAGTTCGTGATTGGTTTTGACACGATGATTTAATGTCACATGGCCAGCATTATCTTCTATGAAAATATTAAGAAGCATATGTATTGGATTTCATCTAACAGAGAGAGAGACCAGGGGAGCATTTTCCAGCTCTGTTGGCTGAGCACGATTGTTTATTTTAAAAGCGATGTTTGAATATTGCTTTTATTTCCAGATATTCGCAGACTCGGCCCAGCATGCCAGTCTGTCTTGAAGCCTTCTTTCTGAATAAGGAGCCTAGACTCTATTCATGTACAGTAGAAGCCCGCTGTACCAGGGGAGATGAAACTAGCAGTTGGTAAAATTTGCAGAAGAATGGCTTTTCTTTGTTATTAAACATGCTCACCGTATTTCAGACAAATGGGAAAATCACACGGGTTAATTCAAAACAAGGTGTCTTTAATAGAAAAGCATTTCAAGTTTATGAAAATGAAGCTTAATTTCTAAAGGTTTACAACATAATTGAGTTTTATATGCCAGAAACCCATGGATATTTCAACATTTGCACCATGTTCTGTGAACTCATCCAATGTCAAACTGTAAAGATGTTGCATTTAAACATGAAATGCATGATACAATTATTAAAACATGCACATTTATTCCTTTCCTTCCTTCCTTTCTTCCTCAACCAAACGGTTCCCACCTCAAAATTATATAAGAGTCCCAAGTAGATTATCAAATAATCTTCCATTTGACACCTAACATTTAAGCAGATACACGATAAGGTCTTAAAATATGTTTTTATTAGCTTTATTCTCATCAATTAATTAATTCAACTTGCTTTTTTTTTTCTTTTTTGCTTCTTTTTTTCCAATGGTGCCAAAGGTTATATTTTACTAATGGACTAACTAAAGACTAGTCTATTTGTAAGGGATAGCCATTAGTGCTTTAATATTAGATGTGATATTTTCCCCCCTTAATCTTTACTGAGCTGTTAAAGTTTCTGTGCTTATTGTTTCTATCACAAAACCTATAACATAATATCCCCTGCCACATAATTCACAGCATGGTGTCATTTTATCTTAACAGTGATAATTTAATGCCCGCACTTAGTGAATAATCAGACTTAAGCTAATGACATTTGAAAGTTTGCTGTAAAACTGAACAGTATTGTGGGGAAATTCTAATAATCTGTTTCCCTGGACTCTCAGAGTACATCGGGATGAAAAGAACATCATTACGGGCTTTCCTCGCTTAAATTCTACAATTATTCAGAAAATCATGCTGTTAGTCATTAAAAAACCTCTCAGTGTGACTAAAGCAAGATACAAAAGTAGGCCTGTGTCTGTATGCGGTTTCAAGGGTGCTTTTTTAAAATTTCTCCCTAAACAAATACAACATATGCAGTGGCTATTAGGCCCCATCACAATCCCTGGTTATTTCGCAGGCTGTTGCTAATGGAAGCGTGGACTTGACTGGACGTCACAAGCTCAAGGTTGAACAAAGAGCCTCTTTTAGCTGGCCTGAAGGTGCTGAAAGGCAGGGTGAGGGTGGCAGACCTGCATGGAGCGCCTCTAGAACGCTGGGTGTTGTGTACCAAACCTTCCAGACAAAGGCGAAGCAAACTTCTGCAGAAGACCTTTGCTTTGGGGTCAAATCAGCTGTTTGAAGATGCTAAAGGGAAGTAGATTCAGTATGTTTATGCTGCCTCTTTAGATAAAAAACAATGAATTTAGACAACTACTACTTATCACATATAACATTTCTGAACGCAATCAACGACGCAGGCTGATTGGGGGTCAAAAGTAGCAATGTTTTGTCTTTTCATTAGCTCAATCGGTACAGCAATGCTTTATTCATGGATTTTCTGTGCCACAGCATTTTCTGAGTCATATACCTTAATCTAGACCACATGTGCCCACATGCTTGCTACCAAACGGAGACATACGTACGTGACAGTTAGAGGCCAACCTAAAATATAGTCCTCCATAAAAACTTGTGCTGTTCTCTTTAGCTCAAGAATGAGTATTTTCTACTAAAACTGCCTAAATCACAGACTGCATCATGTCTTAGGAGTTCTTCAGAAAATGCAGACGTCACTTGTTCTGTGAATCTCTGCACCTCCTCCAGAGAGGGCATGAGCCTCTTGGTTGCTTCTCTGCTCAATGGTTCATTGTATTTAGTGCTCTGTGAGATGTTCAATGCCTTGTATGTTGTTTAATAAACCAATCCTGATTTAAACTTATCCACAACTTTATCCCTGACCTGTCTGATTAGTATCTTGGTCTTCATGATGCTTTTTGTTTATTACTGGTATCTAGTAAACCTCCGAGGCCTTTACCAAACCGTTGTATTTAAACTAAGACTAAATTACACACAATCTGACTATGCATACTAATAAGATGACTACTGCAGGCAACTGGTTGCACTGGATCTCATTTATAGGACTAACTGGGCTGAACACAGATGCAAGCCACAATATTGAGAATAATAAAACATATAGAAAACTATGTATTCTTTTTCTTTCACGCCAAAAACTAGATGTTGCGCCATCACATAAAATACAAAAAGATACATCGAAGGTTCTGGCTGTAACATAACGAAATTTTTAAAAGTTCAACTTGCATGAATGCCTTTGCAGAGAACTGTGCTCTGTGCAGGAGCTTCTTGTCACTCTGTAAGAGGCAGATTGTGGTCACGCAGCCTAGCACCAATCTGAAGCTGTGGAGAGCGAGCAAAGAACGTGTGGCCCGAAGGAAAGCCTCACAGCCACTCGCCAGAATCCGTGGAGCCACTCGGGTTTCTCCCGCGTACAGTCTGTTCACAAAGGGGAACTTATCCGTGTCCCCCACTCTCGCCCCATCTCCCTTCCCTTACGGACCATCACAGAGAGATGGAGTCAGACCCCATGTGTTTAAAAACCGGCATTCACTGGCAAACAACATCGCCACGCAAGGAAATGGAAGATCATCTCCATCACCAGACCCTGAGCAGCAGGGATCTGATCTGATATTGTTGGCTTAAGCTGAGCACAAAGATGTAGTTTTTCCTGGAGCTCGTGCGGTGAGCAGCAGCAGCAGCAGAAGGGTTTTGCTTGGATCTGTTCATCGTTAATAAGAAAGCTAAACACCTGTTCATGCAGATGTTCCACATTCCAGTTTGCGTTTGTGCAGTGCGACCCTACATGATATTTTAGAGGTTACAAACACTTTTAGCAATTCTGGGAGCAATCTGGTTGTTTCATCCAAACTTGAGATCGCCCACTGATTTCCAGACAAGCGAGACATCTTTCTCATTACAGAAATGTGGCCACATCTGATGTTGGAGAGCCAGCTCGCCTATTGTATCTGAACTACAACAGCCATGAGGGTTAGATCTGTCACCAGCAGATAGTACTGTAAAATGTTACGTTTCCTCTGGCTGGGGCCTTTACAACACAGGAGCGCGGGGGCCACACACAGCTCTCAGGGATCCTGCGATGAGAGTAAATAAACCAGATGTGAACCATCCCTGACACCATGTGTGGGTATGTATAGTGCAGACTGCTAGGAAAACAAAGTTGGGTCAAGCATGATCACCACCTCGCCTTTTTCTGGGGTTGTGCGTGCTGGTCCACAAACCAAATTACTTCCTTGTGAGGTCATAATTGAGCCAGAACGTAACACAACCATGTTTCCTAATCAAGGCAGGAGGCTGTGTGAAAGATCAACTAAAAACTGAATGTAACAATTTACTAACTTTTAGATTATATAACGTAAAAAGTCTAATATTTAAACTGAGAAATGTAAAAAAAATGGCATATTAGTCAATAGTAGGCAACGACATGTAGGTATCCAATTAGTAATTTACTCACTTTAAAGACAGAGTAGCGCCGTAGGAAGGAAAAATAAGAAGTTCTATGTGAGCCAAGTTTGGCAGGAAGCATGGTAAAAGATGTCTGTAGCAAATAAGTATTCATAAACCTTGAATATTTCTTTCCAAATTAGTTTAATTAAGAGGTGTAAAAGAGCGGGGAAAGGGCATGTTGCCTGCCTGCGGCAGCACATATTCTAGCACAAGGTGGATAAATAGTGGTTGTTAAATATTGGCTTAAAAACATGCCGTGAGGTTGACAAAAGGTCAAAAAAAGTGTTGTTCATGATAGCTTTCTTGAATGCTATCATATAGTCTAATTATTCTCATTCATTATTTCTACCATCCCTCCATCTTTTACACATTTAAAGGCAATTTGATCATCAGTGTTCAGTGTATGTAGTGGTGGCCCAGTGCTTAGAGCAGTGCGCTTGGTTCTGATAAGGCTACAAGTACCTTGGATCGAATTCTGCAGACTGCTGCTTTCAGTCCTTTAAAATCATCAGGATTTTATATGATAGACCAACACAAAGTACAGCATAAAACAGGAAGGATGGGCACGTTGATCTTTATTGTTTATTTATTTATTCACAAATAAAGATTTGTTTCATGCTTTTGTATTCAGCCCGATTGACCCTGATACAGCTAAATGATGTTGCCTTCACCCAAGATGTTGCTACGATGGCTTTAAGATTATGCTATGGGGAGGCTTTTTTCAGCAGTACCAGAGAAGCTGAAAGGTTTGTTCAACCTTAAGACAGATGGAGCTAAATGACATGAGGCACGCAGTCCAGGAATAACTTGAATTAGAGGCCCCAAAACACTTGAGACTCTTTGTAATATAGACAACCATCGCCTCTTAGTGTAAGCTGCTCTGTCCTTTTATATCAAGGGCATCAAGCATTTAATTAACTCTAAATACTCCCCTGCAATATTTCAAACATTTTGTCCACACAATGTTATTAGAATAACATCTACTTACATTTATTTCAACTGTTTAAATTGAACAAAATAAAGCCTTATTTAATGTTACTTTTGTGTCAAGAGGCTTAGGTTAGCATTAGTTGGCTCTATGATTGAGTCTCTTCAGAAATTCAATCACAAATAAAAACAAATCAACACTGGATGTAAATTATGTCTGTATGTAATCACGTCCTACAACATATATATATATATATATATATATATATATATATATATATATATATATATATATATATATATATATATATAGTTGTGAAAGCATATCAAGTTCCAGGTGTTGGATAATCAATCAGTCAATGGGACACAGGTTTAAAATTGGGATCATGTTGAAGCTCTTGATGCAACTGCATTTTTGGGGACTCACAATTATTGTTGCCCAGGTTTAGTCTGAGATTATATCACAGAGAGGGGCTGGACACTAATGCAAGTGCCAATCAAGGTTGTTTATTATCCAGAGAGGCCCTTTAACATGCAGTCCAGATTAGCGATTCTGCAGGTTCTCTGTAAATGTCACAAGGTGCCGCAGCACATTCCCCTTACAGTGCTCCTGAGCAAAGCAAGCCACCATCACCAGGATTGAGAGTGACAACGCTGCCCGTCCAACAGCAACACACTCCCGAAAATCCATAATCTGTACTCCAAAACAGGATTTGCCTCCAAATTACGCCATTGCCTGTGGTCCTTCTGTTTGTTGTCGCCCATAGGCGTGCATAGACTTTAAATAAACACAGCTTTGATAAGCTAGGGGCCAGACGGTGACCTCTGCCCCATAGCAGTTCCGATCCGAGTGCCGGGGACATGAGGTTCACCAGATGACATAAGCATGGCTCTTAAATTAGCTGAACTTTTCAACATCGGGGAGTTTATAAACATTGTGAGTGGATAAGGGTGTGTAGGTAGGAAATTGTCTTTGTCCTGATTACCGAAGAAGAGCAGAGGTCAAGAGGCACAAGACCAAAAAAATGGATTGATATGGGTTACTTTGCATCATGATTCATGAAGAGTTGCTGAGTTGAACAAGTGATATGCAAACATAGGTCTTTGTTCCATTTGTTGCATTTTTCACGCTTCAGTTTATGCTTTTTCTGCATTTCATTTACACAAAATGTCTGAACTTTTAATTTGCTTTTTTTCTGTATTTTTAACTGTTCACATTTTTCCTATAAATGTGTATGAGTACCTTTGTTTAAAATTTAAGAAGGTTCCCCTCACATCCAAAAGGTAAATTCAGGAAAATACGTTTATATTATACAAATATTTCCCCCTGCAGAATAAGAGACCCTGGCTTATTTGAAGTGAATGAGGCCCATAGCTGCAGCCAGCCAGTCGTAGTCTGAACCCTCTTTGTAGGCACTCAAGCGTCCAGCAAACCACAAATTATCATTGGAGCAGCACTGACCTCCTGCACCATAACCAGGCCCACCCTAGCCTCTCCGAAAGCTGGGGATTTATGGCATATTTCCAAATAAACATGTCTGAAACTTGTGGTAAAAAAAAAGGAAAAGACCTGTGGGTAAGGCATGAATCTAAGAGGATCAGATATGACACAAGTGTGATTTATCGCAAAGAAAAACCCTAAACGATGAGTCTATCGATAAATCAGGATAGTTAATATCTCTGCTAGAGCTTAAACCTTTTTTAAGGTCATTGCTTCTCAGTTTTCCTACATCCCGCTGTCTCTCTGCTTTATCCTGTGACTTTTTTCACGGCAAATTAACTGTGTGGAAAGTAAACATCGCTTAGAACTGTTTACTTTTGTTTCTGTATAATTTCTGGCTTGTACAGTAGTCACACTTATGAAGGTTTGGTTGCTGAGTGGAAAACCTCCCCGCAGATCTGTGTCATTTATAACCATCTACCAGGGTGGGATTGCTCATTTTAATATTCCCTTGCCCAAAATTAAGGGCATGTCGACTTTTCTAAAAACTTATAACAGAATGTCTGAAGGTCCTTTCATAAACCGTTGCTCATGTAGACTTTTGTCTGGACTTGCTATGCATAAAAGCTTTGAAAGACACACAAATATTGTGATCGAGAAAAGCCCAGATATTTCGGTTGCCACTGAAGTAGCCTGTATAATATAAATTAGTTGGCTTTACTTAACTTTGCCACAGCTCCAACAGTAAAAGAGCCAGCCTTACACGGCACAAAATCCTAATCAATCCCAGTAAATACTGCAAGTTATTTACAGTTGTTTAAAATGCTCAAGCAACATGCACAAACAATTGTTTTGTAATGGAAATGGTGGAGGGATACTTTTAGTCCTGTGGGCATGAAAGGGAAGTTTTATTGAAAACACATCAGTGTTAGTGTTGTTGATTTTCATGCTTACGGGAGTACGCTAACATCACTCTCAGAAGGTCTCTGCCTCTTTCCTACCACCATGACGTTTGTGCCCTTTCCTTTTCTGAAGTCATGGGAATGGTTAAAATAAGAATACTCTCCATATGAAGGACTTTAAAGGATGGCGTGTTTGACGAGGGAACAGAAAGACATGCCAGCGGTTTGAATTGAAATATGTTTTCTACTAATTAGCGGAAGTTACAAAACAACGGGTTTGAATTGTGTGTTGCAACAACTTGCCCTTCGCATATCACAGCTGTAACCTGTTGTTAAGATTATTTCTAGTGTTAAGGCCATTTTTACATATATCACAAATCAGATTCTCTCCCAACCGTGAATCAGATTCTAGTTATCTGTTGATGCATATATATATATATATATATATATATATATATATATATATATATATATATATATATATATATATATATATATATATATCCTGTTTTTTTTATATACATATGACAAGCTGAAAAAAACGGGAAGCAGTCTGGGGGCCACATGGTATCACAAAGGGACAAGATGCTAGAATTCCACTTTGGCATGTACTTTATCAACTGCTTGAACCTTTAAACAAAAACCTCCCTTCATAGATTCCTAACTATACTTTAGAAAAATTTTGCAATGTTGACTCTGAGCAAAGGCCACCAAGTTCAAATGACTTGACTTTATAAATTTTATAATCATAGTCTAGGATAAGCTTTTTAAATGAAACAATGTTCAGTTATATCCCAGGAAAAACGAGGTAAATGCTCAGCTCCAGGAGCGCTTTCTTTAATTCTCTGCTGGAGTCTCTTCGATGGTCATACATGGCACTCAGATGGAACAGCACTTTGCTATTTGCCAACACTTATGACATAATGCACTATTAAGTTGCATCATATTTGGTTCTCAAAGCTGTCAGAACTTGGACTGGTTTCCAAAAGCCACCAAAAGCAGGACAAATACCATGTCTGAGACTGCATTTATGGAAAGGTTCAACATGCACATGATAGTTTTTCAGAAACTTTAAGAGGCACGGCTTTACTCTATCGGCTGAGCTGCTGTACAGTTAAAATAGATCTTTATTAGCACATCTGAATATAATATTTCTTCAGACTCTGTAAGCTGTCTTTCCTACATGAGCTGCAGTCCAGAAGGATCGTTGCATGAGAGTTCAGTTTGACTTGCATGCTGTAGGTAGGAGTTAGCCTGTAATTCTGTGCACACTAGCCAGCACTAAGATTCTGCTTTGGCATACTGTGTTGATGACATCAGTAATTTGTCACTCTGCAGACACTCTGTGATTTATGGGTTTTCCCAGGCAGCAGAAAGTGCCATTGGTGTTTCTTTTTATTGTTCTTAAAACTAATTACTGTAAAATGCAAAGAGAACAACTTAATACATGCTTGGAAATGAGCTGCAGGTTGAGCAAATATGCAGCGTTTTTAAACTAATAAAGTAGCAGGGTTATAGGTAAAGGCTTATATTACTTTACAGCTTGCCTTGAGGAGGGAAAAGCTTTCCATTAATAACCAGGGTGATGAATGTGAGCAATTACTTTTTATTATATAAAATAATTCACCCCCTAAAGCTTCGCACTCAGGCATTTTTTGATTTCCACCTCATTTAATTATGTAAAAAAAAAGTTTCCAGATCAAAAGCTCACTCTAAAAGTAAATTTTCGGTTTACATCTTTACAATAATGAAGACGCACAACTGTTCTTTACAATTTTAGTCCACACATCTCCACAGGTGTGTGGACTCGACTTCCTATCATGGATGCTGCTCACTGTTGAGAGGTGAACTGAAAAACAAGAAGCTGATTGAAGAAGAAAGGTGGTCCTTTGGTATCAAATGGGGCTTTTTAGGGCAAGTAATTACCCAAACTGTCACCCTGGGACCTCAAGCACTGATGGACAACCTGTTTGCCAGGCAATACGGCAGTTTTTGTATATTTGCGCAGCGAGTGATTTGCAGAAAGACATCCTTGTAAAGGCCACCGGCATTACTCTCTGAGGGCACCCTGAGTGCTGACACACGATGTCCATCAACTCCACCGTTGCTGTCAGCACAAAACGCACCGATTCTTGCCAGCCAGGTTTCTCTGGCTGTTTGCTCTTATTGTACAGTATTACCATAGAGACCACGAAACTGTGAGCCAGAGAGCAGACAAAGATTTCTTTTAGCTGGCATAGGCACAAACCCATTTTCATTGCATTCAGGTTGAGTGCTGAAGGATCATCACCACCTGGGATGTAAACCAAATAAATGCTGTTAGTTGGCGCGTGTGGATCCTGCAGGAGGATATTTTAAAGTGGACAGTGATTATTTATAGGTCGGTTCCCGTGTTGAGCCAAAGATGCCCTCCCAGTTTAAAACAAAAGTAAACAACCCGAAGGGGAAAGTCCTATTAATAGCATCCTTTTAAAAAAAGAATCAATATGAAACAAAGTTGTAGTAGATCCGTAGCGTTTTTTTGAAAACTACACCCTGGAAACAGAGCCCAATAAAGTGCTGATAGGGCGAATCAAACCTAGAGTTGTCAGCGTTAGATTGATGAGAGTCTCGGGAGCGTCAGTGTTGATGGTAGAGGGCTTTACGTCAGCTCTAAGGGCAGGAGGACAACCCTTACTGGGAGTCCCATCTCCATGGTCTGTCTGGGAGTAGTTGAAGGTGTTCATTAATCATAGTCCTAATTTGTTTTCTCACTGCTGTGCTGACACAAGTTGAATATTATTACAGTGTCAATGAGGAGGGATTCGCAGTGGCTAGAGAAGTCATTGTTTCCCATGCTTAAGGGCCCTATAAGGTTGTCTTGTTTTGACCTAGGTTGGCTGGTAGATTGCCCGTGTGGATTTGTCTGCTCCTGTTGTGAAGTTTAATGGTTAGGTTCTAAAAAGATGTTTAATGGTGGGATTACTAAAAAGACAGGAAATGTCAGAAGGGTTATGTTAAATTAGCTTTTGTTTTATCAGCACGTTAATTAGTTTGGGGAACCTTAAAGGCTATGCATGCACTGGTTTAAGAATTTTCTCTTACATATTTTAAAAATTATCTCACTAATGAAGTCTCCAGTCTCTCGAAGTCATGTCTCATCACCTGCGGGTAGGAAAAAAACCTTTCCAGGACACTGTGAAAAAAGGAATCAGCAATAATTTCCAAAAGAATAAATACTAGTCTGAAGTTAATTCCTGGCTTCAATAGTTTAGCTTCAGGTCTAAACAGCCAGTCGAAGTCAATACTCAATACTGGAGGAACATTTATCGTGGTAGCTGCTGCATAAATTTGCAAAAATATCCTTGCACACTCTCAGTATAATAGGTAGCTGTATTTTTATTTAGTTACTCGTATTTATTTATTTATTTATTTATTTATTTATTTATTTATTCATTAAGTCTCATGACTGGAGAGGTTTCTACATTTGAGATGGTGTCAAATGTGTTGACTAAAACTGGGACAAAAATGTATTTAAATTGTCCTTTTTACTAAAAGGACTAAAACTAAATAAAACAGTTACAGTGCAAAAAAAATGCCAACAATTATGGACTGTTTTTGCTGAAAGATAAACCCCCACCAATTATTGGGTAGGGAAATATTATCCTATCAGTTCAAAGTTTAGTTGTATAAAACACTAACAGGAAAACTAGTCACTGTAGATTCCAGAGAGTAGCAAACCAAAGGCCACTGCTAAATAAAGGGGGGAATTTGATTACTTGTGACTGCTTTTGTGAAGGTTTAGTTTTTCTGAAGACTGTATATTATATTAGGGCTGGGCAACTATTAAAATATTTAATCGCGATTAATCGCATAATTTGCCTGATTAATCATGATTAATCGCATTGTATTTACAAACTCCAAGAATTAATTCAAAAGTAGTGTAAAGAGCACTTTTATTTTAATGTTCTGCTGCCATATGAACAAAAGTGTTGTAACATTTGTAGCACTTATCAGTAACACATATTTAGTGTAAAGCTCAACTTAAACATGTAAAACAATAAATAGCAATAATAATAAATTAAAGTTTATTGCCACTGACAGGGAATTCTCTTTAAGGTGGAAAAAATCTACCAAAAACAGGCAATTTCTGAGGTAACCGCAGGGAGCAGCATTACCATTTTATGTTCAATACCAAAGTTTAACTTGGCAGTGGTTACAACTAACTTGTTTCTGTCATATTCAATGCTGGAAGAACTTTAAACTGAAATGCTTGCTAACTCGATATGCTTGCATGGTTATTTGACGTTAACACGCGTTTTTTTGTTGTTGCTTTCTCGCGTGCATATAGTGAATGGCAGGGAAAAAACAGGCAAAAACCCATGGATACTTTGAAGCAAGACGCGACTTCACCGACGGCGTCGATGCAGACCCCGCTCCGCACAAAACTTGTTCCGTTCGCCAACTCACCGCCTCGCCTAAGCAAATTCCTGCGGGAAACACCGCCTTCCCCATGTCGGCTGTTTTTTTCCAGCCAGCACTTTTCTTCCTCTTTGAATCCCAGGCTGGGCTGACAGCGAGGTTATTGGTGCATTATCACCACCTACTGTTCTGATTCAAACCCCTACACCGCAGCAACAGACCTTCACAAAATAAAAGCATGTGAGCAACATGCGTTAACCCGCGTTAAAGTAAATATCGCCGTTAATAGTCTAATGAATTAACGCAAAATTAACGCGTTAACTTGCCCAGCCCTAATATATATATATAAATATATAAAGGTTTTGATGAATGTTATTTATGAAGTTTAATCCAATATTATAATTCTTAAATTTTATCTTGAATTTCTCCTTTGTAATATTAAGTAGCAACATGGAGCATTGAGGGGGGAAAAACAGAAAAAAACAACAACGAAAATAGCCCCAAAACATTTCATATATTAATTTCATGTTCAGGTCAAACAGTCCTAATGGACTTTAAAAGTTTGCAAATTTGAATCTTTGAGAAAACGAAGATCAATGCTGACTTGAAGTTTCAGATTATTACCCAGATTTCACATTAATAAATAATTCAGCGAGGGTATTTTACAAAATACGCATCTTGTTTAGGTTTGTTTTCTTGAAACATATTTGAAAAAGCAAATCACAATGAAGTTGTTTAAAAAAAATTAAAGCTGTTCCAGGATGAACATTTCACCGAACTGTAAATACAGGCATTCCTCTAATCAAATTTACCAGTTCTTTAGTTTACTAAAAGGTAGTGATATTTATGCAAATAAAACTATATTAGACTAAAAATAACAAGAGATAACCTCAATGCAACTAAAACTAAATAAAAAATGTGCTGTCAAAATTAACACTGATCAAAACGGAAAGTTATTCAAGTCCTCTTTATTATATGGATACATATTCACTAACCAGACAACAATTTATTCTCTAGGTCTAAAATTTCTTTTAATCCTATTTGGAAATTTTAGCTTCTTGTGATGAATTCAGTATATATGTTTGCTAATTTTACAATACATGTTATAGTCCCACAATGATGCTTTTCACTTAGAGTTTTTCTCCTTGTAAAAGTAAAGCAAAAAACGAGAAAGTGAAAGACCCTTTTGTTTGGCTTCGCCAGTAGCAGATAAGCCTAAAGGTTGCTATGGAAGCTCAGCCACCTGGAGCCAGAGTCCAATTTAGGAAAACCACAAAGTCAACATGAATGCGTGCCACGGTTGGGAGAGAATTGAAAAATGCTGTGATTGTGTAGGCCATAATCACAAGTCAAAATATATAAACTAAAACCCTCCCGGATACAGTGACACATCACCATTAATTGCCATCAGTTCAGGTAAACTCCCACAATGACACGTATGAAGTATACCTAATGTGAAACTGTCACTGCTACAGAAACCATATCATTTTATTTAACCAAACCTAGGCTAAAGGCTGTTTTAGTTACATGCTACCCTCAAATGTTGTAAATCAACCACATCTTTTTGAGCAGTGACATTAAGCTAATGTCCTTCCCTAGCAAATGTCTGACATGAAAACCAAGAGGCAGTGTTAGTCTGACAGGATATAAGGCTGTGGAAACAGAAAAGAAAAATATGGTTTCTTAGTCTGGTGTTTGAGAAACGGCAGCCAAAGTATTACCTCATGTAATATCCACAGTGACCTTTCATTCATATTCATGTGGTTAATACTTCCCAGAAGCACAAGATGGGATGTTAACAACAGCTGATTTTTGAAAAGTGATTTATATAATCTGCTAACCAATGAAAACAGATTCAATTATATTTTACTTTATTTTCCACTATACTGCCGGAACCACCCTTTATCCTAAACTTACATAAGGCAACATGCTTATCAACTGGCTTCAAGAATTTATTATGAAAAAAAATTAAATGCTTATTTAACATCAACCAGGAGGGAGATTTGTTTACATTCAGAAATAGACAGATTGTACCAAAAAAAAGCCTGCTCATGAAATTTAAAATCTCTTCACGAGAGCAAGACCACTACTCTACCTACTGAGCCATAGATGGCCAAGTCCAACATTATTTCTTAGCTGTCTCTTTGAATCTAGAGGCTTTTTCACAGATAGTTTGGTGTTTTCTTTAGAATATCTCTAGAATCAAATCCATTCTCTGTATTTAACAAACAAAACCCAGATATTGATTGCTCCACTCTTTTAAACCAGACGTTTTTGTTTCATTAAACAGATCTATATATTAATTTTTATGTTTCTATAATCTTGTCAGAAAGTTACATTAACCCATCAGTTCCTGAGAGAGTGATTTGGGCTGAATACTCTGGGCAGGTGTGACGTGCAGCGCGCTCTCAGACTCAGAATCAGAATCAAGTTTAATCGCCAAGTAGGTTTGCACTTACAAGGAATTTGACTTGGTGTTGATGGTGCAGACAAAAAATAAAATTACAGTAAAATAAAAAGGATATATATACAGAAGCTATATACACTTAGTAAACTGTGCGTTAATGTAACGTTCACCTGTCTTCTTTGTTGAGTCTCCGCGGTAATCAATACATTAGTAAGAGAACATGGACGTCAATATTTACAGCTTTCTTACCTCAGGAGACATTACGCCTCTAAAAAAAGACCTGTCCAGTCACAGTCACAGCGGCAGATGCTTTTCCTGTACTCCCATGCATGTGCACAACAGTGGTGTCATTTCAACTTGTCGCCAGAGGGGGCAGACATCTGCAAAAACTCTGGACCTTACGCTATGCTCCTTTAAAGTATGCATAAACTGTTTATTGATGTTAAATGATGATTCAACACAAGGAATTTATAAAAACCAAAATGTAGGTGCCCAAGTTGGAATTTCTTAATTATTAATTATTTAAGCTGCACAGGTTCAAACTTATACATACAGGCTAATATGTATTTAACGATAATAATAATGTTTGGTTCAATGTCACTTTGCGAGTTGCACCTTGACCATATGGTTTTTGTAGTCATTAACAAGCTTTCTGGATACGTCCCTATGGCTATTCGACCCTTGTTCTTTAAAAGATTTTGTAGAGTTTTTTTTTTTTTTTGTATGTCGGTTTGTTTTCTGTTATGGACCCACCTTCTAAGCGTATTCTGCAATTCTTCATACTCATGGTTGAGATCAGGTATATCCAAATGATGAATATTAGCCTTGTCTTTTCCAAAACTATTTATGCATGAATGCGATAACCCTGCTAAAATGCCCAGTTGTATCCAAATTTAAATCATCTAGCAGTTCCACCGAGGTGAAGTTAAATAATTAGGAAACAGTCATCCATCGTTCAATATTCCACCTAGTTTATTCAATGCACTAGTACCACTGACAGCAGATCCTCTACATTGCTAACCTCTAATTGTGTTATTATTTTGAAGTTTATGTACATTTTACAAATTGCCAGGAGTTAACACATTTTAAAGCACGGAGGTATATGTTAGACTTTGTGTCACCCAGCTGTGATTATTTGGATACACCCTTTAATAGTGATCATACTGACATGGAATAAAATAATCCTATTCAGCCACAACTTAGTACAGCAGACAGGCCTATGTGAATACACTGTTTTCATCATATGCAACCGTAATTATCATGTTAATATTCTTTGCTTACCTTGCACGGATATGACTGTTTCCAGTCTTATTACATCATAAGAAGGCTTGTCAGAATCTCTTAAAGTAAATTTTCTGAGATAATGCCCAAATGTGACGATTGCACACGATTCCTCATGCAATCCAAATAACAGAGGACATTATCAGTAAACACACGTAGTTCATTTCAACATTTTTTTATCACCAGTCTTAGAAAACGTATTTATGTAAAGAAATAGCCATGTATCAAATTTGATGGGTGATAGAGTTTGAGCAGGTGAGCATCTGAGAAATCAGGAATGTTTTACTAGAATTGCAACAACCCAGTGCCTTGCAAAAGTATTCACACCCCCGGTCTGTTTCCCTCTTATTTTTTGCTGACATTTGTTTTGTAAACTGACACAGAATATGATGTGAAAGCAAAGTAATACATGGTTCTATAATTGTTTTCCATTTAAAATCTGATAAGTGTGGGGCGATTTTCTATTTTATTAGGTTAGGTTATGAGGGTTAGGTCATAAAACAATATCCCAAGTTTTGCACAACTCACTGAAACCATTCAATCTACCATGTGAAAATGGAAACAGTATAGCGTAACTGCAACATTACGCTGTATACATGGTGGTCCACCTAAACTGGCAGGCAAAAAGAGCATTAAAGCATGAAGCAGCCTAGAGGCTCATGGTAACGCAGGAAAACTATTAGTCATGCACTTCACAATCAGGCCTTTATGGACGAGTGGCAATAAGCAAGCCATCTTTGAAAGTCAGCTATATAAAGTCCAGTTTGAAGTTTGTCGCTGACCATGTGGGGGAAACAGCAAACATTCAGATGAAGGTGGTCTGGTCAAATTAGCCAAATGCAAAACTGTTTGGCCCACATGCAATACGTTATGTATGACAGAAAAATAACAGTGTATATCATCCTGAACACACCATCACCACCAAAGAGCATGGGGGTGGTACTACCATGCTGCAGGTTTGCCTTTCTTCAGCAGGGATAGTGAAGCTTGGCAGAACAAGTGGGAAGATAGGAGGAGCTAAATCTATGTCAACTGTAGAAAAAAACCTCATTCTGCAAAAGACTTGGCACCAGGGCAGAGATTACAACAGAATTGTTTAGATCAAAGTATGCTTATGTGTTATACACACATCTTTTGAAATCTGACAGAGATTGAGCTAGTCTGAAAAAAAAGGAATGGGCAGAAATTTGAGTCTATAGCCCCTAATGACTTCAAGCCTTAATTTAAGCAGTGAAAATAATGATAATATATTAACACAAATTCTGGTAAACCTGTTGATATAATAAGTTTGGATAGATTTAACTTCACATCACAATTAGGCATTGCTTTGGCTTGTTCTTTTACATAACGTCCTATGTAAATCATTTAAATGTTGTCGTTGTAAAATTAAAAAAATGTTCAGTGGGAATCAATAATATAACAAAGCACTTTGCAGGTATACGATTTTTCTTTCGTATAGAAGTTGTCATGTAGCATTGCACTTGCAGTCGAGCAAAGCCAGCGCTTTTTCACCCTCCGATGCAGAACTCGATTTAAAATGTTACAGTGTCATACAGGCTTTATGTTGATAATATTCCTCTGTAGCCTTTTAACTAAGTCAATTCTTAAATTAATTTGGTCCCTTCTTTATAAAGCAGTCAAAGCAAAAAAAAGAAAAAAAAGTGACACATGGGAAATTTAGGATTTCAGAGATTTACATTCTAATATGTAACCACAGCAGTCAAACTGCAATTGGAGCTTCAAACTGAAGTTTATTTTCAGGGTTTGATCTTAAAACACGACTGTCCCCAGAAACGGAAAAAACAAGCTGAGTAAGAGGGAATGTACTCAGAAGCCCTCAAAACCAGAAATCTAATCACATCCAACGGTTGGCAGTTTGAAAAGGTATACATTTGTTAGTTGCAACACTGAAGCCAAAACAACTGAGCTGTTATATTGGCCAATGTGGGCCTATCTTGTCGTTCAACCGTGGCTCAACCCCAAGGAGCATAAACTCCAAACAAAGTTTTACTTGATCGAATCACCGCAAATGAGGATAAATTGTGTATCCTTTCTGCAGAGTTTTGCTTTCAGGGTTTATTAGGACCATTGTGGCAGTTGTGCACTACCCGCAGGGTAGCTCTTGGTAGGTCAGGTGAGGGTCAAAGCTACTTTATACCCACAAGTCCCTTAACAAGTTAATTTGGTCATGAAAGAGGTCGGGACACATTTAGCCATGGGCTGTCTTTCTTCCTCACAGAAGAACAACAGCAACACGGCTTTCTTGTGACTAAGCGTGAGTGGGACGGCCAGTGTGAAGAGAGGTATGTAATACTAGCTCACCTCTGTGTGGGGTGACTAGTTGAAAACCCAATGGTATCAATGAACTTTATTTATAGTAGGATTGCAGAACAAAAAAAAAATCACCATATTGCTTTTCTCTTAGTCTGCTCTGGAGTTCAAACAAACAAAGACCTAAGGCAACAGGGATGGTAATGTCATTATCATATGTCATAATCCTGACTGGCTCCATAAAACTAAAGTCCAACTAAAGGTCAACACATGAAATTAAGAGGATGCCTTACACGGCGTAATAATGCAGTGCTGATATAATAAATTACTTGATAGGTATTTGCAATTTGTCCAACTTTTTGTGACCAGAGAATAAAAAATATCCAATGTCCCCAATTATCATTATCCGGGATTGGTGGACTAGTAGCAAAGTAATGTATTAATAGATGACAACTGTGACAAAAATAATTAGTCAGTACGACTAGTAATGAGAAGGCAGTTTTTAATCTGTAACGGTCCGGAGAAAAGTCTCCTCTGCTGCCTGTTTTAGCACGTGCGACTCCCGCCTCTGGTGTGGTACCTGTCCAAAAACAACTTGTCTGAGGTCGCCGCCGAGCCAAAGCCTGACACAGTGATTATAGGTGGTGCTCATGGGTGAGGAAAGCTGTGGTTTCAGGCCTCATATCTGAGAAATCCATTGTGAGCTTCACCTTTTTCTGAGGTAGCACTTGACTGAATTATTTGCTATGGGGGAGGAAGCAAGTGATTCCCCAGCCTGTTGCTCGGAGCAATATCTCAGAAACACCACAGTGTGGATAGGTCTGGGTGTTTGAACAGAGAACTGTGGAGGAAGTCTAGAATAAACTGACTATATTTTTTAAAAAAGTTTTTTTTTTCATTTAAAAAATGCGTTGGAGAAGGAATTAGAAAAATGCAAGTGACAGATTTTTTTTTGTGTTTCGCTCTTTTTTCTCTCTTTTTTAAGGGATATGATGTCTTGCAAAAGTGTCTATACATTTGGTCATGTTACAAGCACAAATTTCAGTGCAGTTTATTGGAGGTTTACATGATAGGTTAAAAATAGTATCTATATTTAAGTTCAAAGTAAAATTTTAACAACTGAAAAGGAAAAAAAGTGTGCATGTGTTCAGCCCCCTTTACTCTAATACCTTTGAAAAAATCCAGCAAAACCAACTGCCTTAGAAGATACATAATTACTAAACAAAGCCCTCTTGTGTATAATGAAATTTCAACATCAATCAATCTGTTCTGTGAAGGCCTCAGGGATTAAAAAAACATTAGATAACACAGCATAATGAAGTCAAAGGAACATACAAGAAAGATCAGAGATAAAGATAAGAAGAAGTTTGAAGCAGGTCTAAAAGCTAAATCTTAAGCTTCGAACATCTCACAGAAGACTGTTCATTACCTCACTCTACAATGAAACATGAACCTGTTGTCCACTTAAACCGACAGGCTTGGTGAGTACAGAAATCATCAGTGTAGAAACTAAGATATGCATGGTAACTTTGGAGGAGCTGAAGAGATCTAAAGCTTAGGTAGAATCAGTTCGAAGTACAAGGATCAGTCATGCATGCCACAGGTATTGCCTTTTTAAGAAGACTGGGCAGAAGAAATGAATTGTTAAAAGAAAGTAAAGTTCCATTTGCAGTTGGTCTCTAGCCATCTAAATGAACACTAGAAGCTCTGTTCAGATAAGACCAAAGTGTAACTTTTGGTCCTACAAGCAACACCCTATGTGTGGCTAAGATAATACAGCACATCACCTTTAATTCACCATCACTATGGTAAAACATGATGTTCTTCAGATATGCGGCTGGGGAGGAGGTCAGAGTCGATAAGGAGATGGATGGAGGTCAATATGGAAGAAAACCTGTCAGAGGCTGCAAGACAGAGACTAGGGTCTCTGTCTTGCAGAGCTAAAATGGTTTAGATCGAAGCATTCTTGTGCTAGTCTCAAGTTTTTGCAAATTCACCTCAAATCAACACAGCCAGCCATCAATGTCTCTTGATGCATTTTCAGCAAATACCAAACAACATATTGGATTCACTTTGCCACTATCTACTGGTTAGTTATGCCCAATGATGTCTAATTTTGCATTCAATGTACTTAAATTAATATCTATTGTATGTGTTGAATGATATAAAAACAGACTGCAAACATAAATAATAATTTTTCATCTAGGTGTAAATAGATTTAGGCAGTAAGTGGTACATTGCTCACTCAAAGTCCAGACCCACATCACATTGAGAGCTGTCATGAGATTTTAAATGGATATTCCATCACACTGGCCACACAGTCTGATTGAGCTTTTTTTGCAAAGAAAGTGGGCAAAATGACCAGTTTTAAGATAGACAAAGCTGGTAGAGACACCATAAACGACTTGCAGGTATAACCTCAGCAAAAGTCAGGTCTGGTCCAACACATTTTAAGGGTGAGGTTTATAGACACTATGAAAAAAAAGGGTGAGGTTTATGATGTAAATAAAAGTGACAAGTTTAATGATTGTATGATATGTATGGCTACTTTTGGAAAGCACTGTACATGTACGTTGAGCATTGCAGCACTATTATTATGAGCAGCAGAAAGAAAACCCTAAAATAATTCTATATAATAAACTATTGGATCTTGATAGATTTTGATGTTTCCGCGTGAAGAGTCATGATTTACCTCTGGAATTCTATTCCCAAACACATCTGTGACTGTATAGACCTATCCACATTCAGATCATATCTCAAAACTCAACTCTTTAGAATAGGTTTTAATGTATGAGTAATGTCCTGTTTTATGCTGTCCAGTTCTATGTATTCAAGTGTTTTTTCCTCTTCTTCTTTCATATTGTTTAACATACTTAATAGTCCTTTTTATAATGTTACGTGTCTTTGCATTTTGAGAAAAGCGGTATACAAATAAAATGTGTTATTATCATTATTATTATTATTATGTCAAGCTACACAAATTGCAACGTTCCCATTAAAAACCTTTCAATGCGGGGACTCCACTGAAGTTCTTTTCTCATCTTCTGTCAGTCATAGCTATCTCACTCCAAACTGTTGCCTTCCACTTCGAATATCTCTTTTGTCTGCATGGTTTGTGTGACGGTGGGCCAAGACTCGAACTGCATGTTTGGGAGAAAAAAAACGTGAGCACAACGTACGTATGGATTGTCATGACGTGTTTCCTTCTGCTCGAGACACGTTGTAAATTCTGTCAGTCATCCATTAAATCCCGCTGGAGGGAAAACACAACACAAGATATATTACTGTTTAACAAACGTGAGCCAAGGTAGAGGTGTGGCGGGCTGGATTTGGACTGTGAATTGGGTGTACGGGTTCAGCGAGTGGGGTGCACTCCCCTGGGGCTTTGAGCTTTGGAACAAGCGGGCTACAGGGGGGTAGACACAAGGCTGCAGTCACAAGGGGTTAATTGTAGATGTTTAAAAGAGGCACAAGTTGTTAAAGAGCTGGTGGGTGGAAAGAGTTCTATTTATACATGGCGGAGGTAATGAGGTGAAATTATTCTGTCCGACAGAGATGGGATGTAACCACACCAGGGTGGTGGAGACTCTCCTGCTCTGACTCGGACTCCTGAGAATGTTTTCACTCCAAATACGGGTGCTGAAACGTAAGCTTGTTAATTAATTCCCATTTACATATGGCCCAGCTGTGGTTTCCATTGCGCCCCACAGCCCTGACGCTGTGTCACAGGAATGGGGCGATTGATTGGCTAATTAATGACTCCCCAGATGCAACAGTTAAATTGAAATTAACTTAATAGGCTTCAGGTGGTATTATGCTGTGCTGATCCGATCATTACTCATGTTTACGTGAAAACACAAAAACACAGGCAACCTGAACGGATCAGAATCAGGTTCTCTGTGACTTGCACGCTTTTAAAAAGCGAGGCTCCTTAATGGGATTCTGTCCAATACATATATACAATATACAGCCTGTCTCATTTAATCAGATGTTTATGCAGCCATTCATGATAAAATGTTGCCTCTCCTTTACCTCGACATTGGATGCAAAGTGAGGTTTGGCATTTCCCCAAGGATACCTGGAGATCAAGCTAAATCTTTTTTTTTTAGTCAGTTGCCCCATATACATCTGAGAGGAACAAAATAGTTATGGTAGTTTACAGTAATAATAAATCTAATACTCCTCACCATACAAGAGGTTGCTACTTACTATGAACCACATAGAGACCCAACTTTATATTATTTAAAACTCCCTCTGGGGTTAAAGCCTGAAATAATATCATTTTCAACTTTAGAAGGTAGGATCGGAGGTGAGTCAAAAACAAAAGAAATTAAGAGGAGTCTAGTCAAAAAAAAATTAAGGAAATATTTCTGTTATGTTTGTTGATCTTATTTTTTTAATGTTCATATGCAACACTATTGTTTGAAACTTTAGTTACCTTTACTTTGCTTGTGGACTAAAATATTGTCAATCAATAATTAGTAGTTTATGTTTCCCTCAGCTGGCCCCCAGCTGCAACTAAAGGGTGCATTTTTCTTACAGTTTAAACAATGCCACTGTATAGTTCATAAATTTCTTCTTTATGCTTTAAAAGCTATTGGTTGTATTCCGCTAAGCTAACAAAAGATGCAAAATGTAAACTAACGTACAATAGCTAATCTATTAGGCTGGCTTCTGCTTGTTAGCTACTTTATCACATAAATGTTTATAATAGCTGGTATATGCAGACATCAAAAGAGCCAGATTTTCAGCCAAACAAAGAAAACGTCTTACTTCAGGTCTGTAAATTTTGCATTATTCCCAATGAAGAAGGATAAGGCCCCATTGTGTGTCTTCTTTAATTTTTATTCTTTTCTGTTTCAAAATGATGTGCCTCGGTGAAACTTCATTAGGTTGATTATGCTACTTGCTGAAATTTGCTGAAAAAACCGAAACCACAATCTTCTTGTTTTATGTTTATTCCAAATCATACAACTTTTTAACAATGACATGCATGATAAACCTCCTTAAGTACATAATACAGTTATGATGTTTGTCATTGTTACCCTTTTGTATTTTCTTCTCAGGAAGATCCTGTTGGGAGTGAGCCTCCCAACCAGTTGTTAGTAAGGTCCTACTCTACCTTGAGATGTGATAGGAGATGGCATGCCTGAATTTCCCCATTGTGGGACAGTAAAGGTATTTATTGTCTTATCTTATCTCATCTTATCTTATCTAAACATTTTTTTAACAAAACTCATGAATGTAATATGGACTTCATATCTAAAGTCCATGCACACATACCTTTATCTTAAGTTTGCGCTGTCTGCTTAAGAGTAATTAACACATTCTGTATGGGGGGAGGGAAGGGAATGCATTACTCCTACCATATATATATATATATATATATATATGATATATATATATATATATATATATATATATATATATATATATATATATATATATATATATATATATATATATATATATATATGTATGTGTGTGTGTGTGTATTTATATATAATGCCAAGAGAACCCGAGTTTGATTGTTTCCTCATTTATTCAATATCAATCAAGCACCTATTTAATTTAATTATTGCTTTGGAATCTTAAAATTGAAAAAAGGGTTAACCATGAAGTGACATAAAGGTAAATTTCATGATTAATACATGCTAAATTCAGTAAACTATCTGTCATTCATAGACCATTTCCTGCGGGTGTTCATGTTACACAGACTGAGATGGCTTTGGTCCATGTAGGTAGGAGTCCAGGTTTTGCCCTTCCTGTCTGCCTGCTGGTGGACAGAGAGAGGAGAGAGCCCAGAACTCCACGGCATGTTGGTCTGCGGCACCAACCCTCATTTCCATCGGCGCCTGCTGTCCTGGCCAAGGTGGGAAAAAGGTAATATAAGTGAATGCTCTCACAGATGTTTATTTATTTATTTATTTTTTTTAAATCACGTAATTTGGGCAACAAAAATTGGTTACATAAAAATCTGTTTAGTAAGACAATGATGTCCTAGGTGTTAATTGCTACTCTTTTTAAAAGGTTTTGGATGTATTGTTGGAGCGAGTGTCTCTCATATGCTTATTTTTCTGATCTCTTTGCTTTCTGATTTTGCTTTTTATGATATTCCTCTCTATTCATTGTTTTTTAAATAATAAAAAAATTAAAGACATAACTGTAAATGAACTTTATTACTGAGAACATTAGTTAGTCTTGCACTCTCTAACCATTTTGGGACACTTTGGATTAATCAAATTCAGTGTATCTTTAATTAAGCCATGAAAAAGCAGTTCCGAGAGTTATCAGATTATATTAGCTCTTTTTGTTAGGGAAACCTCACAGTGGCCTTTTAATGGGAATCCCAGCTCTGTCCTACTTTGACAGCAGCTGGAAGGATCATTGTCTGTGTTTGCAGGGCACCTGCTGAGAAACCCAAGCACCACAAGCTTAAATCTCCCAAATAATTTCCATAAATATGAATAATTGCAACTTTTCCACTTTGGTAAAAGTCCACGAGGGAGAACAACAGGATAAATGCAAATGCCAGAATATTTACAGACCAATAAGTCATCTACAAATGTGTTTCTGGATTAGCAAAGATTTATTTATTACTGCTTAGCTGCAGAGATCTACATTTTAAAAGAGGCAATTCTTGACCACCTGATTTAAAACAATTTACTTATGAAAAAAGGAAGAAAACATGCAAAAATGTGTTCAAGGGAAAATACAATACTTGAAACCACTGTGTAGAGAACACAACTGCTTCCAGAAGCTAAAATAAGAACACACGTTGGCATATGCATGCAGACTTGCTGAAGCGTCTTATTTTAAACCTAACAAATCTGTCACTGAAACATAGACATCACTAACATTCGTAAATCTAACAAACTACAGTTAGGTTTTAATTAAAAAAATCAAATTAATTGAAAAGATTACTCCTATGAAAACATTTTAAATAAAGCAGTAATATGTTAATATTATGGTAACAAATAAGCAAATTTTACTTGCACAACTAATGAAGTTTAAACAAAGGTCCAAACTAGAAAACTCCCAATCGTGTCAGGACCTCATCCTTCCATCCCACAAGACTTTGCTTATTAGGCACCCCACTCATGGATCCCCCTGCTCTTCAGCTGGGCTTCGACTGAGCTTCGACCCTCCTCCACATCTCCTCCTTCATGCTCTTAAGATTCACCTGACTACTCCTCCCCAACGGCCTCCACCACCAGTGTCCAGACCCCAGGGGGAAGACTTCACTAATCCTAATCCTAAAATGAACATCCAAACTCATAGACATTCGCATGTTTTCTGCCAGGGTCCGAGCGCCAAAAAACTTTTCTAATTTATGTCAATAAATCTCTATAATTGCCCCTTTTTGTTTGTGAGTCTCCCCAGGTTGAAACCACTTGATGTCAGCCAACCACTCAAATTATTTTCACATTTAAATTTTTTGGCTTATTTATTTTTATGTCTCTAAATGGTGATAAAATGACTTTAAATATTTGTATTGCAGCCAGCTTCTTTAGCAATGTCCTTTTTAGCTGAGCATCCTAGAAGAGATGACCTTTATGAGCTGAGTTTGTGAATTTAATTACTGAAATTAAAGTAAACTTTTGATTAATATTCTTTTTTATCTATTAATGCTTATAGATTGTGGGTTAGCTGTGTTTAATTCTACATGCAATTTTTAGTTTTCCACTTCCCTGTTCTTTAGACATTCTTTAAACCATCTCCGCACAGTAACACATTGCAAGTATTACCAGGTCCGGGACATTAAATCAGACGCCTAGGAGGAGGCTGTTTGTAAAAACCTGACATCCGGCTTCCTTTTTTTAAATCACTGAATACACCTCAGAGTGTTTGAACACAGCTTGGCAAGTCACCTCAGAAGCAGTGCAGCACAAGGTTAAGACCTGCCAAGATGTACATTTAGGACACACGTTATCAAAATCCTTGATAAAAATTTGCTGCGCTGATGATTTTTTTTTTTTTTTGTATGCCGAAGTTGATGTGAGGCCTCCCTACCATCCAGGAAATGATGGTAAAAACGTTTCTAATGTTTTTACCATCATATTGAATCCCTGCCTTGTTTAACATGAAATCATGGCTTATATTTCTTATTGCTTGTCTTAAATGGGAACTTTGAGAATAGGAAATCAAGCCCTGAAAACTACATCATAAAATAAAACTTATCATAAGAGTTTGAAAGAGAACACACAAATTAATATCACCACTGCACTTTGTTGCAGAAAAAATAACAACTAAAAAGGACATAACAGAAGTTATAGTCAAGACTTTTTTCCTGCATTGCAGTGGCCCCGATGGGGTCAACTTTTAAGCGTGACATCCAATGAACAAAGCACAATAGTCTTGTGTATGTTTTAAGACTTAGTATAAGTAAATGATGTGTATCAATGGCCGCATAAATCAGATTGATTGATTTTTAATAGCAGCATGTCCTCCTCTCCCAACGTTAAAGATGAATCCACCTGGTCTAGATACTCTCTACAGTTAGGTCACTGAACATACCATAGGGAAGATTAAGTCACATTGAAACAGTAAAACATTTTTTGTATTGTATTATTATTATTATTATTATTGTTGTTACTGATAATATTTCATGCACTGTGAAACCATATCCAATGCAATTTGGCTTAAGGTTCTATCAACATTAGGACAGCTCTGATTATTTGAGAAATCTGTCAACATAATTAAATTCATGGATTATTCACTCCAAAACAAACGTTATGTCTTTTTTCCATTATATAGTGCTTTACAAAAGTACTTACACCCAGGGGCGGAGCTAGAGGAGAGGGGCCGCTGGGAGTGCAATGGACCCCCTGACATCTGATTGGCCCCTTAGGCGCCCCCCTAGATGATTGCTATGCCACAATACCAGGTCACTCATGCACAGTAGTTGGCGCTATGTAACACAAATGATTGCAATCCAACCAACTAGAGGAAGAACTTTACAGTACATAAAATTAGAGAATAAACAAAGTATCAATCAAAAACGGAAGAAAGTGTTGCAGAAAAGATGCCATGTGGAAGAATAGGAAGATGCTTTTATAAGATTAAATAGGGAGGAAACTGAATAAAGATTTGAGCATACCTGACCTTATTATAACGATACTTCATTATACCTTTTAATATACAAAAGTATGATACAGGGAGTTGTGACCACTGTGGGGAGGATGAAACAGTAGAACGTATTATATTGGTATGTCTGAAATATAGGTATGAAAGAAGATTCGTGTTATAAAAGGGACGGAGCGAGTCTGTGAAATGCTGGCCAAGTGTTCCGCACCGCGACATATACAGCTGCCGAATAAACACGCAGGCCAGTACAGACGAGAGAGCATGGAAGCATGAAACCACTGGACGGCTACAATTATTTCATATCGGGACATAGACAGCAACCCCCGCGACCCCATGAGGGATTAAGCGGGTCAGAAAATGGATGGATGGATGTTCAGACATGTTTGTGTAACATCAGAAAGCGCAGTCTGACACACAGCGCCTCAGCAGAGAGGAAGACCCACCCGGTAGGTTAAAAAAACATTGCTCGCTACAGATTATTTTGGTGTTTTTGTCTTATTAAAATTGGTGGGGGTGTCGGCGACGTTGCAGCGTAAACAGGGGCGTAATGCAGCCGCTGTCTGGAGTACATTATTGCACACTGATTGCACTAAGAAAACTAAAATGATGCGGCGTGCTGCTGCTGCAGCGCATCGACTCTGCTTCTCCTGGCCCCGTCTAGCAATCGCCACCTCCCCTCCGCCGCTATTTAAGTAGAACAATGACCAGTGCAAAATTAAGTTGTATTTACCGGAGATGAAATGTAGACTGCACATTCTGTCGTAGTATGATGGCTCCCACAGTCCATTGAGATTGTCTGCCTGCATCCTTTTCATTGAAATTATCCATTTCTTTCTTCTTTCCTCGTCGTTCGGGAAATGACAGAAACGTACATCCGACGATTTGGAATGCCTCTGTGTGCAACCGGGAGCACAACAAGTCGTAGACATTGTTTAGATTCCAAAAATAAACTTACTAAAAGTACGCTCTAAATCACCCGTTTTGTAATCATAGTAGACGGGAACAGTTCTGCTTTTGCCTACCCGCAGGACCCGGATGTAGCGCGGACGTCACGCATGACGTCACGCGTGAACTGGTCTATACGCCTGCCTTTGCCCGACCCCCGGCCCCGCCCCCGGACCAGACGCCCCCCGGACCAGGCCCCCCAGGGAGGGCGGGCCAACACGGCCCATACGGGCCACCCAACCAGAACCCCCCTCACCCCCTAAATATCTAATAAACCCCCACCCTCCCCCACCTTACCTTAGCCACCCCTACCCCCCACCCCTTTCCGGGGAGAGCAGAGGCGTCAGCCCCAGACCCGGCAAGCCGCTCGCCCCCCACAGTAGCCCCCTGCCAAGACCCCAGACCCAGTGGCCCACTCCTCCTCCAGGCCCCAGACTCCATGCCACGATCGGAGAACGGGGGTGTGCAAAAGACCCCGATCCTCCCTACGCCCACTCAGATGTTGTGTTGTTGCATGTTGTTCTCAAGTGTGTTTAAAACTGGGAGCGCCGAAGGGGGTGCCCGGCACAGCCCACAGACTAAACTCTAATGATCTACCTGTGTGTGTTCTCACTTTATTTATTTCATGTACCAGCTTCTAAATCTGAGTCTGACTCACAATTTATGCTGCAAAATAGAAACACGAAGAAGTGTATTTTGATTTTTGTCTGATGAAGAGTGAGCGAGAGAGAGAGAGAGAACACTTTGGTAGAGCGGCACAGAGTAACAATAACAGAGCGCTCCACAAAGCTGTTATTAACAGAGAAATAAAACGTTATTTCCTGATTGTTTCATAGCAGGTAAACACATCCATGGGCAACACATCTCAGCTCCCCGCAGCCCCCACCATCGGTTGCCGGTTTCCCTATTCTGGTCTGAATACGCGCTAAAACCGCATCTTTAAAATGAACTGCACCTATCTGAATCACAATGAAAAGAATTGCAGTTCTGTGCGTGAACATAGTCAAGATATCGCGTCTACCACCAATTTTCTCCCAGAAGCAGCGGTGTGGGCGTGACATTCGCATCAGTACTTGCAGCGGTTCAGAGTCACAGCACCATGAGCAGCGCTCTTTGTAGGCGCTGCGTGTTCGATAGAGAGTCACTCAATTTAAACTTGTAAATAAAACTTTCAGCCCGAATAAAATTCTCCCTGTACTGACGTAAACGACGTGAAGTCAGATAGAGAGACATTTTCTGATTGCCGCTCGTTTTGTTCTCCCAGATGCATTGCAATTCGCTCATCTGTTGCCTCCAATTCCTCTCTCTCTCTTGGTTCCTCTCCTCCTTCATCACTAACTTTGACTTTAGATGTCTCACCTGCATGACAGTTTCCCCGGTTTCAGCCAGTTGAGCATATTTGCGAGAATGAATGAAGTAGAGGCCACAAGCTAGGTGCGCATATACAGCACAATGCGTAGAAGAAGATAACTTCCTCTATATTTCATCTTAAAATGAAGCGTAGAAGAAGACTTCTTCTAAATAAATAGATTTTCGTGTGAATACATTTTATTTATTTATTACATTTACAGTTTTTGATTTTAATTTTTACAAAGGAAATGTTTAATTGCACGTCTTTATGGCATGGGAAAAAAAATATCAAACCGCCATTACTTTTTGCATCTCGCACACGCCCTAACAGCAGCTCACACCACACTTTGGGAATCCCTGATCTAGGGTAATCTTTTTTTATTTCTTGTTTACCTCCTAAAGGGGAAGAGGGTTACAGTTAACAAATCATTTTAGTTGATGCAGTACTAAGTTTTAAAGGTGTACTTGTGATGGTGATGGCGAAGTTGGTCATTTTCCTAATTGGATCTGTTCTTTGTGTCAGACAACCCAGTCAACCACAAACCCAGGCATCGGTCCAATCTGGTGGAGTTTTAAGCCTAGTCTTAAAAGTAGACAACACGTCTGCCTCACGGACCAAATCTGGGAGTTGGTTCCACAGGAGAGGAGCCTGATAATTAAAATATCTGCCTCCCATTCTACTTTTTGAGATTCTAGGAACCACCAGCAGACCTGCAGTCTAAGAGTGAAATGTTCTGTTAGGAATGGGGTAATCAGATATCTGATATGTAATGGAACTTGATTATTAAGGACTTTATATGTGAGAAGAAGAATCTTAAATTCTATTCTTGATTTAACAGGAAGCCAATGAAGGGAAGCTAAAATTGGAGAAATATGATCCGTCTTGTGAATTTTCATGAGAACTCTTGCTGCAGCATTTTGGATCAGTTGTACTCCATTTTGTGGACTTCCTGATAGTAAAGAATTACAATAGTCCAACCTTAAAGTAACAAATGTATGGACTAGTTTTTCAGCATCATTCCTGAACAGAATATTTTTAATATTGGCAATATTCCATGGAAAACTGTTTCACATTAATTTAAATAACATGTCCTGGTAAAAAATAAGGTTTTTTACTTTATTACCAGAGGCCAACCCACAGTCGGTTGTGACAGATGCCCTTTCACACCGAGCCTGGTTGTCCTGGAGATTAGGGGAGTTTTCCTCTCTACTGTTGCTACATGCATGCTCGGTATGAGAGATTGCTGTAAAGTCAATGACACAAAGCAATCGACTGTCCTCTGTCACTAAATGCTCATCCAGGAGGAGTGAATGTTGCAAGTCAATGACTCGATGCAATCGGCTAGGTTTCCTTTGATAGAATTTACTCTGTAGTGTGTCTTCAGATGGTGTGTTGTGAATTGGCGCTATTCATATAAACTGAACTGAATTGAATTTAAGGCCTCAAAGATTTTTTTGCTGGGGAGTATCAGTGAACAAACAGCTTCATGAAGAACAAGGAATAAAGCAGACAGGTCATGGATAAAGTTATGAAGAACTTTAAAGCAGAGTGAGTATGTAATGCAATATCCTAAGTTTGAACATCTCACAGAGCACTGTTCAGTAGTTTTTTTCTGAAAATGAAAGTGTGCAGCACAAAGCTATCAATACATGACCAGTTGCTTAAAGTGTAAGTTCTGCACGCCACAAATCTGGCCTTTGTGGAAGAGAGGCATAATGATAGTATAATATCTTTAACAGCCTTGTGTTAGTCTAGGTTTGTGGATATAACACGACAAAATGTGTAAAAATAACCATCCTAATTATAAGGCACCATTATTGATTGAATACCCTCAAAATATTAACAGGAATATTTTGCAATGACAAGCTCAAAATAAAATAAATCAATTGTCTGAACTATAGAATTATCTTTAAAGAAATGTTACTTTACCTAATAACGCAAAAATCATTTTCTTGGTTTTGCTTCAGAAGACCAATATACAGATTTACCCTTTCTTTAGAAACTCCTTAACTATTGTACAAGCAGAGGGTCCATACATTCCTAGTTCGAAATGTGTTGTGAAAAAATAGGCATAAAAGAGTTCTTTCATCAGTAATTGATAGGTGCTTGTTTTGGTTCAGCTGCCTTGTGTCACTCTTGCCACTACATGTTAGGCATATATCAGAGCTGAAGTAGAGTGTGAAGCTTGGGAGACGGTGGAAACAAGTGTGTCATGACCAGGGAGAGTGGCACATAAGCCACACTTGTCAGGATGACTAATAGCCCAGGGCAACAGGTCTCACTGTGGGGTGTTAACAATCAGCCGGGCCTCAAGTTGTTGCCTGACAGCCGGCCGGCCACATGACTTGGATACGAGCTGGTCACCTGCACTTTGGAAACCCTAACAGGACCTTTGTCTCAAGGAGCTTTGTTTCAAACAGGTCAACCTTTCCCTATGTAATATTTAACATGGCTGCTGGCTGTAAAAATGCCACCCATCACCTACACAATTTCGTAAACGGGGAGTTAAAAATAGAATGGCAACACGTTTGTATTAACATATCAGTTCAAATTACATAGGTCATTTATTCTCTTCGCTGAAAAGAGAATTTTTATTTGACAAGTCAGCTCAGAAAGCAGTCCATCAGTTCAAAGTGACATTTACACACCCACTCAGCCATTGCAGGTTAAAAAAAAGGAAAACCTTTGCACGAAACAGTGTTTGGGTTGGTCATTTAAGAAAAAGATATATTCCTTGAATATTTCTCATTTTGCTATGTTACTACCACAAAACTCCAAACAAACACAAAGTAATGATTGTGAAGTGAAAAGAAAAAATGCTCATTGTATTTTTATCCAAATTCTTAATTCAAAAGTCTGTCATGCATTTGGATGTATTCCCCCTAAGTTAACACTTTATCAAACCACTTTTCATTGTGTTTCGTTACCCCTGCAAACCTTTCAGATTTTGTTTTTGTCAGCTTTATGTATTTATAGACTGACGTTTCTCCCTCTTCTTTGGAAAACAGCTCAGGCTCAGTCACACGGGTTGTGAAGTGTCAGTCAACAGAAATTTTCAAGTCATGCCGCATATTCTCAGTCAGATTGAGGAATGAACTTTAACACCTTTCAGATCATTGTTCTACACGTTTTCTTGACACCTCAGGCAACTTAATGGGCTTGACAGAGAATGAGAGATTGATGTCACTCCACCGATATTACACTCGCGATCCAAGTCGGGATGTAGTGACAAATCTAATTCAACTATGAACTTTAAGGCAATACTTGATGGTGGAACCAGTGGGATGATGTGACATGAAACAATTCGGCAACTGTGTGTAGCGCACTGGAATTGGACCATCTTCCAGTGTTTGTCTGACCAGAGAAACAGGTCGATTAGCACAATTTGATACAGATAATGAGATCTTAGGGATAGTGCATAACTTGCATGTACTTCAAACACTGAATGCATGTGAACACGTTGCGTGAAGACCACAAAACAGTGCTGAGCAACATCCTGACATTTGTATGCATTGTTCAGGTGAATACTCTGCGTTGTAAGCCAAGCCCTTTTGGCTTCCATAGTCCCAGCTACATCATCCAGGAGCAATTACAGAAATTTTAAGAATTTGTTAGCATACTGAGGAGATATAGCAATCATTGGAATCCGTTGAGTTTTAGCAGTAACACATATAATGCATGAAGGCCTATGGGCTCTAAGGACCAGGCCCCAATGATGGCTTTCCTTTTACCTCCCTCTCATGATGGCCAGATCTGTTGTGGACGCAACTAATTGTCCTGAAAAAAGGTTTCCTATCTGTGGACCAGTCTACCTCCTCTAGAGCAGCGGCCCTCAGAGTGGCTTCTCTGGGTTGGAGGTCCGTGAAACGCATGTTGACGGGCCTGAAGAGGCACTGCTGCCGATGCGTCGGGGTTGAGCTAAGTAACATAATGGACAAATATTTAACTCCGTCCACTTCATCAAGGAAGGTAAAAGCCAAATCAGCTTAAATTAGGAAGTATGACAACAGTTACATTGAGTTTGGCTTTATCAAGAATGAGGATCTAATCTCCACTAAATCTCTAACATTAGGTATATTTATATATACCTTTAAAAACATACATAATTCCTAATGTATTTAACAGTATAAAAGGCTGTTTAAAAAAATACTATGATGATGATATGATATGATAAGATTGAATAGTGCTCTAAAAGATGTTCATTGCCTGGAATATATATATATTTTTTATCTAACCCTAACTGGTTTGTGTGTTCGTTTGGACGAAGAAAAACTGGTGAATGCTTAAATTTTCAGTAGGTTTGATTTTTTTCATAGGCTATAAAAGAAATCAATGAGGCAGCAGCTCATCTAAAGTGCTGCTGCCAGAGTGTTGTCCAAATACAAGGAAATTACGTTGCATTGCACCAGTTCTTTATGAACTGCACAGGCTCCCTGTTTTTTAGAGTGTACAGTTTAAAAACCTGTCGACTGTCTATAAAGCACTGAATAGTCTTGGGGCCCAAATACATTTGAGAGTTGCTTGTCAGATACGAACCATGTAGACCTTCCAGGTCATCAGAGACTTTTTAACTCTGTGTTCCCATGACCAGAATTACACAAGGGGAGGCAATATATAGCACTTTGAATTACCCTCAATGAATGGTGCTACACAAATGAACTTGCCTTGCCTTGCATTTGGTCTCTAACAAACCTCTGGGGACTTCAAAGAACAGTTGGACGTACACTGAGCTTAAATTACACACAGACAGACTGCATTTAATACCTTCTGAAGGTAATTGGATGCATTGCATTTTACTTAGTGTTATCAAAGTAAATACGTACAGATTTGTATTTGCAAAGCAAACAATTTAAAACCATTAATTGTTCTGATGCATCTCTTTTTTTTTTTTTGGAAAACCATGAATTCCCCTCTGTTATGTAGTACTTTGCCATGGTCTACAACATAAAGTGTCAAATACAAAGTGAAGTTTTTGAGCAATTTAGACCCTCATTTTGGTGCAGAAAAATTACCTCGTCAAAGAAAAATACCGAGTCAAAAAAAAAAAAGAAAATCTGGAGACAGACACAGGCTGGACCACTTTGTCAGACGCCTTAGTGAAAACTGAGACACTTGTCTCATGGCCAGCTTCCTGTAATGTGTGAATGAGCCTTAGTCTTTTCTTACTAAAACCCGTTCTGCTACTGCGCAGGGGGAAGGTGGATATCCTCACCATAAAAATAAAAATCCTAAACCTGACGTGCGTCATGAGCTCCTCAAAACCTGGAAAATAAATGTGATGTTGGTCCTATTTTTAACCCTCCAGAAACTATATGTTTGAGCGCAGGCCACAGATAATTCGACGGACAATATTTGGACTGGAGCGGAGATGTCAGCGCTGTGCCGAGCAGCACTCGGGAGACCTGTTTTCATCCAGCGTTAGCAGTACACGATCCCATTACACAGTACATTGAGTGTTATATACAGCCGGCCTATGTGCATCCAGTACCTCACATTCTGAGAGATTCATGCGTTTGTTCACACACAAAAAAAAATCCACATAATGGAGTTTTTCTAGAAATGGCAAGACGTGTCCTTTTTGTTGTGACCCAACAATGTTTGTGAGGAGCTTAGTTTCTGACTAAAACAGGAGAAATTTTCTGGGGCATGAAATCATTTTTGGATTAAAAAAAGGGAAAAGCTCTCAGCTTGTTTTCGTTGTCATTTCATGAAATCAAACTGTTTTCCGGCCCCATTCAACACCAAAACCCGACTGACGTCTTTTCTAGCTTTGCCTTTTGTCTGTACCTCGATGTTACACAAGAGCTCAAGTTTGTTAAATCAGTGCTAACAGCCAATTAGTCACCACAGGAGGTGACAGAACTTTTTTGTTGTTGTCGTGAACGAAAAGCACTTTCCAGCAGCAGTTTTTTTTTTTTTCGACCCAGGTCTGTTCAGTCATTTTTATTTGGTGTGGGCAGACAGCCTTGCCCACCCTCTAAAACAGCAATGCAGAATGTGTCAGAACAATAAAAAATGGACCACCAGAAATGTGTTTGGAGATTTATTTGGCCTGTTGGAAAATCTACTTAGTGTTGACATAAATTACTACATTAAGATATTAAGGTGACCTTTACTCTGTTGTAACATAATTTTCATATGTTGACTCCTTTTTGTGAGGAACAAACCATTTCTAGTTTAGTCAGTCTAAATAAGAAAAACAGACATGAGTACTTGTTACTGTTTTTGATGCTGTTTTGTTCTTTTGACCTGTTGTCAAACGTTTCTAAACATGTTTCTAAACAGTTTCTCCAACGTGAGATCAATAAAGCCTATCTTATCTTATCTTATCTTATCTTATCTTAATATATTTCTATTTCCCTTTCTGCAAAGTAAAAAGTTTGCCTTTACTTAGTATTTGGTAGAATTGCATTTTAATCTGTGTAACTTGAGTCACCTGTTCTAAGTATCGTCGCACAAACTTAGCGTATAGGGCATCTATTATTTAAGTGCATCAGAGTCCCTCCAACTGCAAAACAGCCACATCACATGATGCTGCCACCCCTATAACACGCAGCTGGGATGGTGTTCTCAGACTGGTGAGCTTTCCCCCATTTTCCTCTGAATTAACCATGATCCTTTTGGCCAAACCCTCAAATTGTAGGTTTATCAGACCACACAACATCAAAAATTAAGGTCTTTAAGTCAGAGCATTTGCAAACTTTCGTCGGGAGTTTCACGTTTCTTTGGGAGTAATGGCTTCTTTCTCTCCAAGTGGCCTTTCAGACAGGACTTGTTTCACAGCGGGCGGTGATATTGTCTCATCAGTTTTAGCCTGGATCTTCACAAGAATATTTTTAACTTGTTCTCAGGGTGATGTGCACATTTCAAACCAAAACATACCAACGTCTGGGACAAAGAACCTGTCTGATGTTTCAAACAATTCTCGCATTCATTTAAATATAATTTCAGTATCCTTACGCGACCTCAAACAGAAAAAGGAAATGGTTAGTCAGACAGTGAGAAATCTTTTTAGGTGTGCTCTTTTTTTTCACATTGTATGTGACCATCTAGTTTCAACTGAACATGGACACTTCGCTATTGTCCCATCGGTTTGTTTAGTTAATTAGGTTGTGTTAAAACCTAACTGATTTAGATATCATGTTTCTATGAAGGCAGTTGTTCTTGTGAGTCATGCAGTCGTGTTGAGGGGATGTTTTTTTTCTCAGATGCTGAGATCTCGACTGCCTGAGGTCTTGGCACTGAAGTCCTGCACAGTCCGGGAAACACTCCACTGATCACTTGTGATTAAGCGTCTTTATTTAAGCCCAGGAACTCAACATAGCAATCAGAGCCAAACCAAAAGAGCAAGGTTCTCTAAAACTTTGTTGCTATAAAAGCATGGAGGTTTGGTTACTGACTGACTATCATTGATTTACCCCTGTCCACTGGTGCTTAATATTACAGTAAAACCATTAGCTTGCTAAAGTTACAAATTCAACAATCAGGCAAGGGTTTTTGCTTAATATTTTTGAGTTCCTCACTTTAATACACATAACACTGATCATCTTTATACCAAACTTTATGACCTTAAAATATTCTTCTAATGTATAATATTATAATATAAATTCAGAATGTTTATTGTGGATTTTTTCGTGCATTTCCCTCCAAAGATAGATCCCAGATCCATATCTGGGATCTATCTTTGGCCTCTATCCAAATATCTGTAGCAGGCTCATTTCATTGTTCATAAGGGCCACCATGAAATATAAAGATAAAAAAAAAAAAATCCCCTTTCTTGCTGTTTAGAATTACAGTGCAGTCGACAATTATTGGCATTGCTAGTAAGAATGTTTTCAACAGCCGTGGTCTAAGAGTGAACTTTGGAAATTTCACCTCTCTTACCACTCCCCTGACTGTGTGTGGTGGTGAGATAAGAGCTTACACATTGCTATTAATATTGCTCCACCAATAATATGCCTCTGATCCACCTTGGGAGGTAAGCCATGGCCACAATGAACTGTAAAGGGTAATAATGAATGACTGTGACATGGTACTAATTGGAGAAATGCGTTGATCGGTAGAAGTTGATGCGAATAGCATGTTGAGGATGGTGCAACAACTAGTCGTACTGTAGTTAAAACACTGAATACAGCATACAGTCGGATCGCAACACATTGCTCAGACTTGGAGAAATCCCCTGTAGGTCAAAGCTGCGAGTTGTATGTCCCACTCCTCTTCATCTATAATTGTGTCTGTGAGCTGAAAGCACAGAGTACCTGTGATCTCAGTGGATCAAACTGTATGATGTGAAAGGACAAAGTGGTGGTGTGAATAGGCGTTAATCTTAGGTGGTTAATCCTAGGTCCTGCTTTCTGTTCTCACCGTTCCTGTTGTTTCACAGTTGTTCATTTTTTTTCCACAAGCTGTGGATATAGGTGAACTTGAGGTGACGAGCTTTTTTTCTTGGGGCCATTTGCTGCCGTATCACAAGACACATCGGCCTTACCTGAATGACATCTTATTTTTCCCATTTAGAAGACAGAATAAGTAAAGGGGTTCCTGTGTGCTATTTATACAGTAGAGAAAAATTGAGTTGCACAAATCAGAAACTAAAAAAATTACATTATTTTATTTCTGTATTTGTTGTTAGGGATTCCAACAATATTAAGTAAAGCTACTCAAATAGAAGATAAAATATATCAGATTTTTTTAAGCCTTTTTAATAAAATATTCCCTAAATTGTTATGGCATTATACCTACCCTAAATGTATTTGCTGATGAATGTTGAGGGTGCTAAAATTATTATTCATAATTGTGCCACATGCCACAACCTTGAAGGGTGTTGCAATAAAAATCCAGCTTTAAAAAAAAGTAATCAGAGCAGGTTAAGACGTTCAGGGTCGGGAGGATAAAGCCTGTTTTGTTTTCTGTGGTAAATGTGAACAAGTTTACACTCCCATATGCAGTCAGCCACGGCCCTGTCTATACCTGTCTGAAGGTAAAATTCCCACATTCCCTCTGTCTTGCTCACACCACCTGCTTTGATGGGCAGATAATGTCAAGCAACCTAAATCTCAGATGCGTTTTTATTTTCCTTCGTACCAACCAAATCTGGCTATGATCTGTGATTGCAAAGATACATGTTCTCATGATTTTGCAACCGACTGCTTATTTTCATTTCACGTCATGTAAACGACAAAATGCTCCAATATAAAAGTAAACTTTAATTTGCTTTTGGCTTTAAAAGCTTCAGAGGACTTGAAAAGTTGAAGTATAGTTTGATGTCTGACACAAATTGCGCAAACTGGGCTTTTCGATGCATTTAAACAGAGGATGAGGTTAGAAACAAGTTGGGTATGAGTTGATGATGCATGGGTACCGCTCTGAGGCCTAGTCCACACGCTGACGTCACATGTGCGACCATTGTTACAGACTCGATTCTTCTGTTGGGGTTGTGATTGATTGTTGACAATATATGTCTAATCAATGTTAAATTGGACAAATCACTGCTACGAAATCAACATCATCTTTGATTGCCTAGTTCTACCTGGCATTACCCCGGCAACCACCCAGCATTTCCTGTCTTCACCTC
This sequence comes from Fundulus diaphanus, assembly GCA_037039145.1. Lineage (NCBI taxonomy): Eukaryota > Metazoa > Chordata > Actinopteri > Cyprinodontiformes > Fundulidae > Fundulus > Fundulus diaphanus. The sequence continues at coordinate 27,503,160 of CM073140.1, read as the reverse complement.
AGCATTAACACTACAAAGTGAGAGCATACATGGAACGATATAAATATTACAGTTGGTTCAGATGCTTTTTGCTTGTTTGCTTTTACAAGCCCAGCTAATCCAATATGTTGAGGTGCAAAGAAGAAAGAGCTCTTGGAGGTCAGCTGTTTTACACCAACTCTCCCTTCCTATACAGAGGCACAATGCCATTCAACATCGCCATTGTTTTGAAGGATTCTAATTGGCTGAGATGGTTTTTTTGCAGAACACTGTCCCCTATGCATTTGGCATGTTTACAACAACACTCAGTTGTGTATTTGTGCGGGTTTGTGTGGATGAAAGGTTTCTGAAAACAACTCTGTGTGTACAATATTATTTTTAAAAACGATGTGGGGGAGATATTTGTTTTTATGTAGACCCGGCTACATGCGTATGAGGCCTTCGAAACCCATTGTGACCAATCAGTTCAGATGTTTGGGCAACGCTATAAAATTAGAAATAATTGTAATGTTTTTAAGATTAGGGGGCTACCTGATTTTAACATACAGCAAAAATTGCTTTTCTTTTTTTAAACTTTGCGTTTTCAAATGTTTTGTTGACATCAAAGTATGACAAGGTTTGTTGCAGAACCTTACATTTTCTAGGAGACTTTTCCAATGGATAAAAATCTCCTAAATGAGAAGCAAGAGAAAGGTCCGTAAGCAATGTTTCCACCAGTTTTATGAAGCACAGAGAAACACAAAGTTTTTTTTGATTATTTATGAAACCTTTTTTTAACCAGGAAAGTCACCATTGAGGATAATATTCTGTTTTTCAAGGGAGACCTTGCTTAAAATAAATAAAAATTAAAAAAACAAAAATAAATACAAAATGTTACAAAATATTACTTGTGAAACATCTTATATATTTAGGATCCACAAAGACTATTTAAAAAAAATTAAACTGTAAAAATGTTACATCAGACAGTGTCCCCTTCCCCACTTGTTGCTGCTCACTGTCAGTCAGCTAAATGAAGACATCTGAACTTTTTTCTTGCTTTCACACAGACTACAGCAGCACAGAATTAGAAACTCCCACAATGGCCTTATAACTGCTAAATATAGTTATATCAGTGGCAATGAATTCACATTTTCCTCCACATGGAACAGAATGGGTATATTATTAGCCTGCAAAATGTGTATTTGTGACTTTTTGAATGTATTATTCAACAAATGATTCATTTCTAAAAGCTCTAAGCTTTAAGAATACATGAAAACATTTTGTTTCTTTACCTTTTTATCTGCATGATCATCCTGTAACTTTTCCTACGTGTCTGCTGTCAGCTTGGGTAAAACAGTGAGTGTTGTGTGTCACAGCAGGTTCAGATGGCCACACACTAACCCGTTTAACTCACTCGGCGCCTGAGCTGCCGATGGGGGCCCTTCATGGATACTGCCTGGTCCAGCCCCTAAAACAAGCTCCCTGGCTGCGGCCGCGGTCAGGACCCAAACCAAGACTCCATTCACCTATCAACCCGGGCCGTTTATTTTCAGAGGCATTTGAGGAAACACTCCAAGGGGGTTTATCAGATCCAAACAGTCGCACGTCTTTGTTATTTTACACACAGGTCTCCTCTCAACTTGGCCTCATTTTCGGTAATTGTTTTCTTTCTTGCTTGATAGAATAACACGAAGGGCTACATTTAACACAAGTGGTAAGGGAATCTGTCGGTGTAAACAAGCCGGATACAATGCACACTGGGATTTTATCTGAGCCTTTTTCTGTTATTCCCTGTCTTCAGAAGGCAGGGCCGCCACAAATATTGGAAAACTCATATGCCAAAGTAAAACTGGGGAAATAAAATACAGGATTATTCAGTTTCCAATACCCCCCCCCCCCTCTAATTACGGCTTTATTACTTCCTCACTAAATATCAGACCAAACTAGAATGAGTGCTAAATCTCTAGTGATGCGGAGCTGATTCAACATTTTAATTTTATTTTTTACCCTCATAATTTGCAATCAAAACAAATTCTGAAAAATGATTTGAAACTCCTGTGGTTTTAACTAACTTCTGCAACTGTGGCGTAAATAAATGTAATACACATGGTCAACATGGTGGCAGTGTTGCACTGTCTTTGGACATCTGCAGGCCTCTGTGCCAGTCAGCACCAAGCAGCTGAAATCAAGCAAAGCTTATGCAGCAGCCATGTGGCCCAACAGGCTACTTTTACCTAACTATGACGTGCACATTGGCACTCATTTCAAATTATAACTGCAAATTGTGATGTAGATGCACATTAAAATATTATCAAGTGACAGCTTCGATAAAGAAATCATTTAGTCCTCTGCAGCGGGGAATGTGTGCAGTCGTGCACATCCGACACAAGCTCTGTTCACTCACACAGCCTCAAGACAAGCCAGCGCTGCAGTCAAGACTAACATGATCCAAATCCCCTGGTCCACCTCCTCCCGCCTCCACTCATAGATGGGCCAAGCTCTGCTCTGCCAGCCGTGCCATAAAATAAACACACAGTAAATCCTGCGTGATTAGCCTTAATCGTGACCACGTAACTGCTAATGCACTGACTGAGGCCATATAGTGAAAACACACAAGCCTAGATGCTCAGCTCTTAAAGGAGGAAGGGGTCATCGCCTACAGACGGACCTTCCAGAGCTCTGTTATTATAAGGTTTAAGAATTAATTACATGTAAAATTAAATAGAGGTGGAGTGAAGGGGTTTTCAGTCTGTGAGTGATGTGACACGAAATTCACAAGTCCATCCAGGAGTTGGACACAGTTAACTTCATTTTAGTCTCGTCCCCCCTTTACGTGGAGTGAGGGAGCGCTTTGAAAACATGCAACTTTTTGGGAGACATTTCTTTTTAAAAAAGGGACTTTTCAATGTGACTATGCCAGATCCATTTAGACCAACTAAAAAGGCCCCAAAAGGCCTGTAACTTATTGACAGGGATTGGATTTCGACAAAATTCACCATCATAGCCAGTTTCTAATTCTGATTGAGGGACTTAAAATGCCAGCAGTGGGTAGCCGTTATATAAGCCATGAATGGGATTGATGATAGTAGGTTGCAGTTTTGTTCGACTTGCAAGGCGAATTTGTAAAAATGGTTAGTAATAGTTGCTTAGCTTTCCCCTTTCTATTAAACTGGCTTTAGAGGCTTGGAAAAAATAGCAAATCCCTGACCAGTTTAATGGAGATGGCAGAACAAGAGCCTTTCCTTTTGAAACTTGACTGTTTGCATTAAATGTGAGTGGTGAAACAATATAAACCTACTTAAACTGGGACATTGGGACTAACTTTGTTTCCAAATGAAATGGATCACAGACTTGGGGCAACAAGGGCCTGCATCCTTCAAAGGACCCTGTCTATAGGTCCAACAAGCGCAATAAGTTGTTTACATACCTGCTGTTCTTTTTTTTTTTCATTTTTGCAGATAGGCTTGCTGTTTTTTTTAATGCACTATTATACATGCTCATGAGTACACTCTTGGTCAGTTGTAGATTGCATTTAATCAGATTATACCATTTTTAATGACTGTACAGTATTTTTTTTTCTTCTGTTATGAACTTTCCCTTGCTTGCTGCTGATACACTTGACTTTCCCTACTGTGAAACAATAAAGTTTTATTCCATTCCATTATAACTTTAATCTCTGCCAAACCAATTTGCTCAGTAACAAATGAGACACTGAAATATTCCAATCATAAACCACTAGATGTCATCTGACTGAATTATATTTCTGTGTTTAACATCCACTCAGTGGTGACAGTCGGCAGGAGTTTGAAAATGAGGTGCCGGGAGTCTGTCGTTCTCTCCTGGTATAGCGAGTCCCGACCGCTCGGTCGCCTGACAGCTGGTGGGGCGAGTTGGCTGTGAATGCAATGGGAGCGCATATCTTCAGAAACACTGGACAGCCATTGCTATTAATCAGTGTCTTCCTAAAACAAGCAGATATTTGAGGTCATTGTAGGTCAGAGAAAGTTTAATATATCAAACTTTATGCAATCAGCTGCTCTCTTCCGCCATTGCCGCTTTTGTTCGAACAATCTGCTTCGATTCACAATGAATCATGGGATTGGGTGGGCCACGAAGGGTACACCAACCTTCAAATTTCAATCAGTTCTGCAAAAGGTCATTGAGTAATTCAAAAATGTATTTTAAAACATTGTTTTATTAAAATAATATTTTACTTTCCCCTCTGCTCTGTGGTGTGGATTGGTTATTGGAACACAGCGGTTGTTCTTAATTAGTTTTGAAGCAAACTTGACCTTGATCAGTGTTGCCAGATCTTGTGAGAGAAACAAGCGGCAACACTCATCTTAATTCCCATTCTTCAAAGCAAATCTTGGTTCTTAAACATACATATTTTGACTGAACTATGATATCTCTGTATCAATTTATTGGTTGCATTTCAATTTTTTCCCTTCCTTTTTTCTCGTAGTTTCTCATTTTTCCTTGTTCTTTTTATTTTTACATTGCAATTTAGTTGAATGTTACTAGTCTAGTTAAAAAGGTTGTTTACAGAAGCATTTTAACTTGAACCCTTGAATCTTTATATTCATTCTTGCACTTTGTAGAGAAGTTGTTTGTGTTTATTTATATATGTGCAATACTTTCTGTTTGAGAGCGACATTGCACAAATTCACTCCCTTCTCTACTCTTCTATAAGACCACACCTTACAAGGCAGGTATACATGAAACAATGATTGACAGAGACTAAGAGCTGTTTGGCTATTAATTCCCGATTTTTAAGTAACACCCTGATTTGGTAAAATTACCAACTTTTAAAAAAGATTGCCTTTTGAAATTATTAATAGTTATTGATAGGCAAACCAAACCTATTGTTGCACAATATTTAAATTGTCTGAAGTTGATAGCCTTGTTTGTGTGCAAAACCACACTGAATAAATCTGATTCTGATTTTATTTTATTCCTTTCCAGGAGTGTCAATTAATTTGTCTCTATCTTCTTCCAACTACAAAAGGTTAAAATCCTCACTGGAAAAAAAACAAGTTCCAAAATCCCCAAGTATTCATGTGCAAACTTATCTTTTTATGATGTCTAACACATCATTTTACTACCATAAACAATTTGAATATCTGTTAAACAGAGTGCACAGTTCGCTGTGCCGTAAACACGGAGTGCTTTACATAGGTGATTTATACCGTTTGAATACAAATGATCCATCAGTGAATGAACAGTGACAGCTGTGTTTTGTTCAGAGCTTTGAACACAAGCTTACTTGAATCCCCAGATGTCCACATTTAAACAGGTTCTCTGAAAAACTGCTTCACCTGCCTTTGTTCCTTAAACACACATTTCTCCAAATTGTGCCAAGTGAATGTGCTAAAGAATTATGTGTTTAAATTTTGCCATTATTTTAAGACTTTTGAACCAAATGCTAACACACCCATACTTCATTTAGTTTTAAACTCTGTTTCAAACAGCATCCGCACTAAAACAGGTAGATTTGAATTGATTTTCAGCCTTGAAAAGTGAAAAGCTCTGAGTCCAGGAAGTAGTTTGTGAAACTCTACAGAACTGCAAAAGGGAGCTAAAAATAAGTAAAATAAGAGTCTTTGTCCTTTATTTGAGCAGTTAAATAAGATCATTTGGCAATGCAATGAGTATTTTTACCCCAAAAATAAGATAATTAGACCTATTCACTTGACATAAGATGATGGAGATGAGTTGTTGTGCAAAAATCTTATTCCAGTATCAGATCATATTATTTACTTGCCCAAATCAAGGGCAAATACACTAATTTCACGAAAATGTTGCTTACTTTTAGTTCCCTTTTTGCAATCAAGGAGACTGGTCAAACCATTTTTCCCTCCCTTAATTTCAGAATTCTTGTGGGGTGTGTCTCAACTTTGGAGTGACGTAACAGTTTCATGACGATAGCATATTTTAGCTTCCTTAATTCTTACAGTAAGAAGACAAAAAAAACAAAAAACAAAAAAACGAGGAAGAACAAACATATTTTCACGTAAATGTTTTCTTTTCTTTCTTTCTCTTTGTGTAAATGAGAAAATCTTTCGGGATCCTTAGTACCAACTGCACATACTTTAAATGTGTCACAGCCTATCTATGTATTGTTGCTGACCATACAGGCAAAAGAGGGTCCAGCCACGTAATCGCAAGGTTTACCTAAAAAAGTGGCATCTACCCTGTCCCATTTTTTGACACTTACTCATCACTGTCACTGTCACTCTTCAATCTAACCAGAACCTGATTAGAAACAAGAAATGCAATTTTGATTCCATGTTACTAAAGAATATCTATTAAGGGTAACACAAACACTAAAATCTATTAAAGGCATGTGTTAATAAAACAGACTTTTCACAGTGACCTTGTGTTATATACAAAGAAAAATGATATAGATATACAAATAAAGAACATGACCAGTAATGTACAAACAAGGCTGTTTGTGGTTCCTATCTATTTGAATGCCCTTTGTTGCTTGAGAAAAATCTGATGAAAAAGGAGACCAATTCTTACTCAGAGACCAACAAACAGTATTTAATCTCAGATTGCATTGACACTTAGAATTCAAAGACAAATCTTATACAGCAAATAGTGCTTAAAATCTATAAAAAGCAAACCATACAAAGAGGCATTGTTCATTGTACCTACCTTAAGAAATGAAGATGATGCAACTGCAGAAATGAGCTCTGTCTTAGTTCTCATGTGTACTGACTCATTTGGCCCCAAGTTGCCATTTAATAACTGTAAACTGTAACTTAATTATTTTATACTGGACTTTAGTGTTTTGGTTAGTGCCATTTTCACTAAGTCTTAAATTAAGCATGAAGCATTCAGTATTTACTGTGAATGCAGTAGGCATTCACAGTTCTTGAGATCCTGTTTCTCTTTATTCTTTATTCTTCTTCTTCTTCTTCTTCTTCTTCTTCTTAGTGTTTATTCTTCCTAATGCGTTTTTACTGTTTAAAGTTTGATTCGCTTCTCCTCCTACAATTTTTCTCCGATTTCAACCATTCAACTTTTAAACTATTCAGCTTCTTCTGGAATCGATGGCTATATCTTTTTGTAGTTTTAACTCTTCAACTTTTTAAAATATTCAGCTTTTTCTGCAAATTTTCAGCTTTTTTTCTCCCATAGGAAATGAATGTAATTCACTGAAATTCTGCTCATTTCAGCTGCTTTTTGACAGCTTACTGCTTCAGCCTACTTTCAGCTAGAAACGCCATTCAACTTTTAAAATGTAGTGATATCTTTCAGCTATTATGGTATATTTCAGCTTTTTCATATCTTTTACCATTTTCATATAGTACCTCCTTAAAATAATTTTGGCTTTTCAAGAAATTCAGCAAATAACATGCGTTGCTATGGTCGTCAAGGAGGCAGTTATAGAGTGCGCACTCTAGAAATTCAACAAATTCTTCTTCTCCGAACAACTTCTTCTCAGTCACTCAATTTTCAACCTATCCACATAAATTATACATCAAAACGTAGGAATTTTTGTCTGGATTCAGGAAATGTAACCCTCATTGCTGTAGCATTTATAGATTTTTCGCAAATCACCTCAGAGCGACACAAACCCGAAACCTCCCCCATTCATTTCCTATGGAGCGGTTTTGAAAAATGACGCCTGAAAATTGAAAACATCACACGTTTTCGCATCGTCGCTACTCCGAAACCGTTTCATGTACAAGCATGAGACTTTCACACATGAATGTCCCGACCCTTCTGGCACTCATAAAAAAGGAATTGTTTGGATAACTGTTACGGTTTTACCGCAGGAACAATTTGTTCGGGAGTAGCGAATGTGCAAATTCCTGAAAACGCTTTTCAGCTGCATTTTCCCACATCATCCACTTTTTTACATCGTCGCTGTGCCTACACCGATTTTTGTACAAACATGAAAATGGGCACCATAGTCCTCAAAAGCCTGCTGATACTCATAGTGAAAGAATTATTTTGATATCTCTTATACTTTTTCAGCTACAGCGATTTGTTCGGGACCGTTTTTAGAGGATTTCTGAAAGTCCATAAAAATTACCTTTATATCATAATTTTTCACGCCTTTATTAAACTTTTTCCAGCAAAAACCGATAGCCTGTCTTCTTCCCCTATCCGTTACGAAATAAACGCAGAAAAAATTACGTCTCTACCATTTACGGATCAGGAGATATGGAGCGTTGTTCGGGGCAAAGTTCTCCATTATAATCCAATGGGACTTATTGTGAGCAAAGTCTCTGCACTTCGGTAGACTGGCCCGCTGCAGGTGTGAGTGAGTTTCCATGACGACGGAACTCTGAGGGCCAGAGGGAGAAGCTCCATTGGGATACAATGGCAACTTTCGACGCCCGCTGCAGCGGCTGTGATTAATGTAGGAATCTGAAATTCGCACAGTCACTTCCTCTTAACATTTTTAAATTTTCAAGTGACTTTCAGCCATGTGTCACTTTTCTGTCCCATTTTGGATTTCACATGCTTTCCTATTGGGCCTTTGCTTCCAACAGGATCTGGCATGATGCCCAGACACGACATAATTGGCCAATACAGCACCACCCACATGTGGGAAATGGCGCTACTGACCATTTTGGTCAAATGTTGAGTTCTGGGCCCAGATGTGGTGAGGCTGAGTTGCTAAAGGAGGCCAATCTGACTTATGACCTTTGGTGACCTTTGGTGACATTAAGTATTGGCACCCTTTTTGAGGCACTTCCCAGTACAGGATTTGGACCAAACTGACAGAGTACACTCACCTGGTGATACTGAACACAACCCTGTTAGCGGCTAACGGTTAGCATGTTGCTAATTGGAAGTAGCTCTAGGAAGCTCGGACAAACTTCTGCTTTACAGAGTCTTTACCTCCTTTATACAGAATGCTCCACTATAAATTTGGGCCACGTCACGTAAAGCATCTCCAAGCTAGGAGGTGTCAAACATCCAATGCTTTTCAATGGGGGCGAAACCCCTTATACTCCCTAGAAATGCAGGCCCACATATGGCTACAGTATATTCAAGTTTGAAATTCTACTTCTGCTTTGTTAAATGATTCAGTGTTTAGAATGAGTTAGGAAATGTTTGGTGCCTTACCCTCAGTTTTTTCTTCTTCTAATCATTCAGCTATGGTTCTTTCATGTTCAAATTCTTCAACTCTTTCAAATTCTTCAACTTTTTCAACTTCTTCAACTTTTTCAACTTCTTCAATGCTTTTCAGCTATTTTTTCTCTTCTTCAAAGATCTTCTGCATCTTTTGCTCAATCATTCAGCTATCTGCATTCACAGTGCATTTTCGCAGGAAATGCAAATTTTTCTAGTTCACAACTATATTTGCCTTTCCAAATACAGGAGACTGAAATAATAATTGATGACAGCATAGTTGTGAGTCAAGGGCTTTTCGCATTGGTGAAGGTATACCACTTCTCATTCTCGTAGCTCAGGGGGATTTTCCAGGTTTCATGCGTTTTCTTACCCATTTGAAATGAGCGAGCTTTGCACAACATTTGATTAGCAGGAAAAGCAGGCTCATGAGGGAAATTAGGTTACTTAAGGGCTTGTGGCAACCGATAAACACCAAACTCTCTGTCACAAATGTTTGATAAAGTAAATTTCCACCAAGTTACAAAGGAAATACAAAATAAACACATTCATATTGTTACTTGAATTCAACTGTCCAAACTGAATGAAAATAACAATGACAATTCACAAACCGTCATCTCAAGGCACTTTACAAATGAGTTATGGTAGTTTGCTTTTGTTGAAGCAATATTTTGCTTAACAGGTACTATCCAAGCGGTCATTTTGACTGTTGCATACAAACCTCAATTAATTCAACTTGTAAGTTTATAATTTACTAAATTTAATTAGCCAAACAATGTTTTATTAAATAAAATGACACCAAAAAAGAGTGTTTTTAATTTACCAGTCGAAGTTTAATTATGTATTAAGCTTTTACTTGTACCGATCATCATCATTAAACCAAGTAACAAAGAGCAAGTCTTGCTGAATAATGTGACCGATAAATCTAATTACACATCAACATAATAGTGGGTACCTTTTATCACAGAAACAAAACCTAAAGACTAATGTTCATATTAATAAATAGCCCATTGTTTAATAAATGGCAATCAAAAAGTAGGAAATGATTAACAGAAGACACAAACTGGATGTCAAAAGTCAGTAAGGGGTGATATAAAAAGCAGAACATTTACTGCATGCTTGAGTCCTAATAGCTTAGATAACAACCTTGTTCTAGCTGTCTTGATGGCCGTCTCCCCACAATCGGCTCGAAAACGTCTCCCAGCTTCTGCAAATGTCTGTTGTGGGATCTTGGCGCCAGTGCACTTCTGGAAGGTCCGGTAACCTGCTACAACCCATCAATGGGCCATCTCTGTGTACCATCATCCCTTTTCTAGCCATCTGATCAAGGATGTCTACACCGTATTTCGTGTTGTCATAAAACGGTACTGCACAGACTCTTGTCCTTTATTTTAAGGATAATTTCATTTTTAATCTGTTGTTTCCTTGGAGGCTAAACAGGCTAAACAACTGTCCAGAAAGTCCCATCCTTTCCCATTTCCACCACCGAGGAGGACGCCAGGGTTGCTTCTCTCTTGACATCAGGTTTGGCAGGTGTTTCACTAGTCATGATAATATAATTAAAATAAATAAATAAATGTTGTCATGTGATAATTCAGTCTCTACTATAACATTATTATTTAGTAACCTACTGATATAGCCTACAGACCGCCTATAGTTAGGCCAGCGAAAAGCTCATTTCTATTGCAATCACAGTGGGAGGCTGTCAAAAGACTTCAGGCATCTCCTTTTCCTCGGGATGTCCTACTTTCACTGCAATCAGACTCGTTTTCTGGGCCGCATTGTACACACATTCACCATTCAATGACTTACCTTGTTATTTCTCTCTTTTGAAATACAGAGAAATATAATATATATATATATATATATATATATATATATATATATATATATATATATATATATATATATATCTTAGTATATCTTAGTAAACATACATAAAGTAGCTCAATCTCTGTTTCCCATCACACTTCATTCCATCAAGGACGTCAAATGTCCATGAAATATCATGCAATGCCATAAAACTGTATCTCGCTATACAAGAAAGCTCTCTCAATTTTACGAGAAAATGATCTTGTTATAACTAGAAAGTATCTCGTTATAATGAGATACAACTCTATAATATATTTTTTAATGAGCAGTTAAATGCCTCTGTAAATGATGAACAGTTGGTGGGCAAAATATTTTTTGAAAGGCTGCCCCAGCAACAAAGTACGCAGAAGAGTGCATTAACATGGGAGCAGAAGTTAATCTTTTTCTGATATTTTCTGGTGTACATTGTGAACACAGGTGCATGATTTGTTGGTCATCCATAAAGTATTATGTAAATGTATGTCTTCTTAGCGTACCATTTGTTTCCTTCCCTCCTTTTTTCCTCTCATACATAGAGAGGTGTAAACCCTGTTAATGTTTAAACTAATGAAAGTAATCATTTATCCATTCTCAAAACTAGCTTACTTGTCAGGATTTATGAAAAATGGCATGGCATGTCACATAATTAAACCTTAAATAATAATGTTGTCAGCATTAGATCTTCAGTTGTATCTATGAAACAAGGAAGCGCAAGATGTGAAAAAAAACCTGCACACACAGATAATGTCAACATTTACAGGTGAGCCGATATATAGCAGTGGTTAACTTCTAGCTTTGCTTTGGGCTGGACATGCTAATTTGGTGCTTATTGTTTAACTATATAGTCCAACAGAAACAGCAGTCAATCAATAGGCCAGTCTTTGCACCTGTGGTTTTATAACTGTGTAGTTAAAACCGTAATAACTGTGTAGTAATAAAACTGTATCTGTCCGTCCGTCCGTCCGGTTTGCTGTGATAACCTTTTGATGTTGGATAAGCAGGTGGACGCGCTCCTTCATCAAGCAGGCGGACGGTCTGAGAGTGTGTCTGTAGACAAGCCTGGCTGTCCAGGAATGTGCTTCTTTGATCTCTGGATTATGGTCTCATCTTCTGGGCTGAGCTGATCTGCTTTTTCTCTCATCAAGGGGGCCTCTCAGATCTTACTGATATAGAGAACTAACCTGTCCGTCAGGATGATCATATGACATTTTTCGGAAAGGTTCTTGGTGAGGAGTGAAACAATGCAAAAGTTCATTCAGAACTGCTTCTTGAGTTTTCTTTGTCCACCAACTCCACTGCCAAATCCTGTACTACAGACACAGCGCGTACCTCACTCAGCTGCATTACAACTCTTAGACAATAATTACAGTCTTTTTGTGCATAACGTGTTTCACGTTTCCTCCTTTGGAGGACAGTGCCCATGAGACATCCACAAACTGTGGTGTGGAGAATAAACTTATTTCAGAATTTGCTGTAGAGGCGAGAGATGTTCACACATGTTCTGAGATACCTTTTTAACTTTATAATGACTTTCACTAATTATTCAAGTGCGCAGGACAGCACACAGCGACATTGGTAGAATCAGCCTCTGATTTTACTGCTGGCACAGGCAGTTGGTCTTTAATTACAACGTGGGTGTGCTGAGGATATGTTGCGGCTTCCTTTGTGGCAGCAGCCTGTTTAAGACCCAGTTTTGAGGAGGAACTAAATTTTACTTGGCTTGTTTGTTGGCACAGGTTGAAAGCTCTAAAGTTTTCTGCCAAAAATCCTTCCTGTTACACGTCACACCCCATGTCAAAGAAATTAGTCAGTGCATTTTACTCAAGGTATGTCTGAGCAGAGACATTATTACTCAGACACGCTAATTAAAACTGGGTTTTCATGCACAGACACTTGCACATAGCACTTTTGGTTAAGTTATGACCGTCTTTTGTTAATGGCCGACCAGCTGACATCATGGAATCATGTGAAAACGACCGTTCCGGATTTCATGTTATTTACACCAACATGTTTATTTGATCCCGTCCTTTTTGCTGGGTAAAGATTACGCTTTTTTTTTTCAACCGCTTGGAATAACTTTAATTATTCTTTCATTTATGTAAAATTATTTATTTAGCTGTAACACAGGTAATGAAGGCTCAACAAACATGATTATCAACATGTAATACAAAATCATTTTGACAATTTTCTCTACAAGGACTGGAGGCCATCTCACTCAGACAGAAGGCTGCGGTTTCAGAAAATACTTGAATGATACATCCACCAGACAGTCACAGGTGACTCATTATGAGTTTGTCCCAAGCAGAGTTTCATGTGTAGGGATCAAGTTCTATGCATAACTACTCTTTCTTTCAAACACAGCATCAATAAAAAAAAGGAGATCTGATTAAACAAACATTAAATAATTGTCAGAGGCAGAGGCTAGTTTGATCTTCCCAAAAGCAAAGTATCTAAAATGATAAAATTGCTATGCACACATTCCTATGGAATATGAAGCATAGTTAAAGTAACTTGTTGCCATGTTTAAATGTGTTCATAAGTTTCGATTTAGTTCCTGTAGCCTCAAATTATTATGATTGAGTCATGTACAGAAAACAGACAATCTCTCAAAAGCACTCAGCTGATGGGAGGGGACGAATGTAGACAAATTTCTGACAGCTGCAAAGAAAAAGGCTCCGAAGACATGCAATACATTAGGGGTGAATCATGTCTGTGGCATTTCATTGAGAAATTATATTCATTTAATGTCAAATCACTCCATTTGACCATTATAAAGATGGTATTAAGGAGCTAAAATTGTGAAAAATGGTTCTTGTGTTACATTTCTCCTAAAGACTTCCGTAAATCGTTCCTCAGATTTCTTGACTTTCTCTCATTTTTAAGGAGACAAAGACTAAGATTTTCCTCTTTGTAACAATACAACAAATTCTCCTTTTATTTCCCCTTCTCACACCCAATGCACCCTCCTACTCATTTGACCTTTGACAGCTAGGGCCCCTTTTACCATTTCTTATTGATTCCTTGGCATTGAACTTGAATGTGGGGGCTCCAATCAAAGAGGCATTGTCTCTCGTTGACAGATTGTAGACCAAACAATACTCGTTCACTTTCCCTCATTTCTCTATTCACAGAAAGGACCACTTATCCTTGGCTGTCCTGGACTTTTTGACTATTCAGTTCGTTTGGAATGCATGCATTTCCTGTGTATAGAAGATGTCGGTCTAACTCTGACAGATCACCGGATGATAACAATCTTCATACGCCCCTTGGTGAAACCCGACTAGTGTTGGTGGCAGGAAGTCTGAAAGGTCCCTCAAATAGGCTCAGAAAGAATAGAAAATGTCATGTGGATAATGAACATCTTTATTGACATGTAATATCAGAGACAAATTGAAAAATACATACTTTAAAATAATAAACATCTAAAGTGCTGCATGACTGGGCCACACCTTAAGCGATCCGTAACTCATTACATTTCTTATATGGTTTTCAGTTTGCTCAAGTGCTTTGTAATAAGCAGACAGAGGCTGCTGTAGGTCTTGTGATGTAGCTTCAGGGTTTTTGGAGACTTCTTTTACCATCCCGTGGTCTGCTTTCAGGTGAAGCTTCCTTGGAAGAGCAGAGCTCGGCATGTTGGCAGTTGTTTTTAATGTGACCTGCTTGTAAAGCACAATGGCCTGCTTCAAACTCTTCTAAGACCTCTTTAGATCCCTTACCAGTCCCATAAGCTGCTACAATCTTCTTTCTAGAGGCCTTAGACAATTCTTTTGATCTTACCATGGTTTCACTCTAAATGTCGGGGGTTTAAATAGAGAAAACCTCCTCCAAGATTCTGAGTAAAAATGTTCTCAGCATGTGCATGTTATGTAATTGCAGCTGTTTGTAATGGGGAATACATGATAGGGGTTTTAAATGATTCCTTAAAGTAAATGTTATATATTTCTTACTACATTTTACTGAAGATTTAAAGTGTGTTTTCCTAAGTTTTTATTGTAATTGTTATCTATAATTCTGAATGTGTGCAACCATACATCCAAATGAAAAATATTTTTTACAATGAATAAATGAAGTTAAGTTTATATTACATATTGATTTGATTTTGTAGACACTAAACTTTGTCAAAGTACCTGTAAGAGCAAACAGGAACACATATTTAATTAACTGAGAGGAAATAACCGGGATCTCAGGTCTGCATACACTGGCACAGCATGCCACCGCCGCACAAAAGTATTTGCCCCCCTTAATGTTTTTCACATTTCCTTGGTTTAATCTTCAATCTTTCTGTTTTTGTGCAACAGCATATTCTTTAAAATGGGTGTTTGGGGTAGAAAAAAAATGTAAAAGCTATTTACAGCCCTAAAGAAATTAGGGCTGTAAATAGCAAAAATAATAAAGTACTAAACCTTTTTGTAAGTAGTAGTTTAGCGTGAAGTTTTAATGCAACAAGAAACCAGAAGCGCCTTGTACACTGTGCAGGTTTTTCATTCATTCATGTTTGCAGTTAGATAACACATTCTTAATAGTCAGATTTTCAAGTTAACTTGTCATTTTAAAAATTTGTAAACAAGGTCTGCACTCACAAAACCTTGTGGTTCCTTAAGTTTTTATTTTTAGTTATTCATTCATTTGTTCTTAAACTTGTTTTCAGTATCTGAATATAGGAGTAAAATAAGAAGCTTTTGCGGAACATAGTGTAGTCTTGGGCTTTTCCTAATCCATCATGGTCAATACAAAATATAGAATAAATTTGTTTTTTTTGCGCATCCCTAAACACAATGTTTAAAAAAATCCCCAGCAAAAACGGCCACTGTCAGTAACAATGTGAGTAGTCTGAATAGTGTTGATTGTTCTGAAATGGTTCCAGACCTTTGGTCATTGTCAAATTGCACAATGTTGTAAATTATGTTTGTGTACTTAAAAAAAATGAAATAACTGATTGATTGATTAATTTAATTTTCTTTGGATGACCTTTGACCATGGCCAAAACTTCACAAAGTAAGCCTCTATTTGATAACTGGCCACAGATGTGCCAACCCCATCAATTGAATCATAATGAAGGAGATTTTAGGCCAACTGTTGGCATGACTGACCCATGGCAAGGACTTTTCACCCTCTGGGTAACTTGACCTGCATAGTTGCAATGCATTAATATCTTTTTTTTTTTTTTTTCAAAACTTTGGAAGTTGTACAGTCACATGTTCATCATGTCAGGAGGTGCATAACTCCAAGCAAAAAAACTTTATTTTCCTTTCCTTTTTTAGCAAAAAAGAAAAAACAATATAAAACAAACTCCCCTCCTCCACTTACCTTGAGAAATGGATTAAACTAAATGAACAAATAAAGTCAGTTTGAACAAATTCTGTGCCTAAAACATTTTGTATTAGGCAACAAATTTAACTATTTAAAGGAGGAAAATTAACCTCCAATAGAGCAAAAATAAAACACTGGTTTGTTTGTCCAATTAGCTGAAACAGTTGGTGCCATGTTTGTAAAAGTGTATCTGAGGAGCCTGCATTGTCATCTTTAAATATATATAACAGTTAGGTATATGACTATAGACCAGTTCACGCGTGACGTAACGCGTGACGTCCGCGCTACTTCCGGGTCCCGCTGGTAGGCAAAAACAGAGCTGCTCTCGTCTACAACATGACAAAACGGGTGATTTAGAGCGTACTTTTAGTTCGTTTATTTTTGTAATCTAAGCAATGCCTACGACTTGTTGTGCTCCCGGTTGCACACAGAGGCATTCCAAATCGTTGGATGTACGTTTCTGTCGTTTACCGAAGGAGGAAGGACGCAGAAAGAATTGGATATTTTCAATGAAAAGAGCGCAGGCAGATAATCCCAATGGACTGGGGGAGCGATCATACTACGACAGAATTTGCAGTCTACACTTCATCTCCGGTAAATACAACTTTATTCTGCTCTAGTCATTGTTCTGCTTGAATAGCGGCGGAGGGGAGGTGATGATCGCTACACGGGCCGCAGAAGCGGCTGCTACAGCAGCAGCAGCAGCCATTGTCTGAAGCAGCAGCAGCAGCAGCGGCTTCTCCGGCCCGAGTAGTGTTTACGCAGCAGCGGCTACAGCTTACTTACTGCTGCTTACTTACTGCAGTAAGTAAGTAAGCTGCTAGCAGCAGCTTACTTACTGCTGCTTACTTACTGCTGCTAGCAGTAAGTAAGCTGCTGCTAGCAGCAGTAGCAGCAGCAGTAGCAGCAGTAAGCTGCTGCTGCTAGTACTTCTGTGTTTACGCTGCAATGTCGCCGACACCGCCACCCATTTTAACAAGACAAAAACACCTAAATAATCCGTAGTGAAAAATGTTTTTTTTTAACCTACCGGGCCTCTGCTGAGACGCGGTCTGTGTCCGACGCCGCTTTGTGCTGTTGCACAAACATGTCTGAACATCCATCCATCCATTTTCTGACCTCTTAATCCCTCATGGCGTCGCGGGCGTTGCTGGAGCCTTTTTCCTGATATAAAATAATTGTAGCCGTCCAGTGGTTTCAGGGGCTTTCGTGCTCTCTTGTCCGTACTGGCCTGCGTGTTTATAAAGCAGCTGTGTCGCGGTACGAAACCCCTGGCCAGCATTTCACAGACTCGCTCCGTCCCTTCAGGCTTTTGCTGTGTGGATCTGGCAATCTGACACCATCAACCATCAACTTACTCTTAAAACGATCTTGTAGTACGTTATCTAAAGAAGAAAAATACGTGGAGAACTCGTCAGTTTCTCTGTTTGCGTCGCCATTGTGTTCGTCTTTTGCCTACCGGTCCGGCGCGCATGCGCGAAAAACCCGCATCAAAACAATAACAATGAACTGGTCTATAAGGATATAGCCTGGACACATTTCTAAATCAAGACATTTACATTATTAGAATGTGTTAACCCAGGACTCTTATAGAATGTGCCATGAAAATAACACATTGTAGTGATACTTGAGAAGGAAATAAATGAGGGATATGTTTATCCTGTATCTTCTTTTAAAAGTATTCAGTGTGATTATTTGAAGTATGGATAAAGGTAATTTTAACACGATAAATAAATTCTTCACAAAAAATACCTACATGAGAAGACAGTGACATAAAGCCTATCGAAAACTGTAAAATGTAACTTGATCACGATTACACACCACAAACTTGTATTTCCAGAATCCTTTCCTCATAATGGGAAATACCAGCCACTCAGATGAAGTTCTTGGTCTATTGTCTGCCATCTTACTTGTGTAAACACGAATAGACTCACCCCTAAAAAAAGAGTGTTAACAGTAGAGAGGAATGCAAGAAAATAATATTCACACACATTATGCGTTTCCTTACTTGACTTGTCTTAACCGAGAGGGTGGACAAATAACGTCACATTACGATGCCTATTGCAAAAGCTCTTTAGGTGTGGACATTTTTTTTTCTTTTGTGACCAGGTTTTGCTGTGTTGTTTTGTACTTAAGAAGAGATAAAATCACTCTCCGTAGTAATGCTGATCTTTCAAAACCAGTAAACTGGTTTAACACAGTTGTAGTTAAAAGATTCAAAAAAACGTGTCATGGGTAAGAACGTCAACTTTGACTGGTTCATTTAAATATTTCTTTTCTCTGATTGAAAAATGATAAAGCGGTCATCTACAATGATTTTTAAAAAACAAGAATTTGACAAGTTTAAATTCATTGTTGCTTTTTTTTTTAAATCCACAAGGATCAAAATTCTAAATACAAGCTAAGACAATATACAAACACCTCCACTAATCTCTGTTTCTGACTGCGAGTAACTTTATTATTTTCCTGTGAGAATAAGAGGGCAGAGTTTTCTTGCTTCTAAATTTAATATAAAGTGTTCAAACAGAATTTGTTGCTGCACTGATTCAGCTCAGAAGCCCCGTGGTTGCTGGATACCAAGTCTGTAAATTCTTGAAAAGTTTTTGGTTGACCCAGATGGTATCAGTTTAGGTGTTTCTTCTTTTTGGTCCGCATCCTGTCAGTCAGTAGTGTAAAACTTCTTTTACTGTGGACAGAGACAATCATATTCCAGGAGTTTCTAGTTCAGGCTTAAGGCTTGGTTATTCCAAGATTGTGCAAGTTTTTCTTTTCTTTAGCTGGTATGGTCAAAATGTGGCTAAAATGTCTGACTGGCTCTCTACAAAGGTCATTAAACATGGACTGATGATGTGTATGATCACTTCATAGTTTTTGCAACTATCTTTGTAGGTAATACCCAGGCTTATAGCAGGCTGGTGGTGAGGAGAATGGGTAGTTGCCTTTAATTTTGAAGTCTTCAGCCAGTTATTGTTTTATATCTCAGGTTCTTACAGCAATTGGTGTCATTTTTACTCTCAAGAAAAACAGTAAATGCGTGTGGTTTAGATGACTGAACTGAATTTGAATGTAGTAAAAATTCTGGAAACGTTGAAACAAAATCATCATGTCAAAACTCATCAATCATGCAGCAGACTTAACAGTGAAAACATTTCAAACAAGCCCATATCTAGGCCTTCAGTAGCACAGATTATATCTAAATGTCATAATATTTCATGCTAGAAATAAAAATTATTACCCTCATGAGTGCTGATGTAAAATGAAGAGAAAGGTCACCCATGCTATATTGGATTTCCTGTAACTTGCAAGTATTTTTTTTTCTACAGTGTGAATAATAGCGGCCCCACAGAGATTCAGCCTCTCACATGTCAACCTTTTGCACACTTCCCTGTCCAAATAGCCAATCAGGATCTATTTAGCCAGCAATGGCCTGGAACTGGATCTGACAGGCTTGGCAGAGACATTCTGAAACACATGTGAGCTATGGAAGTCCTCAGCCGTCCAGATCTGAAATCCATACTGGGGCTTGCACAGACACTGCTGATTACCACACTGTTGGTGCAGACATGCTGGACAAGGCTGTCGGGCCTAATCGTGAAATGGATAGAGAGCAAAATCACACCGGGGCTAGAAATTTGTCAGAAGTTTTATTTCAGTAGCAGCTAATCAGTTTGTTATGATTTGTAACGACTATCTTTTTATTTTTTATACAAGATTTTCCTGCTTGATTGCATTTTAAAAGTGTTTTTCACCTTGTTTTTATTTATTTAATTCCATTTCATTTACTCTTTACATTTGTTATTTTAAGAATTTAATCAAAACATTTTTTATTTATGGCAAACAGCACAGATAAATGTATCAAGTCAAATAACAGCCCCATTTACACAAGATCACGTCTTGACAGAAAGTGCATTGTTGTTTTCTTCCTATGATATTTCGATCTATTTTGTGTAAACTATACTCCTTGTGCTGCCAGATAACCTTTGAGTCATTTTATGTGCCCTGTCTCTACGCTTGGCTTCATTTGCTTTAAACAAACTGGTTCTGGGCTTTGTGAAGCCAGTCAGGCCACAATCATTATTGAGAGCCCAATCAGACATTTTTGTTGCACAAGGCTTCTCATTTCATAATGTTCTAATCTCTGTGTGGGCTATGAGCTTATTTTGAAAGTTATAAAATGTAATTGTTTTTTTTAAGGTATGCTTTGGAATGAAACTGGGAGAGAGTACCAGTGTTTATATTTCAAACTTAGCTTTACCCTCAGAATTTTATCTAAATTTGTTTTTCATATACATCTAAAATATTTCAAATACCAAAATGGATATGTACCAAAAATATTTAAATCATAAAAAAAACAAGAAGAATCACCAAGTAGCCCTATAGTTACTTTGTGGTTTTTGTTTAAATGATCTTAATTTTTGAGCCACGTCACCAAGAGTGTCAGAGTCGTGTTACAGCTGACAAAATATGACAAATTACCAGAGCTTAATGCAGCCTGTATGGAAGTTGTGTACATTTTCTCTGGCGCCACATTAACATGCCTAAGTATATTTAATTTCTACGTGTGTGCTTTTTTTTCCAAATGAAAAAAAAGTAAACCTATATGATTGTCAGATTTTTTCTTTATTTAGATCAAATAAAAATTAGGTAAATATTTCAGCCATGGAATTAAAAAAGAAACAGCAACAAACACATTTATATTTCTAACCTTAGTTATTCATACTGTATGATTTAAAAAAGGTGTACTGGCCAATCACTAGCTTTATGGAAATGTTCTGTAGAATATCATTCAGGACTTTTTGTAATATAACCAAAAACCTAAATGTTTGTAGAAACTAATTACACACCATTCATCAGCTGACTGCAAGTAACCATGTTGTTTTTTTCTGCAAGATAAATTGGACTGGCTTTTCTTGCTCTTAAATGAAATAATGGTGTTTAAACAGCCTTCCGTTGGATACTGCACAGATTCAGTGTCGTAAAGCTGGTGTTGTTGCGCACAATGGCTGTAAATGCCAGTAATATTACATTTACAACAGCCACAATTAAACATAATATTCTGACATGTTAACATTTTACTAAATAAATAAAAATACCCAATGGAAAAAAATGCTATTATTTTCCTCAATTACTGTTTTGTTGTGGTTCAGCTCAAAAAAGCCCAAATAAATGCTCTCTCTATGCATTCTAGCTGTATAGAGAGTTTAACTAAAGAAAAACACTGAACGCTATCAGTAAAGACGAAAGTGACAAAATACTTCCAATTTGACCTAATGTATGCTCCACAAATTCAATGAGGCACAGTGAAAGCAGTAGCCTTTATTTAAATTTGCCTGAATATGTTGCATTCTTTCTAAATCAAATGATGTGTGAGAGGACAGGTTGATGACGTCATTCATGGTCAATTTCCAGCCGCCGGCAGGACTTTGATTACAGTAGTAAATCTCCTCCTGTTTGTCTATCCTCCTGAGTGAAACAGCAGCTTAATGGTCGGGACTCCATATGTCGCTGGATATTAACTGTTTTGAATCGGGCTGGTATTATACTTCAAACACTACAAGTGCAATCCCACATAACTAACTTTTGTAAAAAAAAAAAAAGTGTGATGAAGTAATACAAAGTATAAAGGGTAAGTTTATTGTTACTGCGTATGTGTCTTAATAAAAAAACAATAAATAATAAAGACGCCTAGTGTTTCAAATCAGAAAAACCCACAAAATGCCGCGCTCTGTTTTGGCAGCCCTGCAAACTCTCATATGATTGGCTCAGGAACCAGGAAGTAAACACGGGCTACACACTGCATACTTAAGTAGTTCCGCACCATCCGCCAATTTTGAAAGGAGAAGAAACTTGACTAAGACATTGTTGATGGACAAGACCGATTGTTTATGGAGAACGTTACTTCTGTCTCGGGTGACAAATGAGAATGATTTAGATTAATTTTACAGTTAATATCTCACTTATTGCACAGTTAACTTAAAAAAACTACAACATTTAACTATCTGGCTCCTCCCAATGGCCTTTCAAAAAACTTTTGATACACGTCCTTCACATTTGTTTATTCATTAAGAAATTAAATAGAAAGAAATAACTGAAATTTTAACCAGTTTATAATTTAATTAAACTTTGGCTAAGTCACACAAACAGATGAGTGCTGCAGAACAACAGTAACTAACTGTGCAAATGTATATCTCCCACCTCCCTCTTCTTTCTACAAAGCCTTAATCACAAGGCCTGCATGACACACATTTTAGTATCCATGCCTGTTTTCCTGGTTTCATCTGGACTCCACAGATGTTCACCTGCAGCCTAAATGTATGTGATCATGATGATATTAAACCTCTCATTCACAGGGTGTTGCCATATCCCTCATTTACACAGCGAGAAAGACCTGTAACAGATGAAGAAAACAATTACATTTGTTTTTACAAAAAGTGTGGGGTGATATTATCCATTTTGGCCTTTTTGGTTTATGTATTCATCAATATTATTTTTGTTCAGTTCTTTTTATCCTACTTTTTGCTACTGAGTAGACAGTTGACAAACACTGATTACTACCTAACCTGTAAAATCAAAAAAACGCAAAGATCGCACATCTTAATGATCCCCAAGGCATTGAGAAATATATCCTGTAAAGTGACACAACAAAACGGATCATTTCACAAGGTGTGCATTCTGTTACATCTGACACAAAACCAACAGCATTTCAGAAAAAGACTATCAGGTCCTGCAGTGATTAATAGAAACATGATTTCTGTTCTTTAGCAGAAAATCTAAAAAGAGAATGTACAGCTTTCAGTTTTACCTGAAGCACAGGTGCACTTGGGTTATTTAGCAGGTCAGCGATTTATAACAGACCAACTAGTTCCCCTTGAATGACTGTTAAAAAGCAAAATGAAGATGTTGGACTGGCCCAGTCAAGGTCCAAATTCAGAGCGGGGGGAGATGGTGTGACTGGATCTTAAACAGGTTGTTAATGCTTGACAATCCTCCAAAGTTTATTTTGAATTATAATATTCTTTTCTTCTATTATTTCACATTTACCTATACAGGTAAATATTATTGAGACAAGAGGTCTCATTTTCAAGAACTGTTTTAAACAAGCCCACTCTTTGTGTCTAGATGTGTGGGCCAATATTCCTCCACAGTGGTGAAAGACACATTTCCAGAAACAAAAGCTAGATGACAGTTGTTGCCACCAAGGGTTAGGGTGGCTCAATCGGTTTTCACCATTAGGGGGCAACTACCGTTTCACGGTAGTTAGTTAGTTTGGACAAGGTTTTTTACTTTTAATTGAAAATTCGTCATCTGAAACAGGAATATGTACCAAAATCAAAATCAGAAAAAAAATCAGACCGCATCCAAAATGTTCTAATTTGCTCCTACCTCCTGTTCTTTGACCTTTCATGAGGTCAACAGCAAGAACTCTATCATGGGAGGGAAAGGAGCTCATGCGCTATTGCACGACAGAAACACACATGGATGATTCAAGTTAAATCCTGGCCGACAAGCTTCTGAAAAAGAACTAAAAAGTGTGTGCTCTCTTCTCTCAGGACATTTTCATTAATTTCTGTGAGATGGGCTGTGCATATATGCCATGTCACGCAAACGATTGTGGGATCCCGTTGGGGACCTTGTGAGGTTCTTCTGCTAAAGGAGCTATGAGAGGAGGCATACAGGCTCCTCCAGTACTTTTCTACTCACTGACTATTCGGACAGAACTTATCATGGCAACTGCTGACGCTCTTCCACTTTGGCCGAATTTACTTGTTTGACATAAATTTACTTCTTAAAGTCTTGGTCATTCATAGTGGGACACTTACATTTTCTTTTTTTTCTCAAACTATGCTCTGTACTTCTCAAACAAATCCTCTCCATGACTACTCTGACAGAAAATACATAAAATAAGTCATAAAGACATGAAAATCCACAGTAAACACGATACACCAAACCATCTAACTTGCCCAAATTGTTATTATACTTCATGCATTTGCACCTGATTTATGAGGTGCCACAGGAGTCCAAATGACCACATGTCAAAATGCACATGAATTAAGCTGGAGGTGCAGGACTGTCTTATAATGTGTATGTACACAAAGACAGAGAGTACCACTGAATCCCAAAATGAGTTTGACTGTTGTCCAAGCTGTCGCTGCCCAGCAAGTCTATGGTTTTAAGTGCTCAGTGGGTAAACAAATCAGGGTTTATTAAATACACACGTGTCACTCTCCACTAGCCAGGCATGGAGA
Organism: Fundulus diaphanus; assembly: GCA_037039145.1. NCBI lineage: Eukaryota > Metazoa > Chordata > Actinopteri > Cyprinodontiformes > Fundulidae > Fundulus > Fundulus diaphanus. The sequence continues at coordinate 27,478,699 of CM073140.1, read as the reverse complement.
AATTTATTTTGACAAATGCTGGCCCACAAGACTTAAGTGTGTCTAGCTGACGCCAACAGATAAATACCTCTGAATTAGAAAATGGATTGAATTTAGTCAAGGTATGCTTTTAAAACATGAATTTTGTGCTAACCTAGCAGCAGTTCTAAGGTCAATAAACACTCTGTGAGTGACACATGTATTTGCTTAATCTAATTATGTTGCTTAAGTGTAGTGTCTGGCTACTGTACATTAAGAACAAGCAGTGGGGTACAACACATATTTATTTACAAAAGTTTTAATTACTTTTTAAAAATATGTTAAAGTATTAGATTACAGAATGATAGATGTCTGTTTTACATACATGTAATGATCTTTTCAAAACATGTTTTGATGGTATGTAGAATAAGTCAAGTTCAGGTGAACTCTTGCAGAGTAGTGATCAGAAAAGTTATGTCAAAGGAAGAAAGTTCTTACCAGTATCTTAACAAATTTTGATGTAAGGTGCATCACAAGGGTGAATGCATTTACTGTATACAATGTTAGGTAACATAATCTAGACCCATCATTTTTGTTGCATCCAGATGGCTATATGTGCCAAGATTTATTTGATGGTGCCCCCAAAAGCAAGGCCCTTTCACCCTGGAGTACACCAAAGGAGCAGGATCACGAGTGAGATGTCTAAACTGTCAGTGGACAATCAGGCAGCAACAAAAGACACATATATATAGGTCTCTTGTTGCCATGACAAGAAATGTTACAGCAAAAATCTGACTGAAATCTTAAAAGCAATCGTCACACGAAAAAGCTGTGCAAACCTTTAGAGGAAAAGCATAAACCTGTCCTTTCTGTCCTCCTACAACTGCCCAGAACGGAGGACAGCAGGCACAGGGAACAGTTGGATAAGAGTTGCTGCACTAAGACTTTAGGTTCAGGTATGCTTTTGATAATCATATCCCTTATGTTTATTGTATGTGCTTGCACATGGAAGAAAGCTGAATGACAGCACTAATGTTAGCTCACTTTTGATTACAGTTTTACTTGTAAAATTTGAGAACTTCAGTTAATAACACCCTGCTAATATATTTTGCCATGGTCAGCTACACAGGCCAGCCTGTGAATCCCAATTTGAGTTTGACAACAAGCACATTCATTACAGTTTATTCAGACATTCCAAATTGTTACACAGTATAGTTTTAAGCAGCAGTGGATGTACTTTCTAAATTTCATGTGTAGCCTTGGATTTAAGCAACAGCTAAAGTCCAATTAAAGTCCCTTGGTTAGATCTTATCTTCCATACATAGATGTTACAGTGCATTTGGTCAAATCTCCTTGAACAATTTTGGTAAAATTTGTATTTTGAAATTGAAAACCTAAACTTTTTACACATATTCACACCTTCTAGATATCTAGCATAACTACAAAACTCTCTAGAAACATTTGCTCCATTGTGGGTTTTCTCTTGTGTGATCGCCACACCTGCAGCCACACAGTTGGTAACCCCACAAACAACCACTTTTTCACTTTAAGTTTTCACATACACTACCGTTCAAAAGTTTGGGGTCACCCAAACAATTTTGTGTTTTCCATGAAAAGTCACACTTATTCACCACCATACGTTGTGAAATGAATAGAAAATAGAGTCAAGACATTGACAAGGTTAGAAATAATGATTTGTATTTGAAATAAGATTTTTTTTACATCAAACTTTGCTTTCGTCAAAGAATCCTCCATTTGCAGCAATTACAGCACTGCAGACCTTTGGCATTCTAGCTGTTAATTTGTTGAGGTAATCTGGAGAAATTTCCCCCCGCGCTTCCAGAAGCAGCTCCCACAAGTTGGATTGGTTGGATGGGCACTTCTTGCGTACCATACGGTCAAGCTGCTCCCACAACAGCTCAATGGGGTTCAGATCTGGTGACTGCGCTGGCCACTCCATTACCGATAGAATACCAGCTGCCTGCTTCTGCTCTAAATAGTTCTTGCACAATTTGGAGGTGTGTTTAGGGTCATTGTCCTGTTGTAGGATGAAATTGGCTCCAATCAAGAGCTGTCCACTGGGTATGGCATGGCGTTGCAAAATCGAGTGATAGCCTTCCTTATTCAGAATCCCTTGTACCCTGTACAAATCTCCCACCTTACCAACACCAAAGCAACCCCAGACCATCACATTACCTCCACCATGCTTAACAGATGGTGTCAGGCATTCTTCCAGCATCTTTTCATTTGTTCTGCGTCTCACAAGCGTTCTTCTTTGTGATCCAAACACCTCAAACTTGGATTCATCCATCCACAACACTTTTTTCCAGTCTTCCTCTGTCCAATGTCTGTGTTCTTTTGCCCATCTTAATCTTTTTCTTTCATTGGCCAGTCTCAGATATGGCTTTTTCTTTGCCACTCTGCCGTGAAGCCCAGAATCCCGCAGCCGCCTCTTCACTGTAGATGTTGACACTGGTGTTTTGCGGGTACTATTTAATGAATATGCCAGTTGGGGACCTGTGAGGCGTCTGTTTCTCAAACTAGAGACTCTAATACTTATCTTCTTGCTCAGTTGTACAACGCGGCCTCCCACTTCTTTTTCTACTCTGGTTAGAGCCTGTTTGTGCTGTACTCTGAAGGGAGTAGTACACACCATTGTAGGAAATCTTCAATTTCTTAGCAATTTCTCGCATGGAATAGCCTTCATTTCTAAGAACAAGAATAGACTGTCGAGTTTCAGATGAAAGTTCTCTTTTTCTGGCCATGTTGAGCATTTAATTGACCCCACAAATGTGATGCTCCAGAAACTCAATCTGCTCAAAGGAAGGTCAGTTTTGTAGCTTCTGTAATGAGCTAAACTGTTTTCAGATGTGTGAACATGATTGCACAAGGGTTTTCTAATCATCAATTAGCCTTCTGAGCCAATGAGCAAACACATTGTACCATTAGAACACTGGAGTGATAGTTGCTGGAAATTGGCCTCTATACACCTATGTAGATATTGCACCAAAAACCAGACATTTGCAGCTAGAATAGTCATTTAGCACATTAGCAATGTATAGAGTGTATTTCTTTAAAGTTAAGACCAGTTTAAAGTTATCTTCATTGAAAAGTATAGTGCTTTTCTTTAAAAAATAATTAAATTCAATTTTCAATTCAATTTTATTTATATAGCGCCAATTCATGAAACATGTCATCTCAAGGCACTTTACAAATTAAGTTCAATCATATTATACAGATTGGGTCAGATTATACAGATTGGTCAAAAATGTTCCTATATAAGGAAACCAGTTGATTGCATCAAAGTCCCGACAAGCAGCATTTACTCCTGGAGAAGCGTAGAGCCACAGGGAGAGTCGTCTGCATTGTCCATGGCTTTGCAGCAATCCCTCATACTGAGCAAGCATGAAGTGACAGTGGAAAGAAAAAACACCCGTTAGCGGGAAGGAAAAACCTCTAGCAGAACCGGGCTCAGTATGAACGGTCATCTGCCTCGACCGACTGGGGGTTACAGAAGACAGAGCAGAGACACAACAAGACAGACAAAAAGCACAGAAGCACACATTGATCTAGTAATCTGTTCTACATTAGATGGTAATAGTCGGTGATCTGTCCTCCATGGATGATTTCACAGTCAACAGAACGTCAGACCAGGTGTACCTACTATGAAGAAAAAAGAGAGAGAACAAAAAGTTAAAAGCTGAAATGACAACAGTCATTTCAATGTAATGCAATGCAAATCTGGAGAACAGTAGAAATCAGTAGAGTGAGAAAAATAGGCCCTGATGTCCTCCAGTAGCCTAAGCCTATAGCAGCAAAACTATAAAGGTAGCTCAGGGTAACATGAGCCACTCTAACTATAAGCTTTGTCAAAAAGGAAAGTTTTAAGATTAGTCTTAAAAGTAGACAGGGTGTCTGCCTCACGGACCAAAACTGGGAGTTGGTTCCACAGGAGAGGAGCCTGATAGCTAAAGGATCTGCCTCCCATTCTACTTTTAGAGACTCTAGGAACCACCAGCAGACCTGCAGTCTGAGAGCGAAGAGCTCTGTTAGGAACATACGGGGTAATCAGAGCTCTGATATATGATGGAGCTTGATTATTAAGGGCTTTATACTTTAGAAGAAGAATTTTAAATTATATTCTTGATTTAACAGGAAGCCAATGAAGGGAAGCTAAAATTGGAGAAATATGATCCCTCTTGTTGATTTTCATCAGAACTCTCGCTGCAGCATTTTGGATCAGCTGAAGACTTTGAACTGCATTTTGTGGACTTCCTGATAGTAAAGAATTACAATAGTCCAGCCTTGAATAAGGACATTTCAATGTGACCCCAAACTTTTGAACGGTAGTGTATATATATTCAATTCAATTCAATTCAATTTTATTTATATAGCGCCAAATCATGAAACATGTCATCTCAAGGCACTTTACAAAATCAAGTTCAATCATATTGTACAGATTGGGTCAGATTATACAGATTGGTCAAAATGTCCTATATAAGGAAACCAGTTGATTGCATCAAAGTCCTGACAAGCAGCATTCACTCCTGGGGAACCGTAGAGCCACAGGGAGAGTCGTCTGCATTGTACATGGCTTTGCTGCAATCCCTCATACTGAGCAAGCATGAAGCGACAGTGGGAAGAAAAACCACCCATTAACGGGAAAAAAAAACCTCCGGCAGAACCGGGCTCAGTATGAACGGTCATCTGCCTCGACCGACTGGGGTTACAGAAGACAGAGCAGAGACACAACAAGAGAGACAAAAAAGCACAGAAGCACACATTGATCTAGTAATCTGTTCTACATTAGATGGTAGTAACGGGTGAGCCGTCTTCTCTGGATGATGTCACAGTTAACAGAACGCCAGACCAGGTGTACCTACTATGAAGAAAAAGAGAGAGAGCAAATTATTATGACAATATTGAAAGACATTAGTTCCAATTGTAGCACGCACATTTGGTTAACTTTTGAATATTTAATTTTGTCAAATACTTTAATGTTTTTTGTGCTTCCTTTTCTGGTGTTATGGGGAGTACCTTCAACTGGGCTGAAGCAAAGGACTTTGGCTGGCACACTCCAATCCCAGATTGACTGACTGATTGGGTGGTACCATCTGGAGTTCCACTAGGGGGAAGAACATGGAGTCCTCATTCTAACTTTTTTGCATAATCTTTGTTTTGCTTATGTGATTTGTTTATTTAGTTTATTTTGTTTAGTTATTAGTCATTTAAGTTTAATCCTTAACTAGCTGTGCTTAGTTATTTTTGTTGTTGTGTAGATGTTCCCTTTCCCTCTTCCTCAGTATGTTAGTCTGGTCTGATCCGCCAGTATTTAAGCCCTCTTTGTTTGTTGTGTGTCAGGTCAGTTGAGATTTTGTTTGTTTAACTTTGATATTTTTTGCCTTGAGTTAGTTTCTTCATTTTACCTCTTTTAAGGGCCATATAATTATTGTTTTGAATTGCGTTACTTTGGGGAAATAAAACCCATTTTCTTGAAAATTACCACTGTGTCCTCAAGCTTGTCCGGCTCGGTTCCTCACACTTTGAAAAAAGCCAAACCAATGCTCCAACATGTTGTCCCATGTCCTGTTCCACTGTCAAACATAGTAGCAAAAACACGAGCTGCTGAGTAGAATATTATTTGTAGAAATGCCAGATAAAACGAGAATCAGACAGTTTTCTGCTATACAGGCCTTAATGGTTGATTTAAAAAAGCATCATAACTATCAGGTCACACTATCCATAACACTCTTCAGTGTGGAAGCTGTTACTGTGGGAAGAAGTCTTGTTTATCTATTTTCAGTATTAGTGGGATTATTGAAATAGAAGTTAAAGAAAGCCCAATAGGTGTAAGACTGTTTCAAAGAAATATACGTATTTTAAATAGCATATATTTAAAATAGATTGAAATGACCAACACCCGCTGCTGCAACAATGGGTGTTGGTTATCTCAATCTTCCACCCTCCTATTTTTCTTTTTTTAAATGTTTCATCCTCTGAATCTGCCACAAGATGTACCCATCTTCTGGGCATTTAAGCGAATTAGCAAAATGTCCCAGAGTTAATTTTAGCAGAAATCTGAAAGGTTCAACATTTTAAAGCAAGTGATCTTAGCTTTATACCCCAAGGAATATACACAGGGACTGCTGTTTAAAGCAAATAACAAAAAACACACTAATCATACTAATTCCTAAAATGCTAAATACATCTGAAAATGTCAACTTTCTTATTATTTTGTCAGCAGGTCAAAGTTAATTATATTAGTGCATCTTTAGTTAACACATAGCAGACCCTTTTTGTGAATTTACCTCAAATCACCACAAAGCTTTATCTTGTTTTACTAAAAACCTGTTGATGCAGATTTGACACCAATTTACGGGCTGTATTAGAAGTACTTTACAGCCATCTAGTGACTGGAGTTGTGTCCATTAATGTCCAATGTATCTAATGGCCACTCTTACCTACATTTATAACTGCTGCATGGGCTACATCTTATTTAGAAAAAGCTAAGATATAAGATGTTTTGAGTTACTTCACAATTTTGTGTTTGACACACAATTTTATATATTTTTAATATAGTTTTGATGTCTTCACTATTTCTCCGCAATGTAGAAAGTCATAGAAATAAGGAAAAGCCATTGAATGACAAAGGTGAGACAAAAGTTTTCATACAATGACTGGTAGTGTACGCCAAATACTACCGCGCCCCCTAGGGGACATGGGAATTTTTTTTTTTGCGTTCCCTCGCAATAGGTTTTGTGTTGTCTCACAATAGACCAGTTCACGCGTGACATCACGAGCTACATCCGCGCTACATCCGGGTCACACTGGTAGGCAAAAACAGTACTGTTCTCGTCTACTATCATGACAAAACGGGGGAATTAGAGCGTGCTTTTAGTTTGTTTATTTTTGGAATCTAAACAAAGCCTACGACTTGTTGTGCTCCCGGTTGCACACAGAGGCATTCCAAATCGTCGGATGTACGTTTCTTTCGTTTACCGAAGGACGAAGAAAGAAGAAAGAAATGGATAATTTCAATGAAAAGGATGCTGGCAGACAATCCCAATGGACTGTGGGAGCCATCATACCACGACAGAATTTGCAGTCTACACTTCATCTCCGGTAAATACAACTTAATTTTGCACTGGTCATTGTTCTACTTAAATAATTATATAAATAAAAATTATATATTTAGATATATACTTAAGTCAAGATGTAAACGTTTGTTTCGTAATAATATACGCAATGTACAATGTATGCAAACCCTCTGGCATGAGTCTGTGAAAAGGATTAATAAGACAAAAACACCAAAATAATCCTTTGTGAACAATGTTTTTTTTAACCTACCGGTGGTGGGTCTTTCTCTCTGCTGGGGCGCTGTCTGTGTCCGACTCCGCTTTCGTATGTTACACAAACATGTCTGAACATGTCCCGATATGAAATAATTGTAGCCGTCCAGTGATTTCATGGCTTTCATGCTCTCTCGTGTGTATTGGGCTGGCGTGTTGATAAGGCAGCTGTATATGTCGCCGTACGGAACACTTGGCCAGCATTTCACAGACTCGCTCCATCCCTTCAGGCTTTTGCTGTGTGGATCTAGCAATCTGATACCATCAACCATCAACTTAGTCTTATAACGATCTTGTGATACATTATCTAAAGAAGAAAAATACGTTGAGAACTCGTCGTTTCCTTTGTTTGCGTCCGCCATTGTGTTCGCCTTTTGCCTACCTGTCCGGCGCGCATGCGCGAAAAACCCGGATCGAAACAATAACAATGAACTGGTCTATAGCCTAGTTGTGTTCATGCGGCATATTGAATACGAAGTCTTTCTGCTACAATATAAGGTTCAATTTAAAATTGCAAATGAGACAACATGTTTATACATTATTAACTCTTTGGTGCAGAAAACTGATTGAAAATCAACCTATTAACTGCATATTCATGTTTGTTTGTGTAAGATTGAGATGGGACGCTGCATGAAAACCGCCCTTTATTAGCCAGTCTACCAACACAAAAAGACACAATCAAAACTGCCAGATGACTTTATTACCCAGTGAAAATAACTCAAAAATACCTTGAATGAGTTTTTTCTTTCTTTACTTCTTACAGAAAGTGTATGTTTGTCTTAGAAGGGATGGAAAGAGATGGAAAGCCCATGTTTAACCTGTTTTGCTTTTGCATTTTGCACATAACTTTGTGGTGCGTTTGTATCCTAAAGAAATTATATAAAACTTCCTTTCACTAACGAAATATTAATGTACAGGGCCAAATCTTATAAAAACTATAAATTGTAGCAGAAAGACATTCAGTATTAAACATGCTGCATGAACTGTCTACTAGATTATTGAGAGAGAACGCAAAAGTATTGCAGGGGAATTCAATACTTTTGCGAGGTAACACAAAATACAATAAAAATTCTCATGTCCACCAGGGGCTCTGTAAAAATACTGTGGTCTACTACAGTAAAATACTAACCTGTCAGACATATTAATAGTTAGCCTCAAATTTGCACACATTTCTGTTTATTTTTGGGTCACTTTTAAAATGTTTTTTAGGGCTGGACAAAAATTTTGTGAAAAGGGCTGGAATAATGAGTCATTTCATTTATTTTGTGCATCTTTGGCAGTCAGCTAAGCTTCTAGGAAACATCTCGGCTTCTGACACGTTTTGTGTTTTTAGAGTGCAAACTGGACTCTGTCAAAGTTGTCTTCGCTCTAAGAAAATAAAGAACGTGCAATTAATTTGTGAGCTCCTAAGTTGTTCTCTTTTAACTGATGCCATATGGTGAGTGCCACATGTAATCTTTGCTGCAAGTCCACAGATCCCAGCCAGGTAGGTAGATGGAAGCCTGCAGAGACACAAAAGATCAAGCAACCCTGCATGGCTATATAAAGTATTCACATGGCCTGGTCGGAGTTCAAGACAACCTTGTTTGCATTTCATGCAAGACTGTGTAAGCGCTTTTGTTTAGTAACACAGACTTGACTTTCTGAGTGGAACTCAATAATTAATTAAGAATTCTTTTATATTCCGTTCTCTCTTTGTTCCCTATTGGTTTTCTCTCTTTCAGTTTTGCCTCGCAATCAACTTTTAACATCTCCTTTTTTTTCTTTTCTCTCATGGGTTGAGCCATTAACATAACAACAGAGGCAGCCACAAAAGTCCTGGGGCCATGTGACAGGCTTGTGGAACGGGAGCACATGGACAGGGGGAGACATAGGGTGAGGAAAGGAGGGAGGGAAGGAGGGAGGGAGAGAGGCTGCCCATGCTAATATCTGCAGCTGGGTCTTTGGTTTTGTTCTCTATGCAGCTGGGCTGGATGAGGGAAACTGGATTCCAACACACCCCTATCAGCATAAATCTTGCCATGTTTGAGGCTTCACACACTACAACAATGCCACTGGGTCAGTCTATGCCAAGCCGGCTGGCTCTGCACATCCACACACGCATGCTTACAAATAAATTGTTGTTTTGTGGAGTTGTTTGTGACAACCGGGGCCCGTTTTTTTCTATCTTGTTGCATATATTCATCATTTATCATCCCCTTAGACGAACCCAGACGATGCTAATTATTCCTTTCAGTCTCATTGTCATTGTCTATATAGAACAAGTCCAGACAAGATTATGTCATGTGCAAGGGTCAAGTCCAAGACTAAATGTGATCATTGCTTTTTAGGACAAAATGTTATTTTATTTTTACTTTAGCAGCTTCATAGTTGTGAAGTTTGGTTCATTTAAGGAGGGCTTTTGAGGGATAAAATACAGATGTGAAACTGTGGCAATCACATGATGTGCTAAAGCCATCAAGATGCACTGCTCCCTAATTAAAACCGGGAGGATTAAAACAAAGCAAAACTCAGACACACTCACAAACTTGTTCCCCCAAACATTTGGCCACAGCTTTCAGCCTATCATTAATAACACTATAAAGAGCTCTTTATATCCAAGAGGACAATGTCACTTTTCGGAGTCAACTTTGACGAGATGAATGTGAGCGACGAGCCTGAATGCTTTGCAGCTGGCTGCGAGCTGGGCGCTGGTGACAGCGGGTACCAGGGCACAAATCCCGTGGCAGAAAGGGCATCTTTGTTTGGCCCAGGTGCTCCCTGGATGCACTGCCCTCACATCCTGTCCAGGCTCATTCATTATGCATGAATCGTACATTTAAAATCATGAGCTTCCTGTCAAAAGCCAGAAAGGACCTACACCCAGCCAAGTAGGCTTTATGTGGCTTTTGGAGGAAGAATGGAGGCGCGACATTTTCTGGCCGTTGAAAAGGCATAAAAGCAAAAGACCATTGTGCCATAGGGAAACATAATAAAACAACATTATAGCTCGATCTGTGTAAAATGTAGGAAAGTCTCCTGAATTAATGAAATGTAGCTTTCTACTTCGTGGACTTGATGAAGAGACAATAAGGAATTTATTATCTTCATGGTGAGATATGAGCTTTGGGGAGATGTTTGCAGCATTTATTATTTGTAGTTGTAATAATAAATAAATAAATAAAAACTCTTATCTCATGTGCCTTGCTGTTCACATGTGAAGAACATGTGCTCCTGTAATTAGTGCAGGATTTAAATGATCTGCACTGGGAAGCATGACCTCCTCCCTGGTCTTTGTTTCCTATCACAGGGTGATTCCTGCACTATTGAGCCTTGTTGTCTTCCTGCATGACGGTTATTAGCTGGGTGCGATTTGCTGGGGGGGATGGGGGGGATTTACCCCCCCCCCCCTCTGGTCATTCATGTTTTATCCCTGGGGGGGATACATTCCCCCCCCCCTTGTCTGAATAAGTAATATTATGGATTTTTAAAAATTTATATTAATACAGGTCTTGTGTCCTTCACATTTGTAAATTTAATTTTTTGTTTGTTTTTAAAGAGTATTCTTACATTTTCTCAAAGCGGTTAAAGTAAACTAATACCCACTCCCGAGTCCCGACAGTAGATGGCGCAAGTTTAAAAACAAAAGTCTAACCCAGTGGTTTTAAATAGGTGAGGCGCGCCTCCCCTGGGGGGCGCCAAAGAGTCACAGGGGAGGCGTGAGAAGACAGAGAAGAAGATAGAATAAGAAAGAAGAAGACAGAAGAAGACAGCACTGCCGCTCAACTCTGTGAAACTATGTAGCGATATTCGTGCCTTCTGTTTGAGCGCGCAGGAACCAATCCAAGCGCGCAGTGAGACAACTCTTAACACTCAAAACCGGTCTGGCGCGCGCTCAACTCTGAAAAACTCTTCTCAACCCACTGTCCTCGCACTCAGTTCCATCTCTGCTAGCGCACAATTTTGCTCGCGCGCACCTGCTCATTCCACGCTCAACACCAGCTGTGCGCTCGCTCGGCTGTTTCTGCGCTCGCAACTTCAAAACTGTCCACTCCACCAGCCAATCACAAACAGGTTTTTTTTTCCATCCAATCAGAGTATGGCTTGCAAATACTGCATTCAGATGAATTAAATCAAAATCTTGCAGCCTTGGGCAGAAATTACTAAACTTCACCGTGGGATTGGAGAAAAAAAGAAACAAATAAAAAGTTAATATTTTAGTCTAAAATAATTAGTGTAAAATATTTAGACTAAAATATTAGAGTTACTAAGAGTTATTAAGTGAGGTGTGAAAAATATTTTTGTCTCTTTTCTTTCCAGCTTCTGGGAGGTGATGCAAAAATGTATTCTGATCATAATCATTATCATTGTCATCATTATTTAAAGAGCACTTTAACAAAAGGTAAAACAAAGTGCCAAACATCAGAAATACATCAGATAAGAGATAACATCTAATAAAATGCATCTTTGTTAAAATAGCAATAGGTCTAATTTGTGTATAATTAGCCTAAAAAGTAAATCGGAATATGGAATATGTTGACGTCTGTTAAATTCAGGTTTTCTTTTTTATTATTATTATTTCAGTTGATGTCTCCTGTTGACATGAGTTCAGTTTGACATTGGCGTCTGTTTAGTTCAGTTTGTCTGCTGTTGAAAACAATAATTTATGCATTTGCTCTAATGTTCAATTTTAAAAGTAGCCCCTCTGTCCGTGATGCTCCAGTAAAAGTAGCCTGTTAAATGGAAATATTTGGATGGATATTTTATGAATAGGCATGTTTTATGAATGTACTTTGTTAAAAGAAATACAATAAAAAACATGTATCAGTTGTTTTAGAAACACAGCATTCCAGGAACACCAAAGAAAGATGCATTTACTGCAGGGGCCTGTGTGGGGTAGGTTTGTAGTTGTGTATGTGTGTGTGTGTGTGGGGGGGGGGGGGGGGGGGGCGTGGTTCTCTTTACCTATTCCAAGGGGTGGCTCACATTCAATGAATTTGAAAACCCCTGGTGTAACCTACTAGATCTAGCTAGCTACCTGAAAGAGCACCTGCTAGCTAACCATTATTAATAGCACTTTTATTCATTAATAAAACTTTTGAAATGATCCCCCCCTCTGTTTTTTTTTTTGCAAATCGCACACTGGTTATTAGTGTTATCTTCAGAAGTGGCTTCTGCTCTTAGACTGGGTCGTCAATGAGATACTTCTCTTTGCATCAGTTACCGTAGTAATAGTACAGTCTCTAAGGGTCTGGGGTCAAAATAGAGGTCAACGCCTTATGTGAATATACTACCAGAGTTTCTACTGCAAGAATTCTTACTATGTCAACACATGCTTCACCTACACAGCACAAGTTGTACTCTGTCTACAATATTTTATGTCATCACAGGAAGTGACATAAATAGGGGTTGTGCTTGATTGCCATGTGATCCATATTTAACCCATCATTTAGTGCTTTCTAGTTCAGAGCTTCAGAGCAGACCTAAACAATCAATGGAGTCCACCCGTGTAATATGTAAACTTAAACATAATCCAGCTCTCCTGTGAAGGGTCCCGAGGTTTGCCAAAGAACATTAGTAAACAAACAGCATCAAGTTCAAGACACCAAAAAATATCAGGAACAAAGTTATGCAGAAATTTGGAAAAAGTTTAGGTTTGAAAAAAAAAATCACAAGCTTTGAACATTTTGTAGAACACTGTTCAATTCATCATCTGAAAATGGATGATGACAACTACAACCCTAAAAGGACATGGCAATCTACCTACACTAACTGGTCTGGTAAGGAGAACATTTTTCAGAGTTGCAGCCAAAGGATCCATGGTAACTGGAGGAGCTCCAAATGATTGGAAGCTCAGGTGGAACCATGTTGTTGGAAGTATCATACTTTAGGGATGGTATCCTGTAGCAGGGACAGTTAAGCTGGTCAGAGCTCCCAGGAGTGAACTGCAGCAATGTTGCAGAAGAGCTTAATGACTACACTACTCATCCTTCCAACGCTCCCTCTGCATAACCCCAACCTCCTCCATTCAGCTCGCACTTCATTATGGACAACGGGTGGCTGGGTCTTCTCAGCTGACTCTTGCCTTTGGATCTCCCTCCCCAACCGTCTAAGAGCTCTACAGACATTTGATGCTTTTAATTCTTTGACCCCGTCGTGCCCGATTTTGGGCCCAGCAGAGAAACAACTATATTATCACGCTTTAAAAGTAGGTCAGAAATAGTCACTTTTCTTTCTTTCTTAAATACCTTTAAGGTTTATAAAACAAGTCCATGTTTTTTTTCACAAATACTTTACATTTTACAGCATTTTAAACACTTTTTTTAAAACGCAAATTGCCATTTAACATTGCTGACTCTCTCAAAAAAATGCTTGGCGGCACAGCCATGCTTAGCTCCACCCCTTAAGTTCAGTGTCATTGGAAACAAGAGAGTCCTACCTTTTAAACAAGATGTCTTTGTCCCATGTCTCTTGGTGAAGTAATTCTCCTGCGTAACAGAGCTTACAAAACTGCCAGTCACTGCTGCCGTGCGCAGAGGGGCACACAGGCACTTTCCCACAGCTGTAGCTGTAATCAACTAACAATTTAACTTTCTGCAGCAATGTTCTTATTCCCTGTCTCAATGTCTATCATCATAGCAACACAGAGGAGTAGACAGGCTGCTCTGGAAGCTTTGTAAGAAGATATGAGTCATGATTTATGAGTTGTTTCCTTATTTTTAGATTTATGCTGTGCACAATGGTACACATTGAAGAAACAGGGTAAATCTTATTACCAAAGGCTTTGTCATGTGCAGAAGGAGCCCTACAATGGAAATCATCACTTTTATTTGACCTGTTTTCCTTTTATAAAGTGAAAACACATGTGGCACAGTTTTTGCACTTTTGGCACAATTGTTCCAAAATCAGAGATCCACCTGGCACACTGCCCACTAAAACCTTTGTGAAACAAATGTGCTTCAGCTGATTCAGTCTAGATTTGTTGCAGTTATAGTCAAGATGAGGATATATAAAGTCTGGGGCCTCTTCTAAATTTTTAAAAGGATTTTCATGTAGTTTTGCAGTGTTTATTTTGAAAACTATTTAGGCAAGGAACCACATTTGCAATAGTGGTTCCACTTGAAAAATATTCTAACACTAAAATTTACATTTACACTTTATAACTTTAGAGCTGTACTTGATTCATATCAGGTATATGATAAAACATTCTTTGTAAACATTTATTAGTATCAATATTATTACTTTACATGGAATCCGAATAGAATAAATAGAAATTTGTAATAGTGATGTGACAAAATATAAAAAGTAAAGTATGGAAAAGTATTCATTATTTTGTAAGGCACTGTAGATAAATAGTCAGATGATGATGCCAATAGTGGTTATATAATGAAGGAGGGTGAATTAGGAGGAGCTATTTTACTGTCCGGAAAAGATTCAGATTTTGATACATTTTTGCCAAAATATTTAATTTCAAATAAGGAAACGGCACACTCCAAAAATGGGAAAAGGGACATACATGTAATCAGTTTTTAACCTTCCTTTTCTATTTGGAAAGCTCTTCCTTGATTTTGCTTGCAGTCCAGTGGTCTGCCAGCTTTTAGTCCTGGTAAACCTCATCGTTGGCCAAATCTGAGGTCAGAGACAGATTATACGCTATTATGAAAGCTGGAAAATGCCACCCACTGTAAGTTACCAATTCATTTATGAGCTACGCACGCCACAACCAACAACTGAATCAAATTATGTTTGTTTATACCTTCAAAATAAATTGCCAGTTTCATTTTTTCTCCATGGTACTAATTTGGGAATGGAATAGATACAAAAAAGTATTTCCTCTCAGACCAGGGTGTGTCGGTATTTGGAGCCAGCTTCCTTGTTTACTTTCCTTATAAGCTGTCATAATAAATTTGTTATTTGAAATGCTGGCATCTCCTTTTTACTGGAGTAGAAGAAAATAATGGAAGCAAAGTGGATTCCTTGGTGAGGTCAGAGTCTGAAGGGCATAATCCTGGATTGCTCGCTGCCTGCTGTGGGTCTGTCTGTCCCACATTAAAAGTCCACTGGTCTCCACGCTGCCGTAGGCAAAATATCCACTCATAAGACCCAAACAGAATGGCATCAGTCACAGTTTAATGGATCCAGGATTATTGGTGCCTTCATCCCTCAGCTCCCACGGGGCTGAGGGGTGGGTGGTTGACTCCGCCATGGTCTCCAGAAACTGCCAGCATCTTCCCCTGTGACCCTTACTGCTGCTGCCTACAGGCAAACTCAGCATGATGGCCTCTAACCACACAGTCCGAGCCTGCTGTGTCATGCTACTTACTGGCCCCAATTTTGTCAAATTAGTAACCAATCTTCACCCTCGCTCTTTGAATGTGCTTATAATCACATTGAAAGCGCTGGGGACCATTTTGACCCACTGCAGGTGAACTGGGAAAAACAAAAGCTCCACCTCCACCCTGCTGATAACATTCTTTCACTTTGAGACTGGAAGAATCAGAGGAGATGTACAAGTAGAATTAACAATAAAAAAACTTCTAGGAATGTTTAAAAACAAGACCTCTAACATTAAAAGAGACCAAGGCTTTGTTGAGTGCCCTTTTACTTGATTTGATACAAATTCTGACCTCTTCAACCCTCACAAGTAACACATTGACCCATCATTTTGCAGAGGAATTTAAGCTGACAGAGGATTTAGGCTTTTGTGACTCATTTAGCCTCAAATGTGTTTCTGGCTGACCTCAATGCACTGGTCGGCAAAATAACAATGCCGTTAAATGTTATCAGAAAGTTTCACAAAAAAGTAAGAACAATTAAGTTTAAGTCTGTAAAAGCAGTGTCTCAAACCAAGAGGCTGCTATCTGATCACAGGTTGCACTTAGTGGGGACCTGCTGAGACTTCTGTTTATGCATTAGTTAGGCAGCAATAATGAGCACTGCTCTCTCACTGTGCAGGAGTCAAATCAAATTCCCTTGCCAATTACAAGGAGATTTACACAAGGCCCTGCAGTTCTGAGACTAATCGTCTTTTGCGATCTACGATGTCCCTGGACTTAAACAGCCTCTTATATGCTCATGGAACGCTGACGCTGGCCCTCGTGGTGGGATTTGTTTCTGTTTTCATATGTTTCTGCAGAGCTAGGAGGGCCGGAGCCCGTCTATGTGTCCGCATCCTGCTTATGGAACAGACCTGGCAAACGGCCCATTGAGGACATTTGACCCTGCAGATTTTTGGTTTTTCTATGTGCGTTTGTGTGTATTCGTGTGTGTTTTAAGGGGAGCTAACACTTTTCCTTTAGCAAGGGCTAAAAGGCTCAAAAGGGTGGAAAGCTAAATATTTTTATAAGTCTCCTGGACGCCAGGTTGTATAAAAGGTTCCACAAGGCGTTTGCATCAAACTCGGACTGTGAGACCACAGATTCTGTTTTTATTGCCATAAAACTGCTCCCAAGTACCCCACCCGGTATTGGGGGCATATATAGTCATACTCAATAAATATTAAACAAATTTACTTAGTGAAACACACACACACACACACATACATACATACATACATACATACATAGATAGATCTATATGTGTGTGTGTGTGTGTGTGTGTGTGTGTGTATTTGTGCCACAGTGGTAAGAATGTACAAAGAACCATAGAATACATTTGTCCTTTATTGCAGAAGCATTGGTCAATTCTAGAAGACGGCAACTTTCGGTAAGTAGATTTTTCATAGGGGGGAATGAATACCACTTTATTAATACTTTCTTAATTACATCAACAGGTTTGTTGCCTAACAACATTTTTTTTGTTTCTGATTATCATTTTCTGTGTGGATTTGCTGTAATTGATCTTCTTTGTGAAAGATTAAGTGATCAATTTTCAATTGGTTGATATTTAGATTTTGTCTCATGCAGGGTTAAACGATTTTAGAAAAACGTGGTACGCTATAAGTTTGGTAAATGTAACAATGCAGCTTGCAGTAAATAAACAAATACTTGATTAAACAGTAATAATCCTTTTGCTATGGGCTGATTAGTCTTGAAATTTATTATTTCTGTCTTAACAACATGGTTTTATTGACAAAGTTAGATCTTTCTACAACTGCTACTTTTGCAATGGAACAACTTAATCTTTTTCCTTAATGAGTTTCCTAGAACAACATAGATCAACATATACAGCATCTGCTTCACTTCAACTACATGTTGTCTTGTCATTGGCAGGCTTTTTTGTCTTTCCCATTTTTAACAGCTATCGAGTGAAAAGGATCTCTGCTTTTACTCCTAGGAAAGCAGAGACCAAGGATTGCAAATTAAAACATATAGTTGATCAACTTCAAAAAGTGAAGAAAATTTGAATTAATACTTTTATGATAATTAATAGCACAAATGAAAATATAACACCGAACAGAACCAAAATCTGCCAAAAGAATAAGAAGCTCAGTTATGTAAACAAAACTACCTGGTCTCCATCACATCTGCAAAACCCAAGGGAATCTAAAAGAGCATCTTTGTTTACTGATGCTGCACAATTTATGACAGATATTTTGTTGGTTTGTTGGTTTTTTAGCTTTAGCTAGTTTGGGGTTTTATGGAAATGGGGCTATAGAGCATGACCTGGTGAGCATATCTTTATCTTTGACTCATTCAGGTGATCACAGGCTACTCAGATGGGGGTTGTATTGTCACACTAATTGCAGGTTAGTTGTCAATCACTTTATGCTCCGATGATGATGAAGAGGATGGTGACAACAGAAACCTGAAATTAAAAGATTCAAAACCAAATTACTGACTCAAGCCTTTCAGAGGATTTTCAACTGACCTGAAATACTCCAAAAAATGCCATGTGCTCATACACAGTAAAATGAATCAGAACAGTCTTTGGACAGTTTTTAGCTCCAGTTTGTAGTACACTGTTTTGTATAGAAATGTATTACTTTACTTTGTAAAGTAAAACAATGGTGGTTGCATTTTTCAGACTCAGTGATTATAAAAAAGTAAAAAGAAAGAAACCGTAAAAATAGTGTAAAATTATTTCAGACGTAAAGGAGCATAGCATAAGTTTCAGGATTTTTGCAGACGTCCGCCTCCTTTTGCGACGTCCAGTGTTGTGCATGTGCATGATAAAAGAGGTAAAGCATCTACTGTTGCGACTGAGCCGCTCTTTTGTTTAATGGCATAATGTCTTCTGAGGTAAAAAAGCTATAAATATTGATGTTAGCCTGTGTTCTCAATTACGGCGGAAACTCAACAAAACAGCCAGGTGAACGAGAACACGCAGTCCATCACACCCACATGTACGCCCAGAATTATTCATCCCAAATCACTCTCTCATATACTGACTAATCCAGGCTATAGAGGCAACTAAAGTAAACTCATTTTACACATCTGTCAAATGTAAGGGCATGTATTGGAAAGAAAATAAATAACATTTAACTTGAAAACTTGCTCTATGCACCTTTAAATTAGTAAAATGTAAAGGTGTATTTAAGGGACTTGTTTTCAGTGGCAGCTGCACTACCACTTGGGGGCCACTTTGATAGGAAAAGCTATGAAAAACCATGTACCATGTTCCCAAAAAACAAAACAACAAAAAGAAAAAAACACCATAAAGCTACATACTTGTTAGCTATACTCTGAAGGTAGACATATACAGATATGGATTCAGATTCACTTTTACCCCAAAATTTTCCACAATAAGTAAGCGTACCAAAGGCTAAAGTTTCAAATCTTGATATTTATAGAATGTATTTAATCTAAATGACAATGACTTTCTTGTGGGATTTGTGTCTTTACCGTTTTCCCAGGATTAAGTCTATTTGCTTATCGAAAAGAATGCAATTAGTCAGGTTAGCCTCACTGATCAATACTTGTATATCACTGGCATCACCAAAAGCAAACTTTTCTTTTTTTAAGGAGATAACAAAAGAATGTCAAACAATATCTAACCAAATAGGTCACACTTCCTACCTGATATTCTGTAAGAAGATGTTTTTCTGCCTTCTATGCATTCTGGCTGCAATGATTTTAAACCTTTGGGAAAACGATATATCTGAATGTGTGCAGAATCCCACCGTCTCAGGTGAACCATAGGCATGACACCCCCTGCTGCTTTGCCAGGTGACCTCATCAGAGCATCACCAATCAGACCCCACTCATGCAAACAAAGGTCAGCCAAGTGAAAATGCCAGTGCCGGTTCTCACAGTAACCCCGATAATATCTCCGACCCCCTCAGCCCCACACTCATTGACGTGGAGCAGCCACACAGATAGAGTTGCAAATGGGCACTTCTATGACTCAAAGCAGGGGTGGGTTGGACACTGGACATCCCCCCAGCGAATGCCTTGTTCTCCCATTAATTGATTGCTACTTGATCTTGGATAGTGATTCAGGGGTACTCTCTAGGGCCGGCAACAAGTTTCTGTGATATGTGTGGGAACTGTGTGGAGGCCACTGAGGTGCACCTGTTAAATGGCCATTTTGCCATATTCCCCCAGCACCCTGCCTATTGTTGCGGATTTATATTCAGTTTCCTTCTCAGGTGAACTCACAGTGGAGGACTACTGAAGTGGTCGGCTCTCTTTCCAGAAAAAAAAGGCTACTCAAAACACACAACTATTAAAGAGTGACATAGGAAGAGACAACATATGTGGGGAGCCCAGAAGGATCTTATAGTGCACAGCTGTGATGTCAGCAAATGGTTCATTCATTTAGACTTTCATGACTGATACAATCTTTTATGTTGTTGTTTAAAGTTATTGGAAGTACACCCATCTTCAGCATGATTGTCATACTCTCTTTGGACTGTCAACAATGCATTTTTGGCAAAAAAATATATTATTCATTTTTTATTTGCTTTGACTGTTTAATGACTCATTGTAAGTTGCAGGGGGATCATAAGCTTTTTAAAGCTCTTGGCATAATATCAGCTGCATATTTGATCTCTTTTCCTTTTCTTCTCTCAGTCGGAGATTTTCTGGTCAAAGGTTGTTAGTGGTTCCACAAACACATTTTAAAGGAGCCATGACAACAAATTAAATTTTTTCTGAGGGTTTGGGGATATAATATGACGTGTTGTGCACCGATGAGGCCGTGTCAATGTCAAAAGTGAACGCCAAAGGACCTTTTCAGGAGCAGTTAGCTTTGCGTCTTTTGCGTCTGTATCTTTGGTGTTTTTATGCTTGTTTTCATTGTAAAACAATTTGTCTTCCATATGAATAAAATTCACTCACTCACTCACTCACTCACTCACATTCCAGTCATTTACAGGGCCACACAGCACAACAAATTTAGAAAGACCAATTAACCTAAAAGTAATGTTTTTTTGACTGTGGAAGGAAGCTGGAGTACCTGGAGGGAACTTATGCATACACAACGAGAACATTTAAGCTCCATGTTTAAAGAGCACAGGCCAGAATTTGAACCTGGGACCTTCTTGCTGCTAGACAACAGTGCTTTTTAAGCATACACGATGAATGAAGTCGAAGAAATTGCTAAATCAACTTTTGTATGTGTTTGAGATCTTTGCCTAGCTGGAACAATATAGTGGTATAGTGTTCTTATGTTTGAAACTTTCACCTTTACCCATCCAAATATTGTTCTTGCAATTGTAACAAAGTAGCTCAATCCTTGTCTTAATTAACTATTAAGTATGAAGATTTTCTCTTGAAGGCATATAATTTGGACATGAGTGCAGCTGCAGATTTTAGACGTTTTGAGTGTCAAAACTGAAGCATTTGCTGCTTTGTTGGCAAGCACCCACTCAATCCAAACTGATGTTAAAACTGCTCCACTTTGGACAGTGACACTGTCCACACTGTGCTCACAATATGCTTCACTGCTGGTGGTTCCTTGGATGTTCCTAAATATTGCTTATAAACTCAGTCTATGTCAGGTAAGCAACTGAATTAATTAGATATTAGTTTGGGTTTATGCATATATTTGAACATGCACGTATAAGTTTGAACTCTTGTGAATTACTGAAAACTTCTTTTCAATTCAACCCCACATACATAGAATTGTTTGGAGAATTCCTGAAAATTGTTTAATGAAGCTTCCTCCCAATAGAACCGAATTATCATAAGAAAAAAACGTAAATGAAAAGTGTAATGACATTCATGTTGACAATAAATGTATGTAAAATTCTAAACAACACAGTAAATTAACAAAAATGCAAAAAAGAGTTACCATTTGCTTTTTCAAAAAAACGTATGGTGATCACAAGCTAGCAATTAGCTTTAATGACTGCCTGACGTCCTGTGGCCTGCTGTATGACCCATGACCCCTGTTTTAATGAGGGCTCTAATAGGGGACATTACTCTGTCAGTGTGGTGTCTTGCAGAGGAGGATGGCAAGATAGATGAAAGGTACCCAGTGAAGTGAGGACTGCAGGTGGGCTCTTGTCAGGTGAAATAGTGAACCAGATGCAATGCTGATGAGTGCCTGATGTCAAATGTGGTTACAAATACTTATCTGTTGATACTAATCCAGTGAGATTTTCAAATATTTCCCTACAAACCAGTTTTTTTCTTCACATTGAAAAGAAAATCTCCCATAATTTTTTTAGTCCTTTCAAAATGATATCTACACCCAATAATTTCCTTTTGTTTTGCTTCTCTCTTTGAGACCCCCATCCTTTCTGCAGATACATATCATCACCGTGTCATTCTCACATGTTCTAAGCTGATTTTTGTTTCCCCCAAGCATATTACTGCAGTGACCTTCAGAAGGAAGGTGATATGTCAGAGGAGGGGTGGGACCAGGGCGTTGCAAGGGGGCTTGAAAGAGCAGGATTTACCTGATTTGAATAGAGTCAACTTTCTGGCCATCTGGGAAATGTTTTTGGAATAGTAAACTAATAACAGTAGTGTTTCAATGCATGGTACTTGAAGATTTTAGCAACAATTAAATTCTCAAAAACCTTCGAAAACATATTAACTGCCAAACAAATGTTGGATTTTTCCCTTTTCCCTGATGGCATTCCTGGGCCCCCCAGTTCAGCCAGACTAAAGCCTCTTTCTCAAAATAATAAACTGGTGTCTCAAAATGATTGTTTCTTGGACCTTCCAAATATCTTTAGACTGTTTTGAAATTACCATTATTGTAGTTAAGGTCATGACTCAACTATGTCCTTCAAATATATTGACTACTGTGCCTAAATGCTTGTTAAATAGGAGTGACTGCTGCAAAGTTCCGATGCAAACAGCTTGGTTTCCTAAAACAGGAATATTTTTACCAATTAAAATAATAAACTGACCTGCAGATAACAGTGAGGAAAATAATACATCATTCAGAATTAATTTTGACAAACTGCTGAATAGCTTGTAACATAGATTATGACACCTACAACTCATTTATCTACCTGTATTTTTCCCACCAGCAAATTTCTGATTTTTTTAAAACTGATCAGTCACAAAGTACTGTACCTCTAACCAGAGGTATATCGAGCAGAATCAACTCATTGCACTTTAGGTTGATTAAAAAAAGTAACAGCATCTCGCAGATTCAATGTGAGCCGACCTTTAGATACACACTGTGGTCCAAGAAAAGTAGCCACATGAGCTGGAGAGGAGGTTTGTCAGACCTGGAGTCAGAATAAAATGACCAAGGGACATATCCCTGCATTGAGTGGTCTAAAATTAAGCACAAAACAATGTGTCAAGCAATGATTGATCAGTCTAGATTGTTTTGTCAAAATTCAGCCGTCTTCACAGCTCCACCCCCAGGCACTTCCTATAATCAAAGGCAGTGCCCACCCATGGCTAATTAGACATTAAGCAAATGTCAAGGCAGCCTGATTTAAAGCAGCCATCCTGGACCTGAGCAAAACAAAGGGAGCTAGAGAGGGGAAACGGAAAAGATCCAGATCAATACCAAGCAGTACTTTTGTTTGCTAAAATGCCACAGAGGCTGAAATAAATCAGATAGACGAGGGAAAGAGCAACCAGCCATTGCGTTCTCACGGCTCCCTGGGTACAGCGCTAAGAGCGAGCACACCTGGCCTAACAAAGCCTGAAGAGGAGGGGAGGGATGAGCAAGCAAGCATGCTTTCTCACAGCCACACACATGAATTTTTTCTCTACTATCTTCAAAACTTTAAATAGATTGACATTTCAGCAACATGGTGTATTTAATTTGCTCTGTGCTTGTAACTGTCAGCTCGTCATTTACATAGGAACTTACACATTTCTGTAATAGATAATGAAATAATCATAATCAGAGCTAGTTTGGCAGCTGCTCAGTCATCGCCAGCTTTTGATCGTTTCCAGTTGTGAGAATGTGCATAACGTGAAAATTCTATTGCTGTCTATTCCAAATATGAAAAGTTAACTTTGGGACATGAAGCTCATCCGTTATCCTCTTGTCTTGGTTTGTTGCTCATCTGTATAAACAGCTGACATATAAAGGAGGGACAAAACAGGATGAGACATGAGAACTCGTTTGAAATGTTCAATCGTTGAGAAAATAAGGCTATGAATAATATTATCATCATAATCAGTTTTACACATTTTCCAGTATAAACAAAAACACTGTCAAATACATGTATTGTCATTTTATTGTATATCTAATAACACACAACAAATTAAGAGCTTCAATGTTTTTTTTTATATATTAGGCCACAAAACTGTTACAAAACTGTAAACAATAAATAGACAAAAGCATATCAAAATAAGTATGATAGTATGAGCATATTCTCTTGAAAGCAGTTCAACTATGTGATGAGTTTTTTTGTCCAATCTTCAGTGCCTTTTTAATGAAGTGGGTCAGATCCAGATCCTGACTAAAGGGTAGGAACACTACAGTAGTTGTGTTTCCATGAATGTGTTTAATGCGCAATTTGAAGTATTGCATTAGAAAAGGTTGATGGAAGAAAAAGAAAGAAAAGGTTGATGGAAACTGCAAAATTGTAATCAACTCACTAAATTCCGCAAAAAAGTTTTCGCGCTCGTTTGAGGTGGTTTTTGAATTAAAAAAAAAAACAGTGCATGCACTAAAGAGGGGATGGAAATACATTTCAGCGTGATCAGCTATTTCCGCTGCCGGCGTCTTCCCGGATTTTCCCACATTGCTTAAGAACAGGGCTGATATTAACAACAGGTACAGACTGACAAAGGGACTCGAGCAGTTCTTAGTCTCATCTGTGGAAAAAAAAATCAGCACATTCATTAAATCCTCACTCCATTACTGATCTGTGGACCGTGCTAGTTAGCGACCTCTACTACCTGTTTATTACAGCCAAAGTCAACGTATGATGACATTACACTGTGTGTTGCCTGGCCAAACAGTAAATGGAAAGACGTCTGATGTGCTTTTTCTTTTTTGCAATATTTAAAAAGTTCGCTCAGAATTCACATGAGAATTCAAAGGAAAGCTAGTGACTCTACAGGGCTCAGTTGTCTAACACATTTCAAAAAGGACGTTTTAATGCCGTCTCATCAAAGAAAAATTCTAGTATTGTTATGAAAAACCCCAACAGCACACAACTGATTTTTATTGCCAGCCACCACTTCAATCAAATTATCCTTAATAGTGTAAATTAAATACATTTCCCTTCATAGCGGTTTGCCACTTTTCCTTAGTTCAACCAAACATTCCGAGTTGCAGGTTTTTCTTTTAAATGAAAAGGCTTAACTTCACCTCTTTTGTTCTCCCAGTACCCAGTTGCCATGTTGAAGCATCTGTGGTGCATGGTCCCCCCTTTAAATCACACCCTGTCACTTCTCACACTCTGCACCAATGGAGCACAATCGCCTGAGCTGGTTTCAATTTGTGCCTGGAGCAAAGTTAATAAGTTTGAGATAAATTCAGCAGGTCTGGCTGGAGCTGATTTGGAGTGGTATACGCTTTCACCCGACTGATTATCCCGGGCCCAAAACTTTGCCGGTAAGGCACAAAGAGAGAGTCTGTTTTACACTAATGCAGTGTGACCCCATGCAGAGGAGCCTGTTATCATTGCTATTTAGTGAGTTCAGGTTACAGGTAAGTTGGGTACTAAAAAGATAATACTGACATTGCATTGGCTGACTGCTTACCCTGTGGTATATAAATAATTTCAATCTAATATATGTGCTTTAGCTGTGATATAGACTAATAGACAGTTTTGTTTTCATCAAGATTAATTTGGGTTCATGTGGTCAGATTTCCCATAATATTTAAAAGTATACACTTGCATATAGAATAAAAAAAGTACTAGATAATGAGTTTTCAAAACAAATTAATCTAACTGTGATCTTCTTTGATCAAATGTTTGATCATCACACTGCCCTAAAACGTATTTATGACATATTGCCAAATGGTGGCCTTAGAGTAGACTTGGGAAGAAAACACAATAAACGCACGTAGCAGAAATACCATATTCATGGAGGTCAAAAGAAAACTCAAGAAAAGAAGAAAAACCTGCAGGTCAAACAACTCCACATTATACCTTGAGTGCAATTATTCTCTGTTATTGAAAGCGGTTTACCACACAAGTGCCAGTGTCATTTACAAAAATTAACCTTACATCGAGGTGATACTCATCCGTGGTAACCTCTGGCAAACAGGCATAATGCTGGTAAGCACCCGTTCGGCGATCATTCACAAGCTGGAAGTGACTGGAGCCCTTTCTACTTCCAGCCTGATGATAGGGGAGGCTACCCCCACCCCCAGTAACCCGACGCAGGGACCAATTATGCATAATTTAAGACTTAAGCAATTTTGACAGATTTCTGGAAATTACTGTAGAGGTTTTGTTGCTGTTGCTGAGGATAAATGAGAGTGGGATATTTTGACAGGTTTCTACCACAAAGCAGTCCTCAGATACACAAAGGTAAAGGTTACGTGGTGGCTAATATCCATGTGTTGATTGGGGCTAAAGTCAGGGGGTTAAGTAAGGTCTAGTTAGCCGACTCTGAATTACGACAGAAAGGGTTAAGGAAAACACCAGGCCTCCATTCCACCTGTCCACAAATTACTGCTACATAAACATGAAGGCTAAATGTCTGCATGCACATGCATACGGTAGATTTACATAGGTGGTCAAACTTCCTCAATTAATAAACTTGAAGCAGACAGAGGAATTGTGAGTGTAAGCCAAAATTATCTGACACAAGTAGCATTGACCGTTCTGCTCACACACAGCTGTTGGGTTATTTTCTTAAAGGGGACATATCATGCAAAATCCACTTTTTTACCCCTTAAATACATTTGATTTTGTACTTGGAGTCTCTAGGAGGGCAGACAATTTGAATGTTGTCTGTCCAGGAGCCGCATATAGATATCATTATATTCTTTTTGGGTCATATTTTTTAAGCCATTCAGTTTTGTCTGTTTTCTATCACGTTTTTTGAAGAATTACGTCATCGTATTTGGTGCAGAGCTGCTAAATAAAGTCGTGGAATTCCTGCATAAAACTCTCGATAATCCACTATTTTTATTTCTCGGAGCAATTTTGTAGCCCATGCTGAAAGATGCTGAAGATACAAGTGGATAAGTCATTGGTTGGTCATTATACTGTCCCCCAGCATACCCAAAAATTGCCTGAATGGAGTGGAGCGTTCTGCAACCTAGAAGGGGGCGGGGTGTGAAGTGCCCTCTTTAGATTTATACAGGCCACACCAAAACAAACTCTTATGCACAAGGGATTCAGACCAAACCATTGCTCTTCCAATGAATAACTGAAAAGCATTTGAGTTTGGTGATTGAGTGAAGAGAAGGAAAGACAAAGAAACTCAGCATTATTCAAAGACCACCATTTTGACCCGTAGCTACAATGACCTGGACAGACTTGATTGATTGTCTTCCACAAGATGAAATGAGAAATGGAAAATTGTTTATCATACTACATCTAATGAGGTTAATGGTACTGGGTTATGTTAATAGACATAGTTCACACTAGGGAATTAATTTATTACGTTAACATGACTATTTAACAAGCTTTTTTTGTTCAACAATCATATGTTGACTAAAGATGTGATCATAAAGCCAGGGTACACAAATAATGTTTTAGTGCTTTATCGTTTAATTTGATCAAAATTCAGTTGCTAATCAAAAAAGTTTTATTAGACATCAAGAGATCTGTATTAATTAATGTATATATTTTCGTAAAACTGTTTATTTTAAATGTATGATTAAACCAAAAATAAACATTCAAGGCACACTGTGGCTGTTGTTGGCACTATTGCCTGACAACAAGAAGTTTCTATAGATTCAAATCGAGACCTGGCCCTTGTGAGTTCGCATTTCCACTGGGTGCTTTTCATTGTGCTCCTCTGCTATTAAGAATTTTTGGTCATTTTGTACAAGACCTTTCATAGTAGGAAATATCTATCTGGTTTATCATTAGTACCATGTCACCGAACGCTATATATCAATACTGCAAATAACTGTATAGGCTGCAATAAAAATATCCTAATTATTAATTTTACATACCATAGATTCAGGCTTTCCATGTTTGTAATATAGTAGGTAGTTGTTCTTTATTGCAGCATGAAAGTGCTTCAAAAAGTAAAACAGTGGTAAGGTGATACATTTCTTTAGATATTACAACAAAGTTGTTTCACTGCCAAAGCAGCATAAGACCCAATAAATCTTTTTCCAGCAGCTAGTTTGACTATCCATTATCTGAGGTCTGTGTTTCCAAGGAACCCAGAGCAGGAATACATTAACATTTATAAAGAATATTTATCACAAATTGTATTGCTATTATGACATTCACCGACATTATTGCTTTTCACATGTTTTCATAATATTGTGCATCCCTTGGCCTGTCTGCCACAAAGCATTATGTTCCAAACATATATATTAATAAGTATCAGCCAGGAGGATGTTTCAAACCTGTTTTGACAAGCCAGAATTGAACTCGCAGTCTAATGTAAGGAAAATTTTTTATATAACTCCAATATATAATGTTTATGAGCAGGAGGTTATTTTGGTTTGGTCAAGTCACAATTTGTCATATTCTATAATGGTCAACTGGCCCAAATTGGGATAATAACCAAAAATACATGGAAATGGGGTGTAATGAACTCTTCAGAAAATACTACACACTCATGCACCTATTGCCATCCAAAATAGCAGTAGGTGGATATGAACTGACACAGTGCCTCCCTTGGCATATGTGGGTTCTCTCCAGGTATCTTGCATGAGTTAAGACATATTCATCTTGGGTACAACATTGTATGATATAAGTGGATGCAGGGTTACTTGTCTTGTGTGTCTCTGTGTTGTCCTATAATGGGCTAGTACCGTGTCTAGCCACTGACTGCTAGATTTAGGCAATGGATGTAGAAAACAGTTCAATGTAACTCATCAGTAGTTTTAACGTAAATCTTACTTGGACATATAAACTGCAATGCAGCAGTTTTGAGGTGGTATGCATGCTAGTAAAAGTCAACTTTGTTCTCTAAAGAAATGTTCATAAATAATGGTTCATTTATAAGAAGTGTCAATTAAAAGTAAAAGAAGAAAATCTTTAAAAAAAGTTAGAAAGTACACATTTTCATGGAATAAAGTTCATCGGATTTCTTTTGCTGTAAAATGAAATTCATCTTCATGGCCAATATGACTCTTTATCTTTTCCTTTCTCTTTCTGACCCCTAGGATTCCTCTGTGTTAAGATGTGGTTACATCCAGGTTTACTCACTGTCTCACCATGTTTGGATATGATGGTCAGACAGGAAGGCGGCCAGCCTGCGGTCAGCATGAGCCAGCTCTGAAACATTACAGTTAGGTGTGAAGAAGACTTGGTGACATCACTTCCACGGGAGAACCTTCTGATGAAGCTCAGAAGGAGGAACCATCATGGTGGATTTATATTTGGCTCTGCTTATATACACATTATCCACAATATGAGACGCTTAAGCATGTACTGAGGTCTTACTGCTCTTAGGTTCAAGGTTTTTATGCTTTTTGGAATAGAAATATCCAAAAATAATAAAGTTTAATTAAAGTTTTGATTGGCATTTATTTAAGCCATGGGGTTAAAATATTTATGTGCATGTGTTTGAACGCATGGATTTGTGGTGTGTGGTCTTATTCACAGCACACATAGCATGCTCCCTCCTAGCTGCTGGGCCAATACCTTCACCCAGAGACACAATTAAGAGCCCTGGCCCAGAAGTAAGTCTGAGTGGGGAGGGGAATGTGGCAGGCTTGCCGAGCAGTTCCTTTCCCTCCCCGTCTCTGTAGGTCCCCTTGGCAAGACGCAGAAGGCCTCGAGATGTCAGCTTGCAGCAAAGTTCCAATCTGTTTCAACACAGTTGGCTGACTGCAGAACCTAAAGAAATCACAACATGTAACATCTCTGCTTGCTTTGCACTGAGCCATGCATGCTCACACAGTGGGAA
Source organism: Fundulus diaphanus (assembly GCA_037039145.1). Lineage (NCBI taxonomy): Eukaryota > Metazoa > Chordata > Actinopteri > Cyprinodontiformes > Fundulidae > Fundulus > Fundulus diaphanus. Next base: position 27,449,100 of record CM073140.1, on the reverse strand, counting down.
ACAGGAAGGCCTGATCAGCTCGGCCATTCATGGGAGTTCAGGTGGTCCGTGTGTAGAGGTGCTGGACTCATGGGGTGTGACCAGTGACTTTCTCTGGTGTGGGCTTTTCTTGGAAGCTATTGAGAAAACATTCTGTTCCCTTAAAAGATAAAGCTGCCCTGTATATTTATATATATATATAAAGTCATGTGCTTTTAATACTTTATGGGAATAATTCTTAAACTGTTTATACTGAGTACTATGCGGATAAATACTAGGTTTGCTGCCATCTTTTTCAGTTTATATCATAAAAGCGTATAAGTGTGAGGTTTCTCACAAAATCTAATATGGCCGACTTGTGACAGCAACTATAAATGAGGTAGAAAGCATCTTATATGTTAATACAAATTCACTAGTGCTGGGCCACTTTAATGTCCATGTAGGCATTGAACACTAAGTTAACTGAAGGGTTGTGAAGAACGGCCTCCCTGAACTGAATCCAAGTGGTGTTTTGTTATTGGACCTCTGTACAAGGCACTGAATGTCCATAACAAATACCCTGTTCGAGCCCAAGTGGGTTCATCAGTGTAGGTGATAGCAGGCCATCTTGAGCCAAAGGTTCATACTGTATCATCAAAATTGCGTTGTCATTTCTTGGATATTTGGGTGAAGAAAGGGGCAGAGCATTCAACTGATCACCACCAGGGATTGAGTTGAGGCCATGGAGAGAGACGTTTGGCTGTCCTCAAGGAACTGCAAAAACTAGAAAATAAGAAACTCAGAAATGGGAAACAGGGACCATGGTGGGGGGTTGTGCGAACCCAGACTGAGACCACTTTTAGGCAATGCGAGAAACACTTTGAGAATATTCTCTATCCCTAAGGGGAGGGGCTTAAAGTATCAAAATGGTCTGAAATGAGACCCTTGTGCTGGCAACAAGTACAGATGATGGAGGAAGGTTTAAACTGTTTATTGACAGAACATAAAAGGTAGTGTATCAGGAGCAGATTCCAGGGCAGAATGGATGCACTGTGGAGGACAGGTAGGTGGTTATAGCGTGAAAAAGGCTTGGGTGAATGATAATGGAGTTGACGAGGATCAAGGAGAGGTGAGGATACAGATTGAGGTACATGGTGTGGTTTCCTGATGGTGCTTCTTTCACTGTTCCAAGAGGAATGTTGGAGGGTGGACAGGCAGGTGAATGTGGTGTTGGTGTGCAGATCCAAGCAGCGGTTCCAGGGAGAAGTAGCCGGAGGAGCAGTGAAGAGATTTTTCAGAGGTGGATTCCATGGTGAGTTCACCAGTGGACTCCAGGAAATGAAGAGGCAGAGGAGGGAAGTCCAGATCGAGGACTGATAACTTGAGAATGGGTTTCCTGGAAGACGGACACAAAGGATAAAATAAGTAAATCCAGTTACAGCGTAACAATGTACAGGAGGCCTGATTACCACTCAGTGAGAAAGAACAGTCTGACATCTGCCTCCGAAGATCCACTCCTCTATATGATCTTCCTGATTGGCTTGTAAGAGTTCCTGTTGCAGGAACACACCTGCTAGTCACACCTTAGAAGGTGACACACACACACACATGCACACAGTGCAATGGATATGACACAAAGACTCTGGAGAATGTGATTCCGTCACTGTGGCAGGGGGCTAGATGTGGATAAGACATGAGATGCTCTGCACATTGTTGGCACGCCTCTTTGATGGCACATGGAAGACCGGGACAACTCCGTTTGAGTGGCAGAATGGGGTGCTGGTCCCATTTATTTGCAGATAACACATCTCAGCTTCCCCAGGAAAGCTTGCTCAGGGGTTTTGGAGAGGAGGCTTCAACTGATAGTCAAACCTTGTATCAAGCAGAAGAAATGGAACTTTCATTCTGATCGTGATTCAGTGGAAAACACACCCAAGATCTTTCTGAAAGTAACACCATAATAAAAGTTTCATTGGGCAGTGCAAAAGTATGAACAAAGAAAATTCCTTTGCGCCAATGGGGCAATTTTTGTTTATACTTCCTGTGTAAATTTCCTTATTTCCACATGTATCTAATTGGCTTCTGGTGTTTGACACCCAGGTGACACGTGTTTGTGTTCCCCAAAGTTGGTTTATCTAGGTTTTCACGTATAGACTACATCCACCAACCAATTCCAGCTCTGTCCCATGTACCAGGAGGAAAGCATCATTGGAGTGACTCACTATCTGTGCAGCCCAGGCAGTCTGCAACACAACTTGCCCATATCACACAGAGCCAGCTGTGAAATGACACAACTCTTTAAGTTGGTCTTCAGCTGCCATGAAGTCTCAAGTAGCTGTTAATGCTTTCCCCTCCACCCTCAGTCTCCACCTTTGCTGTCCCAAACCAGTCTTGTAAAATCAGGAACCACAAATCTGCCACTTCGATCATTCCCAGTGTCCTCATTCTGTGTGTGTGTGTGTGTGTGTGTGTGTGTGTGTGTGTGTGTGTGTGTGTGTGTGTGTGTGTGTGTCATACATTAACAAGTCATAACAGTATTTCAGACACATTACATGAAACTAATACTGTGAATTTTATGATGCTGAAAATCAGAAGTGACATGAATGATATAGAGTTTCCAAAAGGGAAAGGTATGAGGGAATCAGTATGTGACTGTTGCGCATGCAAGGATAGTATTGCTGCAGACCTGCAGGAAATCAGATGCAATGTTAGACACCAGATTAGAGAAATATATTGGTTTAATGATGCAATCCAATGGGCAAACAATTGTATAACCTATATTCAAGCAGACATTAAAAAAACAATATCAAGCTGGATGTCAAAGCAAATGCCCCCTCCAATTGTCACACAATCGCAAGTTATTTCAGCCCTTTTCATTTTATTTGAAATCCAGCTAATTCTGAATCTTTCCCTTTCCTCCTGTGATTAAGGTGCAGATCTCTCTAATTGATATTTCTAATTGATATAAACAATTCAGGAAAAAAATGTGAGTTTAAACAATGGTAAGATGAACATTACTTAACTTTAAGAACAGGATTTAAGATTCCACTTATGGCATTCAGTGACGTCTGAGAGGCTTCTTTGCACCATTGTCTTCATACAGTTATATAGTGAAGAGATACATTGGCTGGAATTTTGCTGTCAATCTTTGTATCCGAGTTTGAAAAGATGTGATACCAATTTTGGCTATTCAGATTTATTTTCAAGTATAAGAAAAGGACGTAACTGTACAACATTTAAAATATATTTTACAGTCTCCTGCTGTAAACAGTCAATTATTTATATTGGCAGCGCAGGCAATCGCAAGCCGTTGTGTGAGAAAGCTGTTGCTTTAAAACAGCGTTTTAATGTTATTTTAAAACAGACATAATGCTTATTAGAGGTGAAGGAAGCCATTTACATAAAGTGAGAAAAAACAACTTTTAACAGAGGAGGACGGCTCAGGTCTTAACTTTCAAAAACTTACAACACAGCAATAGGTTTGATTCCTGCTAAGTTTCCCCTCAATTCACACCTTCATGCATGTGATCACAACATTTCTTATGTGAGCCAGGCGAACGATGAGCCGAACGACTCTCCATCGTGGGGAGGGATCAGTTCAGGTTAATCTACATGCAAGTCTAAGCCCTAGTGAGGCTTTGCCGGCAAGTCTATAAAGCTTGGAATTCCATATTACTCCAGACATTTTGAATTGAGAAAGCTTCCTAAATGGGAAGCGAAATGCCATCAGCTTCAGAATATCAGACCAGTTTTTTTTTTGTTTTTTTTTGTTTGAACTTGAATTGTTCATACTGCTTGCTGGTGAGGGTTTTTCTCAGTATTATTTTTTATGAAAAGTTATGATTCAAATACATTTTAATGCTACATTACTTGCATTGATTTCAAAACAATTTGATTCATTCCCCATACAAAACTACATGGAAACAAATATTTACATATAACTGTTTTATACATACCATATTTTTTGGAATATAAGGTGCACTTAAAATCCTTACTTTTTTTAAAAAATGATGGTGCGCCTTAAATATGATTACTCTTGTGCTTACTATGCGCTAAATTGTTTTTTAAAATGTGTAAGTACGACTTTGGTTAGCATCGAAGCCGCTCCGCTCAACGGATATTTGGAGCATTACGGTACACTGTGTCACTACCTGATCGGACCCCTGAGAAGTCTATAAGACTGTCTGACTGTAATGGCAAAACTAGAAGTGCATTCATGTATAGGCCCCCACGTACTCAGGTGTAGTTCACATCACAGAGGTCCGCACGTATTTGAGGCGGACTGGAGGCGTACTCTGCATGGACTCCGCACATTCAGGTACGTGTCCCTCTATAAACCTCTCGGAGGCAACAAGTCTTCACCTGGAACTGTTTTATCTGTGACACCAAGCTTGATACACTGAGCTCCTCCAAACAGGCGGTCGCAAGGACGCGCGGCATCCCAGTCCCTCTCTGTTCTGACTGACAGGTGTGACTTCATAATTTTGATTAAAATTACTAACGTTGTTAATTATTGCCTTTGGCACTTATTAGTTATTCATAGCCATACCAAATCTATTGTTGCACAACAAGAAAAATGTCATAAACATGAATTTCACTGTAACGTTCATTTCAAAAGTAGCTCCATCATACTGCAGTGTGAACTGTCTACGTCACAAGTGGTCCGCAGGCATTGAAAAAGACATGACATTGCATGCAGCGTTTTATATTTACCGAAGTATAAATTGATGCTACAAATGTCAGCATGTGTGTATCATCTCTGAAGCTGTTGTGCAATTTAAGATTACAAAATTATGGCTAGCTACACTGCCTGTGTCTGCCATGCTGGCTTTGTTCATTGTTTGAATTTGATCTGACCGCTCCTTGTCTCCTCAGGTGCAAAATTGGGACTGTGTTTCACTTCAAAGACCAAAGGCTGGGTAAAATGCAAAATGACATTTGAGTCTGTGGACACTTTTTAAAAACATATTCAAACGGGAATAATTTATGAAGGGACCTGGGTGTAATTTGAAAGAAAAAATCTGAGGTATACTGTTCAGACCTTAAATAAGAACAGAAACAATGATCATTATGGGCAAAAAATTTGAATTTGAAACACTTTTGCTGTGTCATTTGAGATGCAGTTTATACATTAAATTGGATCCACTGCTGTAAAATTTATGTAAATGTATGCTGCACAATTGTCACAGCACTGACGACAATAACTTTGCTTACTTTCATGCTATCAAGTGCAGACGCTCTGTCTGCAACAATTACTTTTCACTCACTTCAGCGTGGTGAATTTTTGAAGTGGCTACCTTCTTTCTGATCAATGCAGCTACTGATTTTTTGAACACTTCAAACACTGATTTACTTTCATCCCAAGGTGGCCAGATGTACAATAAATATTGAAACATAAAAATAAATGAGATGGTGAAATTACAACAAAAAGTGACCTATTTTTTCCTCATTCAGAAACATGCTGTGCATATTCCACCCCTCACTCCAATATACACATTATACAAATACAGCGGCGGGTAGCATCATAAGTAGCACACATACATCAGATATATAACAGTAGTTGATGCTTCACAAAATGCAGTTTTAGAGATGCAGCCACACATCAAATAAGAAGCTTATCAAACAGTGGAAATAAAACTAATGTTTAAACGTACGACGTAACAAGGTCTTTGACCATTTAGTCTGTCATGTTTTGGTGGTGGTTGTTGTAGGACCCAAATGCAGAGAGACCAAGGCAGGGAGCCGTTATGGGTGAGTTTAATAAAAAAAAAATCCAACAACTTACAAACACTGAAGAAAACGCAAGAGCCAGAGCAAAACAAAAACGTAAACCTGGGTATGCATGAAGAAACGATCAGTCAAGGTGACAGGAAACAACAGTAGAAACCAGCAGTGAATGGAAAAATGAGAGGAGCTTAAATACTGGAAGGAAAGGAGCTGGAACAATGGCAGGGGTAGATTGACTAATTGATCGCAGGTGTAGAGAAGGAGCTGGAAACAAAACTGAGGAGAGAGAGCAAGTGGCAACAGGGGGGCGAGAGAGCAACAGAGGAACAGTAAAACCACTCTACTGTAAATGTAACTGAGGAAAACAAGATACCAGGAATCAAACTTCAAACCAAAACCAAGAACTGTGACAACCATGACACAGTCCTTCCTAAAAACTAACATTTCATCTTAAACTATATTACCGATTAAGATTAAATTTGAGGGTTTTTTTTTCTTATAGTATAGGCTTATAAAAAAACATGCAGTTCCTACAGCTGAGTGGTTTGTCTACTTACTTTTGGTTTTATCTTGATCATAACATTTCAGTTTCTTTGGAGGCTTTACACTACAACTACAACAGTAACTTTGCTTAACCAGAAAACCATGAAAGCACACATCTGTTCTGGGTTTCACTGTATCACACTGCTTCATATGCAATCTCACACACTTTGCAAGGGAAAAGTCACTGTATTATTCATCAACATTTTACACTTCAGTGTTGACCGTATGGAGCTAGGATAGCGAAAGAAGACCTAGTCTGCCTTTTTGTATGTTATTTTGCTAGATTATTTTTTTTTGCCTTTGATCTTAACAGCATATAGGACTTATTTATATTTATATTGGTAAAAAACAAATAACAGTATGCTTGCATCAGTAGACATATTCTTTTGATACAAAAAAGAATTGTGCCATTAAGGCTAGAGCATTCAAGATTTAAAAAGTAACTGTAATTAAAAATGGCATTGTAGATTCATTGCCTCAGTAAATTCATTATTCAATGTGGGGGTTTATTAAAAGGGTGTTAGACTGACTGACTGATAGTGAGGGTAACAGATCTCCAATATAAATGTATATTTATCTGAAAATCTGATGTATTGTCTTATGGGAGTCCTTTTTCCAATCACTTCCGTAAAAATCAGTATTTCCACAGATGAATTTGATGAAACTTTATTTTGACAAGTGTTGTATGCCTTTACTACTCAAATACTCAAAGACTGATGGTACTGCAGTTAGATCAGAAGATAGTAACAATATTTTATTCATTGTTTTGTTGATGATTAATATTTGTAAATACATATGAATACCATTATGTGGATTTTGTTAAATAAAAGTTAAACACCTGAATTAAAATTGTCCTGGTCTCAAAGAAGATGTGATGTATTAGAGCAGATGGTAGATTAGGATCCAATTTCATGTTATCATACTTGTCAGTAAGGAATTTATGCATATCCCCAAAGAAGGGGAAGGTTGGGAAAGTGAGACGGTTTTTAAAAGAGATAAAAATCAGCTGGCGCCTGTCGAGGACGTGCCTGTGTACAGTATGTCCTGTCACCGCCGAGGACAAAGACTCTCCCGTATCACACCTAAAAAAAAAAAAACATTTCCATCTCCGTGCTTCATTTTGCAGTTGACATGGTCCTCAAAGTGATCAAAGGTGTGTCATAACAGATTAAGAGGAAAATCCTCACATTATGTTAAATAAAAAAGGCTTCAGGTTTTCCTCATCATTTGCCTATTTTCTTCTTTTGGAGGAGGGAGAGCTGTCTGTAATGCAGCAGCAGTGTAAGCAGGTCACTTAATAGCTCTTGTTGCGCACCGCAATAACCTGGGAAAGGGTTTCAATCGGGAAAAAAGCCAAGCTCAAATAAACGACTACACATTCAAAAACAAGACCAAAAAACACACCCCACGAATCACGAAATTTGCTAGCGACTCTAGAAAAAACATGCCCAAAGTCCTTTGTAGTAATCGCACTTGGCACCAACGGTACGCAGCTTCAATCAAACTAAGGTGAAGCTGCAGTTGTCACAAACAAGTAAAAGGAATGCACTAAGTGACTGGTAACTGTAGATCTTTAGTTACAGACTGTTGGTTTGATGAGAAGATCACTGTTTCCTGATTGTCTGTTTGGTGAACCTGAAACTGTAGATTTTCAAGAATTGCTACTAAATCAAAGTATCAGCCATCTTCTATTTACTCCTGAAGGTTGGAGCCATGCAACCAAGTCAGGTTTTACAGTCTGCTCCACTACATTATTTTCATGCCTTTGGGTTTAATTCATCCATATAATTTAAGGTATTTGTTGTGTCTTTATATCTTAACAATCCTGTGTTTCCAGATTTTGTCATTTGGCTGTTAAAGCACTGGACTCTTCCTTGACTTAAAAGACGTGACAAAGGCATATTTAATCCTAGAAATTCAGCACACAATGGTTTTCTACATGGAAAGTGGTTTAGTCGTACCCAAAGGCACAAGCTGTTTCTAAGTGACTCCGAATTTCTGTCTTACATTTTAGAGTTTTGTGGATAAACGTGAAGTTTATATTTGCAGGTTGGCACATGTTAGTCCATTTTGTAATCAGAGATGTAGCTTTTCCTCACAAAGGGAAAGGCATTCTTCAGATAAAACTCCAAACTGCTTTATTTGCATTTTTCACTGACTTGTGAGCTGCCAGTAGCCTACCTAAATTTCAAAGTAAAGATTTAACTTTGGTTTGCTGATGCTGAACAACCACAGTATTTTTCTAAGGTAGTCATGATCAAAGGGCTTTGTCAGTTCTACAGTTGTATCATTTAAATGATCTGAAATGTTTTACCTGGTTCTAAACATTTGTTCAAATCTCACCTCGGGTGTACAAAACCACACTCATAAGATTTCTGTCTGTCATTATTTATTAATTGTACAGAGCAGATTTCTGTCAAATCAGTCTAATTCTCTTTTGATGTGGCTTGTAACCTAGAGAATAATAACATATAATAACATCCAATTTCAACTACTCAAGTATAAAAAGTTAGAAGAAATTATAAATCAGTTAAGCTCCTCCTCCTGCTGTCTTGATATTCTACCTACAACCTTCATTAAAGGAGCCATGACAACAAATAGCATTTTTCTGAGATTTTGGGGGTATAATATGGTCTGTTGTGCACTGATGAAGCTGTGTGAATGTCGAAACTGAATACCAAATGAACTGATCAGGGTCAATCAGCTTTATTGCTTTGCTCAAAAACGATCAGATCAGTTGTCTTACTACGTTGGTTGTCTTTCTATGTATTCATATTCTCCAATCAGAGCACATCAAGCAAACAGCCTTCCCCCTCTCCTTCCCCCCAACCCCCTCCCCCCAGTTGATTTACCAGCTGACCTGACCTGAGAGGAGGAAGGTGGAGCAGACGTCAACCCCAGATCAGCCTCCCTGTATTGGCTCAAACAGGAGCCTGCCTCAATACCTATATAGGGCTTGGGCGTCATGACGTATTACTTTCCGTGGCCGCCATATTGAATGCTTCCGCCGCTGCTACTCAGACTACTGCCTATGACTACTGCGTACTGTACTCCCTCTCTCAGCGGTGTTTTAATTTGACTAAATTTACCTTAACTTGATTTCAACCATTGTAAACCGTTGCTGTATTGTGGGCTGTAACAGCGCAACACATGATCGCCATGGGAAAAACATAGAAAATGGGTTAACTTTCCACCGCTTTCCTGCCTGGAGACGCAACCACGGAGAACAAGTGTCAGCGATAAAAAGAGTGGTCAGCTCGCTTGGATCGCGGCTTTAAGACTACCGATCATAACTTTCCACAGTATCCTGATGTCAATGAGAGTGTGTTCCCTGCATTTTCATTCTGGTAAGCTAAAGATGCACGCCTACATTGTTTCTTTCCTTCAGCCGCGACACCACATACATGCACATAAATACTAAAACGGCAGCGGGAAAAGGCTCAAATACGTGAGAAACCCGGAGGGTTTAGGGAGGGTTGGCAGTTAATGTTACTTACTACACCTTTGAAACACATAGCAACTAGTTAAAGTACATTACATGCGTGAGTGGTTGTTAGCACTGACGGTTAGCAGGTGCCAGAGCCCGTCTGAGCACAGCTTACCTTTGTACGAATTACTGTGTTCCCACTGTTTGCTGGCTTTATGATCTGCCGCTCCTGAACCCATCCATTCGTAAACTGCACATGAGACTCCAAGGATTTGTAGCTTTGGAACTGTTCTGAAGTATAGTCGCTCACACCACAAACAAGGTAGCCGAAGACGTCTGATATGCAAAACAGTGGCAACAAGTGGTCGTCGGCGCTCCATAATAATGCTGATTTTGTCAACATACCGATCCCTGGCTTCTCTATTTAATGTGTCCCGGTGAATTTCAGATCCTTTTTAGGATTTTAAAATATTTTTTCTATCTATTCTTTCTCAACTCTACTTCTACGTCTCTTCGTTCAACAACGTTATGTCAGAGGTATTTTAGCGTTGCGTTGCCATCAACATGGCCGCCACGTCCCACAATGCAACGCGGATCCCAAGCCCTATTATGCAATCAGATTTCTCTCCTTTGTATCAGACCCTGTCCATACGAAGCTAGGTTTGGCTGTATCAGACTAACTTCTTGGTTACCGACTACATTATTACTCTGCTCCTACAGTAGATAAGCCCAAAACTGCCCTCAGCAGATGTTCCACCTTGCTACCCGTATCCGCATAAGTAGCCACAAACTTGTGTGTGTGCACATGCGAGCCAATGTAGACTTAGCCTCTCCCTTAGTATGCATACGGTCCTAAGCCAACAACAACAACAATGGCCATCTCCGTAGTTGTAGTTATGTTGAAAGCTTTTCAATCTAATATGGATTTTACACCAGGACCATCTGCTCCTCTATCCTCTGTACGAAATGGAACTTGTAAACTATATTCTACACAGTTGCTCAGATCATCAGCGGGAAACGACCAGCAGGGCCACCAGGAGAAAGTATTGGGTAAGACCCAGCCGAACCGGGTAAACACTTTCTCGCACATACACAATGTGACTACGTTGGTTGCATTACCACGCCACCCGCAGCATGGCATATGTATTACAAAGCTTACGGCTGCTCCAGCTTTAGGCGGTTTCATCGTTACACTGAAAGTTTTTTGTGCAGATATCTGTGGAGATACTTTATTCAGTTTTGTGTGGATGTAGCCTCGGTTGCCTAGGCAGATGATATGCAAAGAAACAAAGATATTGTTTCACAGTGTTTCCTTAAACCTTTTCTGTACCTTTCACAGTTTGCTACACCCGCTTTTTGGCCTTTTTGAAGAATTCTGTCACACGAACTCCGCTGCTACATGATCAACACAACTGCAACATAAATGTCACGAAAGTTACCCAATATAACATTACATAAACTCACGTTTCACTATGCAGTTGTCTGCAATGACAAACTTTTACTTACCTTTGTATGCCAGGTGTTGAGACAAAAAGTGAAACTGATGGCATGACCTACTTTCTGATTAATTTGGCTAATAGTTATCTGCCCATTTAGTGGCACTCACAGAACATTAAAATTTTATTCTCATAGTCAGATGCTTAAAAATGAAAAAAGGTAGTATAAAACATGACAGTAAAATCACAACAAAAGTAAGACAACTTGTCCCAATGCAGGAGAACACCAGGTATCCTATACAATTAATTGCAATAAATAGGTGTATTCCAAATGGCACACTGTTACTAAAATAAGAAACTGCTGCTAACTGCCCCTTCCCCCCAAAAAAATCGTTCAGTAATGTATTTGCAAATTTTAGATGGTAATCTTGATTCCTATTCCACCTGCTGTGTCATCAACCCATTTTTTTAACATTGTATTATTTATAAACCCAGCCATGGAAGTCAATACTTCACACTAGTGGGAAACATACACTGGATTGTATATTTAAAGTACACTAGAAAATGTCTAGGAGACAAGAAAAAAATATGTGAAACTGTATAATTTACACAGGCATAACCTTTTGTGCCAAAATATTATTTAAAATAATATCTTAGCACCAAAGGAGTAAAGTTAGCTATATAAATCCAATCCAATGAAACAATTATAAAGACAAAATTAATGTTGAAACACATTCTATTTTGACGATTAACTTGAAAATGTGTTTAAGCCTTTTCATTTGTATTGTAGGTTGAAACTGTGTTAGATTTCATTCATATTCTATTGTTAGAATGTATTTTAAATGACCTTTGAATATACGTTTTTTTTAATGTAAATCAGCAGTTTACATCAAACATCAGTGGTATACAGTAGTTTATGAATGTAGTCTTCTAACTTTTAATAATGCTGTTTTGTTAATGCCACCTTCTCAGTTTTATAAAAAAAAGTTAAATAAAAAATAGAATTTAATCTTGACTTTACTCCAGAATTTCTCCATCATACCTTATTAACTGGGTTGCTTACCTGCAGTGAACTTGCCAAATCTGGTATAAAGAAACAGCAAGCTCAGACAGATAAGAAACCACTTTTACAGTCTGCAGCAATCTACCAAAAATCTAAAAGATCTGTTACAGTTTTCCTTCTCACACCAAGAACAGTCACCAGGCTGCTCATATATTGTATCTCAGGAAATGTTGAGGAACAATTTCCTTGAAGAGTAACACTAGAATGCACGAGTCTGGCTCCCGGAGGGTTGGGGCCACCACCGCTGGGCTGTCCCAATTAGATGGAACTTCCCTGCTGGGCCTGACCCAGCCTGAAAACAGGAGCACCCAAAGGGAGCTGGAGGAAGACGTGGAGGAAGGAGAAACGGGAGTCGCACGCAGACCTGAGTGCTTTGTTATGTTTGGCGTGTGTGTGTTTCACCTCCAGTCGCTCCTAGTTTGCACAAAAGTGATTTGTGTTTGAGGGGGAAAAGGAAAATATATGGAAGAATATATGAAAGACTATAGCATGTGTGTGAAGAAAGTGACTAATATTATTGAAATTACTTTAACCATAATATCTTTACAATTTGTTGAAAATGATTTTAGGAGATTGAGCCCATAATTTGTTGGTTTATGCTTAATTGCAGTAAGGTTAAAATCACAAAGTGTACTGTATAATGTTTTAGTATAATGTATTAATTAATCCTCCAACTGTACATGAATTTTAACTTTGTTTACTTTTTGGATTTTTATTTCACCTAATACCTGATAGTAAACCTAGCAGCATGCTTGAACACCTTATTTTTCCCAGTGACCCCAAAATGCAATAAAATTACACAGTTAATGGTAAAAGACGTTTAAGAAGACTCAAAAGAGTACACTATATACCACACAGATTTATTATTGTATTCAATTTTTTTTAGAAAGGGTATGACTGGTTGTTGTTGTTTTTTTATCTTTAGAGACTAAAGGGGGGGTTGAAAAAGCAGAACAATAGTTCTATAAATACTGAAAACACTTCACTCCAGATAGTGTTTGAAATAGTAATTAATTTGTTCTACCTAATGTGTTTGTAATCACTATTGTTTCTGATTTCCATTAAATCTCAGCAAACATTTTTAAGATTAGATAAGAAATTCATTTATTGTCCCAAAATGGAAAATTCAGGCTAATCTAAAGCAAGTTTTTGAAATCTTAATACTTAATACAATGTTAGTTCTTTTTCATTATATGTTGCAAATGGTAACATGGTAATTCGTATTCTCTAATTGTGGCAGAAATTGGCAAATTTTGATCTACGTAGCTGCCCAGGGTGGCATGAAAATTAGGGCAGACAAGCCTTATCTCAAAATATCCTAACCATTATAGAAATGGTTTGAATTTCTGAAAAGGGATTGTATGAAGAGGTTGTAGTTTACCTTTAAAAGTCCATTTGTTTATTTAACTGTGGATGAACTGATGGTCTTCAATTAAGATAATCTAGAGCAGGACCGAGACCATATAAAGTTTCCTGGTTTGTTATAACAAAACAAAAATCACACATAGCATAACATACGTAACAAACATTATTCATCCAAAACTATTTTAGGTTTTGTAAATACTCCTGTAACATGTTTGCATATTTCTATGAGCTTTGCTGGGTTCTAAAACTATTCTTCCACATGCTTTGCTGTTCAACAATGGTAAAGTTGATTTTGGGGTGTATCTATGTTTTTCACAACAAGATGCTACGATTGTAAATATGTGTGTTTTCTAACCCGTTGTCAGTTCTCACATTAGGTTTAATCAAAAGTAACATTTTCATATTTAAGTTGTTTCTCTATGGCAAAAGCTGTGAAAAACTGGACCAGCTCTGACTAGTTGTCATCTTGAATTTGGCTAATCTACTATCTGTTATTCCTAATTTAACTCATCAGAGAAATCAATAATGATGGTGGGATATTGGCTTCTCAAAATCTCTCTACTGAATCCTACCACTTCAGCACCTCTGACCTAACCCTTTAAGTTTTGGCCACAGGCTGATTAGATTTAAGCACTACAAGTGTTACAATTTTGGACATTCAATAAATGGCATTAGGCTGCCATATAATATTTCTATCCATGTCACTTTTTCCATGCTTGGTTGTCTGTGACAAATTGCTAAAAAAAGAACTTGATAAAAGTATCAATTGCTCATGTATAACCAAAACATTTTTAATAAAAGGTGATTGTTGCCATTATTATGGTTATTATTTATGATTATGATTATTATGACCTTAAAAGTAAAAACTGCAGTTAAGGAGAGCCAGAGGGAAAAAAAAGTATATATATATATATATATATATATATATATATATATATATATATATATATATATATATATATATATATATATATTGGAGAAGTTTATAGTATCTGCAATTTCACCATTATTGAAACCACTCCTTTGACTATTAAAAGAACTACAATGACCGTTGAAACTGAAAGGTTAATTTTAAATTTCTTTCTTTAGCATCAAGTTTCTAAAGATAGGTTGTTGACTTTCTCATATTATTTTGCCCTGAAATAGGCTTTAACAAGAATAGACTTGGCTCTCCCCATTGTAATAAGACACTTATTTAAAGCCCTTGAAATATGCCATTGTTCATTTTACCCTTTCTTAGTGCATTAATCCCATTGCCATGGTCTAATGCTGAAATCCTGAGCAGCTAAGAGGGCTGGATTTGCTTGACCACACAAGATATTACTGTTTCTCCTTAAACAACCAGATATCCAACGTTAAACCACAGAGAGTGGCACACAACTAACAGGAAGTACAGATATGGCGCATCCATTGCAAAGATGTGGCTAGTGGCTCTAATGCAGGCGCTAAACTCTGAAAGGTGATTAGATATCATCACTCTTTCATTAGTTTGGTATTTCTTGTGTCTCCATGACTGTTTAGGAAGAATAGACCTTTTCATCAGTCCTCCAACAAATGGACCCTGCTGAAAAGAGCCGAGTTAAGTTGGGAGGATAATGAAACAAGAGAAAAGAAGGCGGATAGCTGCAAAAAAAAAGAGGAAAAAAAAGTAAAATATTGCAGTGGCGGTCCATTATAACGCCTGATTGTCAAATATGTATGTATGTGGCTATCACAGTTGTGGTGGAAAACAGAGCAATAAGGAAGTAAACAGCAGGTGACAGTAACAAGAAGGGGAAGTTAGGCAACTCATTAGGGTTTATTTTTAGACCAACTGCAGGGAACAACAAGAGTCTCATTTTCACCTGATCATTGAAACAGGTTGGAGGGAAGGAGGGCAGGATATTCCATTACGTAGACCAGACGTGAGTGCACACAACCTCTTTATGAAAGGTGTCTCTGTTTGTGGACCGAGATGCCACACTGACATCATCCGGAGCCAGCGGATGGGATAGTTCATGTGTTGTGGTGCCAGGGAGCAGCTCGCACTTTCAGCCAAACTGAGTCAGAGGTATGCCTCAGACTCTAATGTGCAAAAATCCATGACAGACTAAAGAGTTACATATGATAACACATGCTCCTTTTAAGTTAAAGTGAAAGCAACTTAAAATACTGACAGTATTTTACATATGGACATTTTTTTATTATTTGTCAACCATTATGAACTGTGCAAATTAGTTGTAGCTATGTGACAAAAACATACATATGAGGGACATTTTGCTCATTCCTGGTGAATCAACCTTTTCTTCACCATTGGACAAACTGTTATAGTGATGTATTCATCTGATAACTTTTGAGTCTTTGATATACAAAAAATATATATATTTTTTTAATTTAGCATGTGAAGACTTGCATGCAAAATTATCACATTCACTTGGAGGAAAAGCACATTATTCTACATATAAAATACACATTGTTTAGAAGTTCTCATCATCTTATGCTGATGACATGCTGATATTGTCTGACTTTATGTTGAGACCAAAAGAAGCAGAAAAAATAGGTAGGTCATAAATAGATTCAGTCAATATGTGAAGAAGTAACATGTCAACTGAGTGTTACTTTTTTTCCTGACATTGGCTGTATCTTCTATATTAAGATACAACCAATGCCTCACTAAATCACAACATCACAGGTTTTTGATGTCTCACTACATGACAATGCAGGTTTCAATTACTTCAACACGATGCCCACATCTTGCATCTTGATAATATTGTCTTTTCAAGCCAGTCATGTTAATGAAAGCAAAATCCCTAACCAATGATTAAATATATTTAAATGTAAGTTTATGTTTAAAATATATAATGAAGAGCAATCTCTACCCCATTTATGTGTCATAAGGTTTTTGCTTTTTGTGAGGATGGAGAAAACATGTAATATATGTTCATGCTTTGTAACTGTCAAATGTTATCAGATGAGTGGACCCCTGTCAAGGGTCCAAGCACATTATTAACCTCTGCACAGACCAGGTGATGTTGTAATATTTTGTCAGCACTTAGAAAATGAGCCATTGTCATTCAGACTTAATTACAGGTCAGGTGGTGGTATTGGAAATAGAGGGCACTGACCTAAAGGGATCACACTCTGCTACCATACTGTTTCATTGTCATTTAAACTGACTCTGGGGCCATATCCCCTAAAGGCATTATTGAAGGTACCTTGAAGTCACTCCGCAGAGATCAATCTAGCCTCTGCTTTTAAGGCCTGCCGTAACAAATACTTACAAGGCAGATATAATGGTTGATGAAGAGGATGAAATTAGAAATTCATAAAAAATATCTGGAGTTACTTTAATTGCTTGGGGTTTCTAAGTGTGTGTGTGTGTGTGTGTGTGTGTGTGTGTGTGTGTGTGTATGTGTGTGTTGGGGGGGACACCTGTCTGATATAGCTTATTTTTTACAGATACCTTTGGACTCTCTGTATTGCCATATTCTTCTCTCTAGATGTGATTTCAAACAAGTTGTATGCTTTCTAGATATACTATCAAACAAGTGGTTGAGGTATTTCAGTTTGTTAGAAACCCCAAGCAGATAAGGCAGATAATATACCAATGTTATGTGCTCGGAAGTCAATAAAGGAAGGATAATCTTTCCTTTGTACAGTGTAAGATAAGATGGAAAACAAAATTACTCAGATCTATCAGTCTGGAAATTATTACAAAGCTATTTCTATAGCTCTGGGACGCTCACAAATATCCACAAATGGAGAAAACATGGAACAGTGGTGGACCTTCCCCAAGGTCAGCCTATCAAAACTTCTCATCCAGGGGATCACAAAAGAACTCAGAACAACATCTAAAGCACCGTAGGACTGAGTTGCCCAAATTAAAGCCAGTGCTAAATATTCAACAATGACAAAGAGACTGGTTAAAAATGGCATCCATGGGAGAACTCAAGGGTGGAAGTTGATACAGACCAAAAAGAACACAAGCACTCTCAATGACTCCCAAGAGGGCCAGGAAAATATTTAGTTGGGTTATCATGAAGGTGTGCCTCACATCAACTGTAAAACACACCCAGCATTTTAGGAAAAGAATATCATATTGAGACTCAAACATGGTGTTGGTAGTTTGCTGGTCTGGGGTTGTTTTGCTCCTTCAGGACTTGTATGTATTTTCGCATAATTCCTTGAATCATGAATTCTGCTCTCTAACACAAAATTCTGAAAGACACTTGGGTTATGTAGCAGGAAATGTATTCAATTCATACCAGCAAGTCCACTTGTAAATGACTTTAAAAAGAGAGAAAACTATTTTTTTGGAGTGGCCTAGTCAAGGTGCAGATTTTCTGAATTCCTATTGGGATGCTGTGGCTGGACCTCTAGCAGGCCAGTCATGCTCTAAAATCCCCTAATGTATTTGAAATAAAACATTTCTGAAGGAAGAGGTGGTCCAAAATGCCTCCACAGTGACATAACAGAGTCATTCTTAATTACATAAGCCTCAGTTATTTGGATTAGAGAGCAATAACTTTTTCATACACGGCGTTGTTGGTTTGGATAGTTTTCCTAACTTAACAAATAGAGGACGTTTCAAAGCTCCATCTGTATTGACTCAGGTTATCTTAGTTTAACATTATAATTAGTTCGATGATCTGAAACATTATGACAAAAATGTTAATGACTTAAGAAAAAGAACAGTAGTAATGTTTTTTGATTACTATTAGTTTTCAGGTCTGCAACGCTTATTCTTTCAGGTGAGCCACTGTGGTCCTGTATGGGATGTCTGGGAGGTGTGAAATGGTCACAGTTGGGGAATGTGAAGCAAAATCTTCTGAGGGTGACAGGACCTTGATAAGTCTTATTTTACCCTTCACAAAATGCCATGTGTCAACAGTTGCCCGTGGCCAGCACACTCTGATCTGGTAGAGCAAACATCAGGGGGCCAGCCATCAATCTTTATGATACCATCATTTACAGTGCATCCAATTCTGTGTGGGTTTCAGACAACATTCTAGGGAATAAGAGGGGTGGAAGCACCCGGAAGGAAGAATTAGAAGGTTTACCTGAAAAATTTTGTCACTTTTACATTTTGCAGTCCTCTGCCATGTCTAGGGCAGTTGGTCCAAGTTGTGGAAAGTCTCAGGCTGGTGCTATGTGAGTGGTGATTGCCTAAAACCCCTATACTAGTTTCCCTGCACCATTAATAACCAAGTTAAGGCAGTAATATGCATGCTGTAAATCACTGAACTATCTCAACGTAGTTATGAATGCATTTCCAGGGTTATGATAAGCTCTTTGAAAAATAAGCTCACAAAGAAACTACTATATTTTCTTTACTTAAAAGATCCACGACATGAATCTAAAACATCATCGTAACTATAATTTTTGCTCCATTTGTGAATTGATTTTTGGGTTTGCTTTTGATTTCCTGTACACATTTGAAAACAAACAATCTAATTCACCTTCCGCACTCAATACCTAGACACAGAAACGACACTAAGGGTAAAAAAAAAGAGTGATGATCTGCTTAAACTTTTGCAGTGGAATCTGTGAGGCGAAAGACATGATTTGGCAGTTTACCCCCAGTGTTTGCCTCAAAATTTTCACGCCACGGCTCGAACTCAAGCTGAGAAGTTTCCCAAGGCCTTCGCCTACAGCCGGGCGTTCCGTGTAAGCTGTGAGATTCACATCCACCCCTCCTCCCCTGCCATGTTTAACTGGAATTCTGTCTGCAGGCCTCCTCAAACCTTCTGCAGTCGGCGATGGGAGGGCGAGAACATGCCCAACCACACCTCTGATGCCTCAGTGCTAGCCGTCACAGGGTTTCCTCCTCTGCAAGTACAGACCAGTTGGCTCACAAATCAAAGGAGAAGCTTTGCTTGAACCTCCCAAAACACATGTCATCCTAAAACTCTAACAAATATCCTTAAACTTTTTCATATTTTAACCCATCACATCCACAAACTTCTATGTATTTCATCTGAATTTCAAGAGATAAATCAACTCAAAGTAGAACCCAATTGTGATGTAGAAGGAAGAAGATTTAAAAAAAAATTATCATGATAAATGATACAAAAATAAATAAGTAAAAATGTTGTTCATATGTATTTATGCCCTCTGAGAAATATACCGTATATATTTTTAAAACAGCCTTTTGCTGCATATACAGCTCCAAGTCTTTTGAGATATTTTTCCAGCTTTGCACAGTGAAACAGTGAAATATTTCAATATACTTTTCTTATATGGCTCTAAATAAGATGGAAGAGCAAATTTAAAGGTAACTGGATTTAAGTATAGACTTTCACATTGTAGCCGTGGCTGTATGTTTGGGGTGGGATTCCTGCTATTCCTGCTAATAGTTTTGCTTCCATAATTGCTTTGTATAAAACCCCACCCATATTCCCATCAACACAGAATAAATGCCCTCTCCTTGCTCATAAAAGCCAGAACATGATGCTGCCACCACCATATTTACACAGTGAGTGTAGGTTTTTGATCACTCATACCAATTTGCCAAAAAGGCCAAAACGTTCTGACATGGCAAGCCATACTGATAATATGTCTCTATGTTACAAACATTATCAATCTAGGTCTGCTCCCATCAAATCCATTTGGGCAAAGGAGGGACATTCAGCAGAACTTTCCGAACTGATTTGGTGACGCGACACTATCAAAGGTTGGTTTTAGCCAATCGCGGTATCAAATGAAAATGTTGTAAGCAGCAGGCGCTATGTGAAACCACAACAAGTTACGGTGGTCAAGGCACTTCTTGCTGTTCTTCTTACATGGATTCTGACAAAACAGATGTGATAGCAACAGCTATGCTTGCGTCCTCCTGTGCTGCATGTTTATTTTGGTTCAGCTTTGGGCTCGGAACCTCTTGCTTTTGTCACAGCTGCATGCCCCGCCTTGAAACAAGAAGCAAGGTAATACTGTAACGTGATTGGTCCGAACTATTTTCGGTTCGGTCCAAATCACGTTGAGATGGGAGCGGGAAGAGATGGATTCTTGTGTGTTTGTGAACGCACAAATACCGCGAGAATTTAGCTTGCAGGCATGGCCCAATATTTGTCTAATCTGACCAACTCACCTTCTTTCACAAGTTTGATTTGTCCCCTACCTAGTTTGTACCAGCATTCTTCTTATGGCTTACTGTCAACAATCTGTCCACTTTTCCTTAAAGGTCATATTTGTAGAGTTCACAACTAATAGCTGTTCAGTCAAAAGATTCTCCGATCTGAACTGTGGATCTCTGGAGCTCCTCCTGAGTCACCATGGGCCTCTAGGCTGTGTTGCTGCTAAAACTTGCCATTTGTTGCACTGCATTTTTTTTATCATCACACTAGAGAGGGCTGAAAAGGAATGAACCCTACACTTTTTATTTGTAACTTTAAAAAACATTGATAATTTTCCTTTCACTTCACAATTATGTCCTTCTTGTTGTGTGTTTTTCATTTTACATCTCAGTGCTATACACTAAAGATGGGGGTTGTAACATAACAAAATGTTGTAACATAACACAATGTGCAAGTGATATGAATCCTTTTGCAAGGTAAGGTTTGTTTACATGAAAAGGGATAAAATGCAAAAGTGATGAGTTGCTTGGAAACAACTCATGAGTTGCCCTTTGCTGATGGAAATTATGTATGATATCTCTAGGAATTATATAGGATTATATAATCTGAACAAAATCCATATCAAGTGGTCATGAAACAAAAACATGCTACTCCCCTATGGGTTTTCCCTTCATCCTATATTTCCTTCTAAATTGTTTTAGGAGAATGACATCAAATGTTATTTCATTGCATTTAAGATCTGCTGTTGTCTTAATTTGTTAAACATGCAAGCAGAACCCTGACAGGCCAGTTAAAATAATCACTTACTGGTAAAACAGTGAAACATTTTAAGATACTTTAGACAACTTTATTATATCATAACATTTTAAAAACATGATTTTACCAATTTTTATCTACCTTTCTACATTTTATCTAATTCAAATTATGAATACTTAGAAGCAATCAATGTAGCACAATTTTATTTCAGAAACCCTAAATGTGAGATATTTCACTTAATTCATCTGTATTAAACAGGACCTGATACTAAATAAAAAACATGAGCAACTATTTTATTTGAGTAACTTCCAATGTCATGAATTTGCTGGTGTTTACTATCTTTCTTCATTTACTTGTCTTTATTCTGAGTCATAACTCTAGGTTGGATCTGGTTTCTAAAATTGAATACGTGGATTAAAGGGACGGAACTCCCATAACAAAGTCTCTTTTGTGGGGTGAAAACAAGTGTTGGAGAAAATCCAAAGTAGCAGATTTTAGTGTCAAAGTTATTTTTTTTGTAGTTGTTGTAGTAGGAAAACTCTTCCCAAAGCAGCACCTCTACATGCAGAATATATAATTTAGGATTAAATAATTGTTGCATAATCAGACGCAGAAGACGAGTCTTGGGAAATTATTTTATAATGTTTTTTATGGGTTTTTTGTTTTGTTTTTTGTAGTAAATTGAAAAAGAAATCAATTAATAATTAACTTTGCATTACAAAAGGAAAACATAACATGAAAATAACAACTGGACTAAGGACAGTTTCCTTCACCTATTACTCTGCCTCTACATACATTTTCCAGCACTGAAGAAATTATAAGTAAATAAATAAACTGTATTTCTTTGTCATTTATTAAACATTCGTATCATTAAGTTTATTCTTAGTTATCTATCTATCTATCTATCTATCTATCTATCTATCTATCTATCTATCTATCTATCTATCTATCTATCTATCTATCTATCTATCTATCTATCTATCTATCACATAATACTGATACCTTGATTTACAGCTGGCTTCCAGGTGAATGTTTTTCGTTTGCTTTTTTAAAACATATTTTTCTTATAAAAATCTAATAGCTAAATGTTAAATGAATTTATATGTGTTTCTTATCTTTTCTTTCTTATTGGGAAAACATAAAAATAAAATCATTTTGAGGCTTTTATCTGTAAAGCTCACTGCAGTGGTTTAATACCGCAGAGGGCTCACTGACAAGTTTCTGGACTGCTGTCTCCCCCTGTTGGTCCATTTTGCAACATGTTGTTCTCTCCTGTTGCTCCTTCGCAGCTCTATGAAGACTAACAGAATATTGGTTTGTGCAACACAGGATTTGCACAATATCAGTCAACGTATAAGCAAATATAAGTAAATATTAATAGAATCAGTCCATCAAATCCAGAAATATTATGCAGAAAATCGATATTTTAGGGGTCTTGATGTCTCATATTGTTGACAACTTCATAATAAAAATCCTTCAGAAATAAGCATGTTGTTATTTGCTAAATACAATACATGGTCTGTAATTCATTCTACAGGCTGTGTAAAATTTGAGTTTGTTTTGTTTTGTTTGCTGTTTGATTTGGCTCAAGTTCTGTGTTAAAATGACACGAGTACGTAACCAGACATGTACTTGTAAATTAGAGACTTTCATAAACACGTCTGGTAAAGGAAAAGCACTTTTTGTCAATTCAAATTACCTATTTGGTAATGACGAGGCAGTTTTAGTGTTTGTGGTCCATTTAAACTGAAGAAGAATGAGGTCTTCCACCAGTGGCATCAACCAGTTTACTAATCCTGTTCGAGGTTATCCTTTCTTGTTGATTTTCTGAAGTTGAACTTTGATTAGTTATTAAAATGAAACTGTAGCCCACAAGGGGAAAAACGCCCAGTTCATTTGGGTTTTCACTGGTGTGATCAAGATTTTCTCTGAGTCGGATTGTGTCCCCGCCCACTGAGCGCCCGACCACCACCCCTCCCCAGTCATTCCCTTCCCTCAAACATAAATTGCGGCTTCACCTCCTGCGCTTGCAGACGCTTCGGTATCCATCAAGGGAGATAAGTTACTTTCATTCCGTTTTAAAGTCACAGTTTCTCGGTTGCGTTGTTATATACAACACAGACAGAAGTCTAAGGAGCGTGAATACGTATACTTTTTGCTGTTTTTTTTTGTTGTTGTTGCTGTTTTTTGTTTTTTACTTTAAAGGATTTAAGTTTGCAGGGCAAAGGTGTGCGCCTCTACAGACTGCCGCCTGCAGTCTTTGGGCATAGAACACTTGGATTAAAAAGAAAAGAAGATATTTTTTCCTCTTTTTTTCTAGTGTGAGCAGCTAATCGTTAATTTTCTCGCATGAATCTCCTCGACCCATACCTGAAGATGACAGAAGAACAGGAGAAATGTCACTCCGACGCTCCGAGCCCCAGCATGTCTGAGGACTCAGCGGGATCTCCGTGCCCGTCCGGCTCCGGCTCGGACACCGAGAACACCCGACCTTCCGACAACCACCTCCTCAGGGGTCCGGACTACAAGAAGGAGGGCGAGGAAGAGAAGTTTCCGGTGTGCATCAGAGACGCCGTGTCCCAGGTGCTGAAGGGCTACGACTGGACGCTAGTGCCCATGCCGGTGCGAGTCAACGGCTCCAGCAAGAGCAAACCGCACGTCAAGAGACCCATGAACGCGTTCATGGTGTGGGCCCAGGCGGCGCGGAGGAAGCTGGCCGATCAGTACCCGCACTTGCACAACGCAGAACTCAGCAAGACCCTGGGAAAACTCTGGAGGTGAGTTGGCTTTGGAATCGAGGTCTGTTCGTGGAGCGCTCTTTTACGCACTGATGCGTGCAGCCCATTGCTTCTGTAAAACTTCGCAGCTCCTTCTAAATGTAAGCGTTTACACGTTGCTAGTTTCCCGATGCTTTTGCTGTTTATTTAATTTGATATATTTTGTGTTGTATTCACTTAAACTTGTTTCCTGTTGCGCAAAAACACCATGCAAGTCAAGTTAAGACCGCGTTGTATTCGCTTGCCAGCGGATTTTATTTTTTTCATGCACTTATACAGAAACTATTGGGAATCTACGTGAACGCACAACTCATATGTTGGTTTGTGCCCATTTCAGTTTGTGCCCATTTCAGGCTGCTCAATGAGGTAGAGAAGCGCCCGTTCGTGGAGGAAGCCGAACGCCTGAGAGTGCAACACAAGAAGGATCACCCCGACTACAAGTATCAACCGAGGCGGAGGAAATCTGTCAAGAACGGCCAAAACGAAGCCGAGGATGGCGAGCAGACCCACATCTCTCCGAACGCTATCTTCAAGGCGCTGCAGCAGGCCGACTCTCCGGCGTCAAGCATGGGCGAGGTGCACTCCCCGGGAGAACATTCAGGTGAGATAAGGGGGAAAAAATAATTCTGAATATTATTTTGTTGCATTTTATTTAGGTGGGTGGAATATTCCACTGTTAACAATCAGGACTTAATGATTTGGTAATTTTAGTCTAGCCGGCAAACACTTCCCTTATAAATGTGCCAGTAGTTTTAGGGGCAGGGTTACCTTTCTGTGTACATTTGCATGCAGTCTGCGGTATTGGGAGTGATGAGCCACAAGTCTAACGTTCCCTCTCTCCATTCAGGTCAGTCACAGGGACCACCAACACCCCCTACCACCCCAAAGACAGATCTCCCCTCCAGCAAAGCTGACCTGAAGCGCGAGGGTCGCCCCGTTCAGGAGGGCAGCAGTCGGCAGCTCAACATAGACTTTGGAGCCGTGGACATTGGCGAGCTTAGCAGCGACGTCATCTCCAACATCAGCAGCTTTGATGTTGACGAGTTCGACCAATACCTGCCGCCTCACAGCCACGCCGGGGTTGCTGGTGCAGCCCAGGCCGGCTACACAAGCAGCTACGGCATCAACAGCTCCTCAGTCAGTCAGGGACCCGGTGTCGGAGCCCACGGCTGGATGTCCAAGCAGCAGCATACTCTGACCAACTTGGGTGGAGCAGGAGAGCAAGGGCAACAGGGTCAGCAGAGAACCACCCAGATCAAGACAGAGCAGCTTAGCCCGAGCCACTACAGCGACCAACAGGGATCCCCGCAGCACATCACCTACGGCTCATTCAACCTACAGCACTACAGCCCTTCTTCTTACCCGTCCATCACAAGAGCACAGTATGACTATTCAGAGCACCAAAGCAGTGCCAACAATTACTACAATCACGCAGCCGGCCAAGGCTCCAGCCTGTACTCCAGCTTCAGCTACATGAGCCCCAGTCAGAGGCCGATGTACACCCCGATAGCTGACACCGCTGGGGTGCCCTCTGTGCCGCAGACCCACAGTCCACAGCACTGGGAACAGCAGCCGATTTACACACAACTGTCCAGGCCCTGAGGAGCTGCAACACATCCACTCAAGACTTCTCTCTCCCCCCCCCACCCCCAGTGGCCTTACTTTCGTTCTCCTCGCCACATTGCCAATAGAAAAACACGACATGGACTTTTTTAAAATAGTTCTAATAAAAAAAAAAAATCATCTTTAAATTGGCTCACAGCAGTGCCTTTTGTATTGGTTGGAGTTGTGATTATATTTTTTTAGATATAATGTTTAAAAAGTTCAATCCTCTGTGAGGACATACTGGTAATGAATATGATAGTATGTACTGTGTATGTGTTCTGCTCTTGTTATTCTCAACATAATCAGTGTCATGATCATCATCGCTTGCTTAAAGAAACAGGGATGTCGGGTTAAAACACCCTCAGTGGCCTTTTTATTCTCTCTAAAATGTTTTTTTCTTTTTCTTTTTTACTGGAAGTTTACTGACACTGCCATCTCACCATAGCCTTCATTCTGCTTAGAATTTTTCTACTGTACATATGCTAAGTTCAGTGAGATCCAGAGTGCTGAGCAATGCAGAGCTGGAATAGAATGCCATGATACAACTGCACCATCAGTTAAGAGTCCAATGTACTACTTTATTTTTTTTGGTTCAGCTTAAACGTATTGTGTTGAAAATGCTAAAAGCAGGTGCCATGTATCTCTTCTGGGGGCCTTACTGTGTTGCTAGATGTGACAGTGTCGCTTGCTTTTTATCTGAGTACTGCCTTCAATACCATTAGTGCCTCTGAAGCCACAGCGCGGAGGCTTCGCGGTCCGGAGAGACAGTGGTGCAGGTCGGTTCTCCTGCTTGATGAGATTCAGGAAGTGACCTTTGACCTGGCTCTTGCCAGCGTAAATCAGGTCTGAGCATGTTGTGCTTCTATCACATAATTTTCTCCTTACTTCTTTTGTTTTCTTAATTTATTCTTTAGCATTAATTTTATTGGAGAATTATCGTTTAAACCCAGCAGCATCTAGCAGAGGTGAATTTAGGTTGCTGTCATATGTGGTACAAAGTTGCTTATTTATCATTTGTAAATGTTTTCATATAATTCTCGATTGAATTGAATCGACTTGTGTACAGAATGCCTAAAAATCACATGATGGGTCTTTCTCTGTAAGAAAAACTGAATGTTTTCTTTTAAACTTCCTTTCTAACATAATGACTGGATAAGAAAAAGCAGCTGTAAAGAATTTAGCCGGATTCAACAGAATACTTTGTTTTAGTTTTTTTTTTTCTAAAAAAAGAAAGATTTGCTTCTTGTTTTATATTCTGTATAATTAGTTCTCATTTTTGTCATCTTCTTAATGCAGTTTCCCTAGGTAAACATGGCATTGTCTTAAAAGCTTATCTTTTGTATTATTATTATTATTATTATTATTATTATTATTTGTTTGTTTGCAATAAAAGCAAAAGTCCGAAATAAGTTCTCGTCTTGCACCGTCTGTGTTTTCTTGACAATGTGTGACACAGGGGTGTCCTCATAAATAAAATCAATAGATTTATTTCAATATTTCAATTCAAAAACTAAAAATAATACAGTATTACAGATTTATTACCTACATAGTGATGCATTTCAAGTATTTTCTCGTATTAATTTAGTTAGTTATGACCTGTAGTTAAAGACAACTCAGTTTCTATAAAACTTTGAATATTACATAAGCCCAGTAAAGAAAAAGATTTTTAACACAGAAATGTCAGCTACTGAATATCATGTGCATGTACCATACAGTACATGCATTTATATTTGTTCAGGCTGCTTTTGCATGAATTACTGCATCGATACAGCCTGGCATAGAGGTGATCAGCCTGTGGCTCTGCTAAAGTGCGAAGGAATGTAATTTTAATTTAATAGCGCCCTTCGCCTCATCTGCATTGTTCGTGTTCTGGCCAATCACAGTGATATGACCATAAAACCATGCATTGGTATTATTGGCAGCGTGCACAATTGGCAGGTAAAAATGAAACATTTTCATAAACCTCCTCAGCAAAAGGAAAAATTAAAGCCTTTTAAATCTGCTCCACTGTGGACATACCTGGTGCTTTTCTACTGCCCTGTTTTCTTCCACCCAACGTCACATTAGTATACACACAGCACTCTGAAAAGCCAGATTGTTCAACAATAATGTTTTGTGGCTTTACTTGCTTGTGCAAATTACTGTCAGCTGTAATACTGTCAGGTGACCAGTCTTCCAAATGAATGTATAGGGTATAGGGTTATCATTTTTATTGGGCTTATGCAATAATTTGAACTAATAACTAAATCTGGGCCTTCATTAGCTGTAAGCCGTGTTACTGAAAATTAACAGAAATGAATGCTTAAAATATATCCTCTTGTGTGTCATGAATCTGTACACGAGTTTCCATTTTTCAATCGAGTTACTAAAATAAAATATGTTTTCTATGATAGTCTAATGTATTGAGATGCACCTGTAAAATGAAACTCTTGAGGAAGTATTTACTTCCAGATACACCACTGGGTTAGGATTTTAATAAACTTAAATGCCTTTTATAAAATTCTTGAAAGAGCATCCTAAAAAAAAATGGATCATATTTTTTTCTGACCTCTTGACAGTTAGCTGCAGACATTTTAGTTTAGGCTTCTGGCTTCGCAGACCATGAGGTCACAGGTCCATTTGGTACCCAGGCCCATCGACAAGACGTATGTCCACACCCCTTCCTTCGCCTGTATACACAACGGCTTAAAGAAACAAACTAGACGCTGCGTATTGTTTATTTCTCACTGGCTAAGCAATATAGCAACAGAGCTGAGCTTAATAAATCAGCTACAATGTAAACACAATCAGGTACTATAGGTTTGTGTTGAAATTTGAGGTACATTTGCAGATGATGTCTATTTCCTCATGTTTAATCTCTTTTTTTTATTTCGGCTTCTTCTAATGTCTCTGTGATGACTAGACAAGATTTCCCAATATCAGGAATGTCAAGACATATCTGGATAAACAGCCATTTCGATTGGAAACACTGTCTTTATTTTTGCTGAGAGAAAGTAATGGGTCACATTAACAATCGATATTTAATTGTAGTAACTGTAAAAAAATAATAACCAACATTTTAAATGTCATCTTGGAAAAAATGTATTGCAGGATAGCTGTTAGTGGCCTGTCCTCTTGTCCACGTCCTCCAGCAAGACATGACTGAAAATTGAAATCCCATTGTTTTAAAAGCAATTGATTGTTGTGATTAAGTGATTATATACTTGGATTAAATTTGAGTAAATTGGATTGATTTGAACAACATTTGCACTGAATACATTATGTATAACTTGATAAAAATTGTATCTGTTTGTCTAATGACCTCCGATATAAACTGAAACTGTTGTTCAAAGATTTTTTTTTTCTTTTGAATTAACACCCCTTATTACTATATAGAAGTATGATGACTCAAGTGAAGCTAGACGTACAATACTTTCAGGAAACACTGCTGGTGGTATGAGAAATTTCCCTGCCTGTTTTTAGTGTCATCGGGCCTCACTCTGCTGTCTCTGGTTACAAAGGAGGACAACTTCCTCCTCTGACAGCGAGGAGCAGACTGGGTGTGCACAGCCCACCTCCCACGGAGACCCCCAGGGGCACATCCATCACTGAATCTCCTGTGGCTTAAACCTGGAGCCACGCAGCAGGGGCCTTAGGGTCTAGCAGGGCAAAAGGAACGCAGCTTGTGAATGCCTGGGGCAAAGGAGAGAAAGAGAACACTGAAAAAAAGCCCAAATAATCTTTTTTTTCTTTAAATCCTGCAGAAGCAGGAATTTTACTCATGACTGACGTGACGCTGAAGAATTCAGAACAGGATTTACTCTTCAAACCTGAAACAGCTTGAGTGACACCATGTGGAGGAATTAGGGGGCCACCTTTAACCTAAACAATGACATTTGACTTTGATGAGTTCTAACTGAAATATATTGTTATGTGACAGACAACTATGCTGTCTTCATGAGGTGTTTAGGGCAAGACAGCACTGACTGGCCCCTGACAACAGATCCTAAATAGAAGTTAAAATGTGCCCTTTTTCAAAACACACGAAAAAAGTAATTCACTGAAAAAAAAAATGGGACAGGTGTTTATTTTCTATTTATATTTAAGTAGAGAATTAGGGCACCTAATCAAATACCTACTTCTTTAATCGGACGTTTTCACATGTTCTACCGTTTTTGTTTAGTTACCAAATTACACTTGAAAGACACCATTTAATCTTGTTTTACTTCATCAACAAAAATGTGTTTTCTTAAGCAAAGTTTGGCTAGGCTTTACTCTCAGGTTTTAGATGTTTAAGGGGTTTTCTGCATGCGCAGACCATTTCAAGTCACAAACACAACATTTCAGTGAGATCAAGTCCTGGGGTTTTGACTTGACCCAGGACTTTCCATTTCTTAGTTCTCAGCTAGTCCTTTGTGGGGTTTTATTTACTGATCATTTTCCTCATGCTCCCTCTGTAAAATTACTGGTTGATGCCACGATGTTGAGCTGCTCAGTACATGCTGAAGCAAAGTACATGCTCAAACCACGGCAATTCCACCTCCAGGCTTCACTGTTGATATGAGGTCCTTGACCCAGACCTTGACCTAGCATTTGGTTTATGCTAAACATCCTCTGTTCTGCTTTTAATGACATCATTATTAAGGCTTTCTCTGCATGAGGCTACGCTTATTCACTGCTTTTCTGCAGAGACTGAAACCCATTATGAGAGTCAGTCACAAAAATTACATTGTATTTGTTTTTGCCCTCATATCGGATTACTATACAAAATTGGATCTAATGACCTCTCTGATTTTGAAATGTACTAGGTTGAACACAAAAAAAACACATATCAATCTAATTTATGTACATTTCTCAAGCAAAAAAAAAAAAAAAAAGTAGTTTATATTGCTAAAAAATTTTTTCCAGCTCCCCAGTCTCAGATCAGATAGTCTTGCCAACGACAGACTGACCGGGGCGATGTACAGATCGAATGGGACTGTGATGGGGTTAGCTCCTCAACGAACAGCAGGAGTGCCCTGATGAATGTTTCCGAAGGATCGGAAACAGGACCAATTTTTTTCTGTCTTTTTCTCCTCTCTTTTTTTTTTTGTTGAAGCAAGCCATTCCATGGGCAATTTTCCCAGGACGACCCCATTATTATTCTGTAGAGACGTCTGCCCCCTCCAAACCCTATGGGTGGTCTTTTTGAAGGCAAAAAGGAGAGGAAAAGAAAAGAAAAAGCTAAAAAAAAATCTGGTGATACATCCATGGTGACTGGACAGTTGCAAAGTACACAAGAACTATACTACAATTGCAAACTTAATCATATAAAAATAAATTTTCATTCAAAACAAAAACATATTGTTTGACACGTCCTTTTTAGTTAACCATCCGTTCTTGCTGAGTTTGTAAACACTTTGTTTTCTGGCATACAGGAACAGTGGGAATTGACTCACACACTCACTTGCTTTCAAATCATCCAATCCATAAAGTTCTTTCCTAAACCAACAAGACACATCCAGAGGAAACTCGTGCTAAATCATTTGGAAAGACAAGCTTACTACAAGCCTGTCTCCATGGAAGCTTTACCCTCAGCTCAAGAACTACTGTGTGAATAAATGGGGTGTAAATAGTGGACACATTTTATATGCCTTGGATTGTATTAATTATTGTCTGCACCTCGCAGACATAACAATAGACACCGATCTTACTTTTGTTTCCCTCTTATGTATTCCCGTCTTGCCACTTTTTTGGATTGTGCTCACTGGCTGAGCGTATTTAGCAGGCAAAATCTGGCCTCACAGCCATTCATCTTACACCAGCCCTGATAGGGACACTGTCCTGTGCCAAGAGGCCAAGGTGGGCCAGCCTGCTAGAAACCTTGGTAAGTTCTGTGCCTTTTGTCTAAGAAAGTGGAAGAAACTTGGCACCGACCCGAGGTCAGCATCACAAAATAATATTACCATAATCCCATTAAGTGTGGCTGAGGCCTCATGGGTTCCAGCTCAGTCTGGGAGGAAAGTAAGTGAGAGCTGGCAGGGGAAGATTTGCACTGAAACCCGCAGTCAATGAATCACTTAGTTATATTATACGTATTACTACTCCAGCACTGGTGATTTCTTTTCCAAATTAGACATTATTAAGTAACATCTTTTACCTAAAACACAGCTGAAGCATCATAATTCTAAAGGAATAAATCTAAAAATCTTCCATTGAGCATAACTGAACCGAAAAGCAAAAGCAAGATGATGGATCAAGTGTTTTTGTCTGTAAGCTGTTTATAATCAAGGTCACTCATCCTTATCTTTATTATTCCTTCAGCTCTGGGAGAAGGGTCCTCTCCAATAATAAGGAGATTTTCCATCCCAGTTTCCTTTTGACTCCAAGAGAAACATTTTGGCTGTCAAACCAACCACAGAAGTTGTGGTTTGACTTTGCTAATTCCCCTCACTGTACCTGGTAAATGTCCACAGAACATATCCTTTTACAGTGTTTACGCCCATTCAGCATTGGGTGTATGAGAGGAGACACATGGACACATTTCCAGAACTTAGACCAGTCCCGCTGGATCTGAGGGCAGAATAAAAGCCAACTTCTGGTATCATGACTCATAGAAATGGCTGATTGTCTTACACTATGTAGGTGTAAAGAAGAACTTCTCTCCAGTGGTTCTGGTCATATTTAATAGAAAGTACTTCTTTGTCTAAATAATTGTAAATTGTTTGGTTGCAGCAGGACTTACAACCGGAATGCCTAAATTAGCCGTACTGGTCCAGGAGGTTTTCCA
This sequence comes from Fundulus diaphanus, assembly GCA_037039145.1. Classification (NCBI taxonomy): domain Eukaryota; kingdom Metazoa; phylum Chordata; class Actinopteri; order Cyprinodontiformes; family Fundulidae; genus Fundulus; species Fundulus diaphanus. The sequence goes on along the minus strand of CM073140.1, from coordinate 27,416,643 downwards.
CGACGCCAGCAACACCAGGAGCATGTGGAAAGGCATACGGGCGATCACTGACTACAACACGCCCTCCCCCCCGGTGGGTGAAGTTGATGCTGACTTCCTTAACGGACTAAACAACTTCTTTGGGAGGTTTGAGGCACTAAACAGCACTCCAGCAGTGAAAGCTGCTCCCCATCAGGAAGAGGAGGTCCTCTGCCTTGACACAGCTGACGTGTGGAAGACTCTGAGGAGAGTCAACCCGCGGAAGGCCCCAGGTCCAGACAACATACCTGGGCGGGTCCTCAAGGAGTGTGCAGGTCAGCTGGCTGGTGTCCTCACAGACATTTTTAAAACCTCGCTGGACCAAGCCACAGTGCCTGCATGCTTTAAGTCTGCCTCCATCATTCCGGTGCCAAAGAAACCTCAAGTCACCTGTTTCAACGACTACCGGCCTGTTGCACTGACTCCCATCATGATGAAGTGCTTTGAAAGGTTGGTAAAAGAACACATCTTCTCCAGTCTCCCCCCAACACTCAACCCGTTTCCCTTCAGTTCAGCGTTTAACACCATCATCCCACAGCACCTGGTAGGAAAACTAGAACATCTGGGCTTCAGCACACCTCTTCGCAACTGGCTGCTAGACTTTCTCACCAACAGACCTCAGTCAGTCCGGGTCGGACGAAACACCTCTGATGTCATCACCCTCAGCACGGGCTCCCCTCAGGGCTGCGTCCTGAGCCCCCTGCTGTTCACTCTGATGAGACACGACTGCGTCCCCAGGTTCACCACCAATCACATCGTGAAGTTTGCAGACGACACAACGGTGGTGGGCCTGATCAGAGATGACAACGACCGGGACTACAGAGAGGAGGTGGAGCAGCTGGTGGGCTGGTGCAGAGACATCAGCCTGATCCTGAACGTGGAGAAGACGAAGGAGATCATCTTCGACTTCAGGAAGAACCGGCCTCACCACGCTCCACTGCTCATCAACAACTCAGCTGTGGAGGTGGTCAGCAGCACCAAGTTCCTGGGGGTGCACATCACGGACAACCTCACCTGGTCTGTGAACACCACGTCACTGGTGAAGAGGGCACAGAAACGACTGTACTTCCTGCGGAGGATGAGGAGAGCCCACCTGCCCCCGCCCATCCTCACGACCTTCTACAGAAGCACCATAGAGAGCATTCTGACCAGCTGTCTCTCTGTGTGGTGTGGAGGCTGCGGTGCCTCCGACTGGAAGAACGTGAGGAAAGTGGTGAGGACAGCAGAAGGGACCATCGGGGCTCCTCTTCCCTCCATTAAGAACATTTCATCTCAGCGCTGCGTGTCCCGAGCCCATAACATCATCAGAGACCCCTCACACCCCCACCATGGACTGTTCTCCCTGCTGCCCTCTGGGAAGAGGTTCCACAGCATCCGCTGCAGGTCCACCAGGTTCTGCAACAGCTTTTTCCCCGTTGCCATCAGACTGTTGAACTGCTGAACTATAAACTGGACTCCGCACCACATTTCCACATTTGCTCGCATTTTTACACAAATGCCTTTTGCACCATCATTTTTGCACAAACAAATGGCTTAAATATTCTCCTGTACACTGTGAAGGCACATTGTTCCTTTCTCCTGCATTGTTTACATTTAAATTGTTTACTTTTTAATCACTGCTGCACTTTATACTAGAATTCACAAGCTGTATGCAACCAAATTTCGTTCTGTATGCACTCTGTACATACAAAATGACAAATAAAGTTGTCTAAGTCTAAGTCATATCCAGTTCTCGCAGTGTGTCCTAAACCTTGAAAATGAACCTTGCCTGTGAGATGAATTCTCGCGGTATATGTGCGTTCACAAACACGAGAATCCATCTTGTATTGCTCAGGCTTCAACCGTTTGTATCCAAACCAAGAATGGTTTGGGCCAATCATGTTGCAGTATTGAGGTTTAAGGCGGGACATACCAGTGAAACAAAATAAAGGGCGGTTGAGCCCACAGCCAAACCAACACAAACATGGGAGCGCAAGAGGATGCACGCATAGCTGCTGCTATCACATCTGTTTTGTAAGAATCCACAACTTCGTCTTTGATAGTAGAACAGCAAGAAGTGCTTTGACTGGCTTACCTTCTTGTAGTTTCTCATAGCAGCTGCGTCTTACGTTTTAATTTGATACCGTGATTGGCTAAAACCAACTCTTGGTAGGCGGGCACTAGGAGTTGCTTCGCCCAATCAGCTCAGAGAGTTCTGATGAAATTCCCTCCTTTCTCCAAACGGATTCAGTGGGATCTGACCCAGATTGATAATGTGCAGAACCAGAGTGCTACACATTATCAATCTGGCTGGTCAGGGTACTTGAAAATAGCTTCTAAAGGATCAGTGCAAACTTTATTAAACTGTCTACATAAAAAGGAAGCATTCATAACCTAAATGTAAACAAAACAGTTAATTTTCTTTGGATTAAATGAATAAAAATCCAGACTACAAATCTGTTGGCATTTCTTTGTATTATGAAAATCCATGGTGTGATAACTGAGAGTTCTTTTAAATGTGATAATTACATCAGCACAGTTGGAAAATCAAGCTTTTTCTAACTGGGAGTTATTGTCAACACTTCACAATATCTCTTTCTCGGAGATTTTATGAGATAAATACCTTTATTGTCTCAGATGGGGAAATCAAATACTAAAAAAGTTGTTTATGTTTTTAGTCCCACTCACATGGATCCCTGCAACTCCTTTATGTAGGTTTGGATACATTGCTACTTCATCCAGGGAGGACAGATCACTGACTATTACCATCTAATGTAGAACAGATTACTAGATCAATGTGTGCTTCTGTGCTTTTTGTCTCTCTTGTTGTGTCTCTGCTCTGTCTTCTGTAACCCCCAGTCGGTCGAGGCAGATGACCGTTCATACTGAGCCCGGTTCTGATAGAGGTTTTTCCTTCCCGCTAACGGGTGTTTTTTCTTTCCACTGTCGCTTCATGCTTGCTCAGTATGAGGGATTGCAGCAAAGCCATGTACAATGCAGACGACTCTCCCTGTGGCTCTACGCTTCTCCAGGAGTGAATGCTGCTTGTCGGGACTTTGATGCAATCAACTGGTTTTCTTATATAGGAACATTTTTGACCAATCTGTATTATCTGACCCAATCTGTATAATATGATTGAACTTAACTTTGTAAAGTGCCTTGAGATGACATGTTTCATGAATTGGCGCTATATAAATAAAATTGAATTGAATTGAATTTAATTTAATTTGCACAAAATGCTGCTAACCAAGTAATGACAACACCAGTTGAATGTGCAACACCAGTGTTGGGCCCACTTCGTTGCCTTCCTGCTCACTTCAGGACAGATTTTAAGATTTATTAATTGTAAATCTTAAACTGTAAAGCTGTACAAAGGACAGCCCCTGTTTATTTAAAGGACATCTTTCATCAACATGCTGCAACATTACTGTCGAGATGTTCTAAACACATGTTGTTGGATATCCCATGAACCGACAGCAGATACATTCAGCTCAAACATTGAAAGGTTTAAAAACGTCAATCAATTTTCATTGGCTTGGATTTCTACAGTGGATTGAAATCCACATGCAAATTTGTTGTATTTATTTTGACCTTTCTAGAACTTTTAAATGTACTTTATGTTTACTTTCTGAATGTCATGCTGCTTTTACTCTCACTTTGTTGTGCAGTGTTTAGTCCAGCTTGTGTGGTTTCAAATACGTTAGCTGATATTGAAACTGAACTGATTAACTTTATTTCTAGGAAACTGTCTATTTTTATTCTTTCCTGGACAGCATCATAGAAAATAAATGCAAACTAAGGCTTTTTGACAAATAAAGAACATTCCTCTAACAGACTTGAATATCTCAACAAAATGAAAGCAACTTACACATGAGATGCAAATGTTTGTAAATTTGCCTTTTCTGAACCACATATCCTTGAGTTGACAGTCCTTGCAATGACTGATTATTAATAGCAGCTCAGTGGCCACTTCTTTGCTTAAAGGGCCCAGTTTCTCAAACATCCCACCGCTGTGTTTGTCCATTCCATCGAGGGGACAACCAATAAGGCCTGATCCCTTGTCTAAATAAGTTAATACCTGAACCAACATGTAAAAGTAAAGTTCAGGGCTACATTCAGATTCCTGAGAAATGTGCAGTACCTAACCTAGCAGTACACCGATTAATTACACTCACACAGCATGACTGTTTTCCACAGAGAACAAAGCAATATCTACACACATGCAATATATATATATATATATATATATATATATATATATATATATATATATATATATATATATATATATACAGCATATATATATATAGTACATATATATATATTCGTTTGAAAGATTTTTAATTCTACAACAACATTGCTCGCTCTGTTGGATTCTAAGTCCATGAGCATTTGGCTTGAAAATTTGTGACTCCATGTTGTTTTTCTATGTATTATTTCCCCTGAAACTCACAAATGTATTCTGATGCTTCACAATTTATTTTAATTCAGTTTGTTTATGTGGTCCCAAGGGAAAACAAGTACACTCAAGATTACTTATATGACAAATATTTTATATGTTAGTACACACACACAAACACACACACACACACACACACACATCCATCCATCCATCCCTTATTGGGGTCGCGAGGGGTGCTGGTGCCTATCTCCAGCATTCAATGGGCGAGAGGCAGGGTACACCCTGGATAGGTTGCCAGTCTATCGCAGGGCAACACACACACACACATATATATATGGACTTCCATCATGCCCTCTATTCAAGGGTATATTAATCAGATGAAGCCGTATCCTAATCTGATTAGGCCGGGTGTATCCATTTTGCGTTAATAAATAGATGAAATGCAGTTCAAGAAGAGATGCTAAGAAGAAAGTGTCTTGTGATTTCCTCTTCATGCTTGATATCTGGCATGCCATTTGGGTCTTAAAAATGTAATAAAATTACTTATTTGCAAAGCGTTGACTTAGTTTAGTCCTAAAGTTATGAGAGAAATGCTGAAGTATGTATTCAATCACAAGATCCCTGGGGATGACAGCAAGTTTAAGTACGGTTATACTATGACTTTTTTCACATTTGTGTATTTGTGGTCTGATGAAATCAAATGTACAACTTATTGATCTAAAAGAGGCATGTATATTTTATATATGTATTTATGTATGTATGTATTTCTCCATATGAAATTTAATGTATATTTTCTACCCCTGAAAAATCTTCTGTTTGGACCTCATTGTGGTCAGAAAGCAACACTTTATAAACAGCTAAAAAGGAGTTTCACCTTTCCGGTTTTAGTTTAGCCAAGTACTTCCTTCTCCATATGCTCTTGTGAGTGTCTTTTTTATTGTTTATTTCTTGGTTTATTTTTTTTTTACAGTTCTTAAATAAATCTGTCATGGATTAAGAGTGTTTTAATTTAAGCAAAAAAAATGTCCCTTTTCTTTATATTCATAGACATAGAAAATGGCAGAGGCAGCAACCAGGGTGGGGTGGTATGTTTGTGTGTGTGTTCACATACTGAGATCTATGAGATCTATAACATGTTAAACACACATTATAACCTAACTACTTAACTGGTGCAAAAAGAAGAGGACAACAAATGCTGACCTCCTTTGTTGTGCCTCCGTCAGACTATGAGCAGAGGAAATTGACCAATACATCTGGGAAAAGAGACAATGGGGAAAAATGTAGAAATGGGTGCTATTTAAGTGTCTTGTTAATGTGGACTAGATGAAGAAGAAACTTGACTCTCTTTAAAGTAGGGTCACACCATGGGAAATAAACCTACAATAAACCTACAAGAGAAAATATTTGCAATAAATAAATTTTTCTCAATTGTCATCCATAGTTGATAGAGTTTAAAGAACGAGCCCAATGTTGTTCCGGTGCCTTAGAAGCCTGTTGGCATTGGAAAATATGTGAGGTGTGCTTCCTAACCCTGGGAAAAACCAAGCACTCTTCTGATTTATGATTGCTTGAAAACTTCCAAATTCTCTCCCAGACATGTCAACAAACATCACAGGGCAGGTCCAGTTATGCATGTGCTCAGGAGCTCAGATCCAACGAGTGGTGTTCGACACCTTGTTAAGGTTTTCCTCTTGTTCCTGTGTGCTCTCATTCCCTACACATCTCTTCCCCATGTGGCCTTTTGCACTTTAGGCGCTGACCCTAAAACCCTGAAGATCACTTGAAGGAGCCCCTAACCACCCCAGCAATCTGGTAACATTTGGTCTACAGATTCTTTTCTCAAAGGCCATTCCCATGAAGCTTAACCTGACAACGTCCTTTACTTTAAGTTAGCTGAACAGATTTTCAGCAACATCATTAACTTTAATATTAGTCATGCTACACAGACTACTTACAAGAAAAAAACACAAAACAGTAGTTTTTCTTTATAACATAAAAGCATCAAATATTTCTAAAGGAAGGTTCTGTTAAAAAGTTATAAGACTTTAATATCTTGACTGCAGTAGGTGTCTATCTTGGTATTCTCATTTGGTTTTTGGTTTGATTATTAGGACTCATAGGCTAACCTAATGGCTAGTCAACGAAAGGCAGAGAGCAAAATGGACCTCTAAAATATTAACTGCATAGCAGTTAATGCAGACACTTGGGATGTCCTTATGCAATTACAAGTATCAGTTGAAGGTCGCAATCACTGCATCTTCAAATAATCAGTATTTGTGAGCCCTTGAGGGAACTCAGACCATGATTCCTGTTGTTGGTCTACTGTCTGTAATTTTGTATGCAGCATACCCAGCCAGATGCCTGGCCGCCTTTAATGTGGACAACTTTTTTTTATCGAATCATGGCCTATTTCTTTGTACACCGCTTTCAAAACTGAGTAGATGATGGAGATTATTTTGGTGATTTAACATGGGCATATTAATTAAAGTCACCACCCTTCACAATAATGTTTACAATGAGAAAAATAAAGGGACTGCAGCTTCTTCCTGTCTGTCTATGTCATGTGACAGACAGCAGATTCAGTCTGACATTTGTCATGTGCTAACTTTCTGACAGAGATAACGTTTTTCTGTAAGTTTTGTTTACGTAACCTTAACTTGACCACAATGAAATATCAACGAGTGTAAATATTGTTCCCAACAACAAGCTGTGAGTTTATTTATAATTGTAGTTGTATGTGTCTAATCAGATATATCTTCAGAAATATATGGAACTCTATGTGTTTCAACCAATTGTCAGAACGTTATAGTAGATTTTAGACCCAAATGAACACAAGTTGGATCTGTATATTATTGTGGTTTCCTGAAAAAACTCTGGTTGGGAGAAAATAGATGTTGCTGTCAGGAAAAGGGAGAACAGGAAGCAGAGACTGCAACATCAGGAACATCAGTAGCGAGCAAGTTGTAATACTAATGAAACACTAACAAATGAAACACTGAAATAAACCACTCATTAACAAATAAATACCATCCGACTGAATTAAACCTGTTTTGAACTTTTTCCAAAGGATGTACTGGGAATCAGGTGTTCTCTATATAGCGAACCTAGACCACTCAGTCAGCTGACAGCTGGCGAGGCGAGCTGGCTGTCAGAGCAGCAGGAATGGACATCTCTGAAAAACATCGGCACACTTTTCCAACTAAGCAATATCTTGCTAAATCGAGCAGGTATTTGAATTTTACACAGCTACATTCTCACCTAAACCAATAAGACATGTTAAAGTTTATTATGAGTCACAGAAAGTGGATTACAACTAATTGTAATCACATATTTTGCCGCTCTCTTCCGGCATTGTCACGGCCATTTGAAAATTCTGCTTCTACCCCTTCCCTAAACAATTCCCGGGTAATCTGGAAGTTCTACCTCCAGACCAGGAGAAAAGTGTATCTGGGAAAGTGTAGACCCAGGAACTTGAAATTACTTTGTTAAATCTGTGTCAAAACCCTGGGTAATGGCTGAAAGAAAGTCCCTGCAATGGAAAGGGGGCATTCCCAACTGTGGAATGCTCTCCCTTTACACATCAGACAAGCTGACTCACTTCCTGTTTTTTAAATAATCTCTAAAAGCTTTCTTTTCTCGTTGCCGTTTTACACAGTTTGAGCTGTTGGCGTTTATTGTTGCTATTGTTTTATGGCCTTAACTGTTTTGTTACTTTGACTGGTTATTTGATTTCGTTTCTTTTGGAATTGTATGTGTTTATTTGTCTCTTTTGCTTTATTTCAGGTGTGCAGCCCTTTGGTCAACAGCAGTGTTTTTTAAGGGCTTTAGAAATAAAATTGCATTTTATTGTATTTAATGAAGTACTGGACTATAATTTGGGATTGGTCAGTGACCATTATCAAATTATCCAGACTGGTATCTGAGACAAAAAATTATGATCAGATTCATGATTATGAAAGGAAACTGAGATAGAGTTGATGCACTACAAACTAACAATGCATTTGCATAAACTGCTTCGACCATTTTCAGACTGGACTTGTTTTAAGACTGTAGAAGTCCACTTTAGTCTCTACCCTTTTAAAACTAGCTGCAGTTTCAGTCAGCTGATGCGGATTTATGCCAAATGAAGATGTGAATTAAGCTATCTATAGCAGATGGGATGTCCCATGCTTTGAACCTTTTTAGTAAACTCCACTTTTAAAGTCCTTAGTCATTCTGAAAGTTATCCTGAAGTTAAGCTGGCTTTTACCCTATGCTCAGTTCGTAATGTGTTTCTGAAGAGGTGTGTCTTTGCGTCTAATCAGCCAAAGTACCACACAATACCATGAGAACAGACTCTCCTGTAAGTTCCAAGAATGCACTGTTGCATATCAATGACCTCCATCAACAGAGAGACACATAGAGAAAGACAACAAAAAGAGAGGATAAAAGGGCCCCTGCCCAACTAAAGGAACACAAACAAACAGTACAAACACACACACACAGTCCAGGCAAGTCTGTGAAATATGACAGGCCCTCAGTGAAGAAGGTGGGGGTGAAGGGAAGCCATATTGTAACAATCTGATTCTGTGGTCATTAATCGTATCCTGCTGTTCCAGCCTCCCCGACCGTGTGCTCTGAGCGTATGTCAAACACATTTCCCCTCTCTCGGTGGGCGCACTCCCAGCCAGCTTTAATGTTACACAAAAACACGGACCCTGAGAGCTCCTGACGGCAGACAGGCAAGATAATCTCCCTTTTGGACTCTAACGCCAAGCCCAGAGCCAGACATAAAGACAGAGAGAGAAACAGGCAAATGGGAAATGTCCTTTACCCTGGACATAATGTTAAAACTCTGTATTCTTAGAGACTAACTTGACCAACTATTGATTAAATAAAATATATCCACACACATTATTTTTACCCTCATTAAATATGTATTATTGTCTTTATGTCTTTCCAGAAATTGGTTCTAAACAAAGGTACTATCTTAAATATAGTATAGTATAATAGACTTAAATGGTGAATTCAAATTTGGTGTAATCCCAAATTGCAAACAAAACCAAAAGCAACCCTTTTTAAAATGAATGATTTGTATAACTGATGAGTGTTCTAAACAGCAATCTGAAAATGTATTGACTGACAAACAGCCAGGCGGTCAAGGGTGTTTGGCAACTATAAAGCAGTTGTCTCATTCTTCCTTTTTACCCATCTTTTCATCAATACTGCTTGCTGTGCTCCCTTGCTTCCCCTCCTGCTGTGAGCTGCCTCATTAGGGAAGTGATGATGTAACCCCTCTGCTTCATCAAGCACTGCCATTTGTCATTATGACTGACAAGTTCTGAGCCGGGCCAACTTACAGGAAAATAAATCTCCCATTGGCTCAGCGGCTTTGCAATCAGTTTTAGCCATTATCAAAACTATCTCTCATTTATATTTTTAATCATTCTTAAGCACATGTAGAAAAAAATATGATAGCTGCTCTCTATTTGACATTGCCCAGTATTAGTATCTCGAAAACTTAATGTGACAGTCAGACAAGTACTTCCTTTTACTATTTTAGTTGGGTCTGTAAATGTCTAAGAAAATAATTTAAGAAACCTAGGTCTATTGGCTGAAACTTGAGAGATCTCTTGACTTGAAAAGGGGTCTCCAGAGTAATGGAAAATCATTCTGACAAACCCATCAATCACAGCACAGGAGAAGTATTTTTTAACTAACAGGCTGCTCCAAGATCTTGACAAGATAATAGATTGCAAAGCTGTCATGACACTTCACTGAAGAGATGTATTGATTCTAAATCAAACTTTCAAGACTGCAGTTCCTTTATATATTGGCATCACTAAGGTTGCCATTAGGATAGGTTTTCTTGTGCCAGCACAAGCCTTTTTGTCTCTCCAGAACTTTTTCACATGGAGCAATCATATGCATTATGGAGGTTTCTATAGCACAAGCGCACTTTTCAGGTAGTCAAATGAATTTGTCCGTGGTTAAGGAATAAGTGTATAGAGCTGAAGATGTCTTGACAGAACCCTTGACCTCTAGGTTTTTATTTGGATGGGTGCCCATCAGTGGAGACAGGAGGGGGGTGATTGATTGGGTCTCCGTTAGCGAGCTCAGCTGGACATCCTGAAGAGATCTCCCCATCCATCAGATCGTCCAGACCCAAATTGAGCTGCTTCCAGATGGGCAGCATTGTTCGTGGCCCACCCTTGAAGACATCTGTAGGACCCCACCAGATCCAAAATGTTACTTACAGCCAGCAATGGACCACTCACAACCTCAGCATTTCTGCATCTCTTTCATATTTAATTGATACCATAAAACAGTTAGTATTTACAAAAACAACAGCCATCAGTTCGATTGTAAGCCATGACTCAGCAATCAGCAACAAGATAAGAGGTTGCAGTGATTGCACTCTGGCAGTGATCACTGTTGTCTAGTCTCTAGTGAGGCGTAACATAGAGACTTAATTGTGTTGCAAGGCCTAATTGCATGGACAGAAAAGGGGGTAATGAGTTAATACCAGGCAAGTCACCCATGATGAGAAAAAGCAATTCCACCACACATTAATTACAGTACTGTAATACTTGGTCCAAAGCTTTAAGCTTTGAAGCAAGCAAGAAGAAAAATCTTGGCTTTTAGTGATCTATCGATCAGTCTGAGTATAGAAATTTTGACTGATATTTGATTGATATTTCTGAGGAAAATTGCATTTATCTTAGGAAATGCAATGATGCCACACTGTATAAATTTTTTTGTAAATATGTGCCATGATGCGGTTTATATCAACACGTAGTATAATAAATCTTTTATATTTCTAGGATTGTTGCGAAAAGCAGCAGAAGCAAAGAAGGATGAGAGTGTGCTTATACACATAAGAGATAAGGACTGTGTAGTCTGAGGTCTCCTATCACAGAACCTGCTATGCATCATACACAAAATTCTTGACAAGATCAAAATCAGAAAGGTAAATTATGAAAAAAAAACAAGCTTTGAAATTAAGATTTGTTAAGTTTGATATAGACCTACCCTGATGATATATAACTTATGATATATAACATAGCCAGCTGTATGTGAGTTTTGTTGTGCATCCCTATTTACTCATATTTTTTCACTTTATAATTCAGTCAGAAACCAGATGGAAGATTTTCTGCAAGTTACCAGGAGTTTTGCAGAACCGTTGTAGAACAGAGATTGATAATTAACCAGGAAGTTCTATGAATGTCAAAATTGGTAAACATCTTGAAAAAGACTGTGAAAGAAAAGGAAGGGATCAAAATTGAACAATACAGGTACAACACACATCTTTTCATTTCAATCCATGATAAAATCTCTCAGTGAATTGTTATTAAGAAAATATTTCGGGGTTTATCTTCCGCTTTGGTACCACTCTAAAGCTCGGTAAACTGGCAGGTCAGAAGTGTGGGACAACCCACTGTAATGCATGTTGCCTATTTTGGAATGGAGCTCTAAAATTGTCAACCATCAGATAGGTAGTAAAACTGAATGTAGTAATTTTATCACATGGTTTTGATATTTTTTTATTTCCACACTTTTTCCAGGGCTGACTACTTGAAGGACAAATTGAGAAAGGATTTTCCCCAACTTCAATTTCAACGCCCATCCAGGAAAAACCTAAGTGAAATTGTCTTCACAGATTGCCTCTCTGTCATGGATGATATGGTCCCAGAGTCTGAAACAGACAACAGCAGCAGTGTAGAGACAGATTCAACAGAGAAAGCTGAAGATGATGAAGGACTGAGGAGAACGTCAACCACTGTTACTGACATGGAGACAACATGGATATTGTACAGTCCAGGTATGATTACAAGAGGTATTCTACCTGAAAGAAAACTAAGACAATGTAATAAAGAAACAAGGACATCAGCTTTACTTATATTGTTATATTTTTGTTTTGCTATTACCACCTTCACATTCATACCAGAAAGCAAGGCATTATTTATCCTGACCGTGAAACAGTGGACCCGATATTTACTCTCACAGAGTTGCTTAGGGGGTGTTGGGAGTATACTTCTCCAGTCAACATGTGTTTTGCGGATCTGGAGAAGGCCTAGGTCTGTAAGGTATTTTATAGGGGAGTGCTGGGGAAGTATAGAGTATCTGGGCGGCTTTAAGGGCCGTACAGTGCTTATATGCCAACAGCAAGAGAGGGTTCGTGTCTGCCTTTTTGGGAAAAGGTCTAGCCTTTTCCAAGTGCGCACTAGTCTCTGCCAGGGCTGCCCTTTGTCACCGATCCTATTTGGGAGATTTGTGGACAGAACCTTCCTCTCCAAGACTTAGTCTTGGAGAGGAAGGTTTCTGTGTATAACCTTCAACAAAACTTAAAGGTATATAGCCATGTTATATGCTTATAAGGAAGACCAAAAAGTCTTTGATCAAGATAAAATAAGGTTATTTACACCAAGCCTCCATCTAGATAGTGTTTCGAAAAATAATTTGCTGTCGGGCGCAATCAACAAATATAAACATACGTGGCAACATCTAGCAACAGTATCGCAGCACTATCATAATACCAGTTTCTTTAATTTATAAATCAATTGTAAATAATGCTGGACCAAGCCTGACCCTTTGCAATGCCTCGCAATAAAATGGCATCAAAATAACAACTAATACGCCAGCAGGACGTGATAATGTTTCATAAAAGCTTTGTATGCAACCAGAGTGAGCTACTTATGTATAAACTAAAAAAAGTCAAATAATGTGGCTATGCATCTTTAAGTTCACCGAGCTACCTATTTAACATACAATACCATTAGTATTCAGTTGTGGCTTGGTTTATATGTAGTTGGCTGTAATATGCAGTATATCTATGAAGGATGACACAAAATGCCTTGATAGATACTTGGAGCAATCACATTTTTGGCGGAGTTATGAGTAGATTTAATGTTTTGTTCCTGCTCAAACAACAAAAAATGTGTTACTGTCAAAAAATTGTCTGGACTGCATCTTAATTATCTTGTATCCATGCCAGCAAGTGTGAGAAAACATTTTTAGTGGAGGTCTTGACATTTTAGCCAAAATTTGTATTACCCAGAGACAAATCCAAGGAGGCCAAAGGATTCAGTAAATAAGTTTAAGAATTGTTTCCCAGGCTGCACATCATGTTGACAGATTTGAATGGATTTTCTCTAACAGACTTTTCAGGTGAAGAGGAATGTGTTGATATTTTGGGGGATAGTTGGGGATGTATAGCCCCATTATGACAGACTTCATACTGGTTTCTGTGTGATGATGTCTTCCATATGGACTTGGGAAAAGCTAGTTTACACGAGCTGATCCTCAAAATGTGTCCCTAGATTTGTTCTCTGGCACTGCAGCCCGGGAGTTAAGCAAAGGAAAGGCCCTGGGCCAATAAGGACACCCCCTGCATAGGATCCATCACGGCAGGCTACACAGTAACACCAAGCATGGCAGCAACCTTCCAAAAACATGAGCTTAAACATCCACAAAGCACTGCACCTATCATATTTTCATAATTGTTGAAGGCTCCAAGAGTCAAGGCCAAGTCAACAAATTTTGCCTGGCAACACATGAAGAGGCCCATTTGTGTGAACTGTATGTCAGCAGCCTTTTATCCATGTTTTGCTCCACAAAATTGAAGAAAATATCAAGGTGTCATCTTAGAGAATCTGAGCTTCTTTGTTAACTTTGGAGTGGAAAAGGTGTCAAATAGTTTTAATGACGTGGTATAAAGCCTGCTAAGATTCCTTGCCAAACTAAATCTTGGCTATAGGACTAGAAAGCGGTTCCAATCAAGTTCTTACACTGAAAGATGTGTGAAACATTGGACAAATTGGCTTTTTAGGATATTTCAGATAGAAAATATGCTTAGAAAGATGCAATTAAACGATTCGGAAAACCTTTATGAAGGATTTATCTTTGCCAAAAATGCACACTTACAATTTCACGAGACATTTTGCTTGATATTGATTGGGAGGCCAAGGTGACAGAATGACACCAGTCATCTGAAAATTGGTCTAAAAATTCAAAGTATGGGCCTGATGGGCAATATAAAACAACAGAGAAGAGGTTTTTGTGCTTTGCAATTTGGATTAGATAATAAGTCAACAAAGGTGACTGAAAAACAGCTTCTACTACTGCTTCTCGCACAGTAGTTTGAGGATTGTGCACATTTATACCAAAAGAAAAAAATGAAATAGCCGACAACAATCAAGCTTTTTGCCCTATCTGCATGAAAGCCTTAATGCCTTAAAAGCAGGTTTTCCTTTCAAAACATCATTCTACCTTCGGATTATAAAACCTCTTGTGAGGGTTTGGAAAAAGCCGGGTCATCAATACAGTATTCTAAAATAATGAGTTCCTCTGTAATGAAAACATTATAGTACACTAGTATCTTCACTATACCTGGAGCACTTCTCTCAGTCTTTCCTGCCTGCATTTATGCAAAATCAATTATGGTGGAAAACAGCCTCTTCTGTGTTGACTCAGAGTTGGAAATAAGTAAGAACTCAGGCATCATCTCGGTGGGGATCAGCAGCACCCTTTTAACAACACTCAGCCATTGGAATTGGAAGTGTTTTATATTTAAGGATAATAAAAAAGCAGTGTGTGCACACAACCATTTGCAATCTGTGGTTGCTTTACATTACTGGGAATGTGTGGTGGGATGTGTTTTTCATTCCATTGGAGGGAGCTCTTTCACCCCTTCCACCTGCCCCCCTGCATCCCAGAATTTTTTTTTTTTTTTACTTCCTGCCCTCCCTTTCCATCCCCATCTTGTCACACATCATTGCCTCACTAAACACTGACAATTGCTGACAAATGGACTTTGCTGCTTGCTGTGCATCATCTACCCCAGGAGACAGTGGCAGGCTCTGGGCAATGAGGAGGAGAGCAAAATGAGGAAGGGAGTGAGGACTCACAGCCTCAGGGCACCTGGCACAGGTGGCTAAAAATCAATACAGATCTGGCTTCTTATTGGCCCTGACAGCGCTAGAGCAGTGAAGTGTGAAGTTTTGACAGAAAAGCAAGGATCCGCTCATAAAGCCTTCACATATAACAGAGAGGTATTCATAAAGAGGTGGCATGTGAACATTTCGATTTTCCAAATTGCTCTGACTCATGCCAATAATTTATAATGTACAGTCCATTGCAATGGTCCCTATTACCCCTTGATTGTTTTCATATTTTTTCATGTCAGAATGATAAATGTCAATGCAGTTTTTCAAATCTTGTTTGACAGACCAACACAAAGTAGCACATCACTGTGAGGCTACTATATTTTACAAAATTAAAATCTGAAAACTGTTGTATGCATTTGTATTTAGCCCTCATGGCGTAATATAAAACAACCCTTGTCTACAATTACCCGTGCAAGTATTTTAGGATGTCTCTACCAGTTTTCACACAAACGTTTCTTTTTTGCAGAATAGGTCAGTAAGATTGAATGGAGAGTGTCATCAAAACTTCAATAATTAAGTTTTGCTGCAAGTTCTTGCTGGGATTGTGGTCTGTGTATTGACTGAACCATTCTAAAACATTACATATGCTTTGATCTATATAGTTATAGCCCTATCTGTACGCTTAGGGTAATTATCCAGTTGGAAGATTAACTTTTGCATCAGGATTGCTATTTGTCATGCTCTCCATAAATCTAAATTGAGGATTACTCAAGTCTTTTGCCGTCTCTAGCAGGTTTTGCTCCACGATTGCACTGCATTTTACCTTCATCCAGCTTCATCTTAACTTCGACCAGTACCCTTGTTTCTACTCTAAAAAAGCCTGCATGATCCCGCTACCACCATGTTTCACTAAGTGTTCATGGTGATGTGCAATTTCCTGTCATTTGTAGTCATTTTCCTGTAAGCTAAAATAGTTTTACTGTATGTGTAAATTCAATGTTGATCTTATCTGTGCATGACTCCTCCTTCCGCATGTTTACTGTGTTCCCTACATGGTTTGTGGTAAGCTGCCAAGACTTTTTCTGACCTTTCAATAAAAGACACTCCCAATACAAGTAAGATTTGTGGAGGGCACGATAAATGATTGCGTCAACAGAATCTCCCACCTGAGCTCTGGATTACTGCAGCTCCCCCAGTGTAACAAAGGATATCCTTGCTCCTTCTCTGATACATTATCTCTTTGTCAAACAGTTTAGATGGATAGTCATGTATCGAAAGGTTTGCAGTGGTGTCAAACTCTTTTTCATTTTCAGAAGATTCGACTAAACAGTTCTCCATATAATTTTCAAAGCCTGACATACTCAGTCATTTTATGATTTCCATCTGATTTAAAATTCTCCACAGGTCTGACTTGTCTGGGTCTTTATGATGTTTGTTCATTAATTAGGTAATTTCTAAGGCATCAGCCTGTACTGGACTGTGTCAGAGTAAGGGAAAAATGCACATTACACCTTTCAGAATGAATTTAGCTAAAAATGGGAATGTTTTTGTCGGTCTATCACATAAAATCCCAAGAAAGGTTTATGTTTTTTTATGGACAAAATGTTAAACTGGTTAAGGGTTATCAATATTTTTTCAGAGTGTATTAGTGGAAATTACATCAATCAGGACAAGAAAGAAATACAAGAAACAGAGAAAAAAACAAAAAAAACAGAGTTACAATGTCTGAAGTAATTCAGGTTTCTTCTAAAGTAAGATACTTTCTAAATGTTATTTATATATCAGCAATGTGAAGTTCATGATCATAAAATGTCACAATTCCCCAAAGAAAAACTGTTCTTTGTTCATTTTGTATTTTTCTTCAATCATATCGATATACATCGATATCTATGTTGTAATAATATATATTTCTACACTAATGATTTTTGTATATTTGAACTAGTGCTGATTATACTAAGATTTAACTTAATCATTTATCAAACAGCGACCTACAATTCAGGATGGATACGCATTTGAGTGTCGGTCAATTTGAAAGGAAGGAATCTAAAGTTTGGTAAATGACATTCCCGCCCACTGTCCCACTAGTGAAAGGCCCCTCCCACATATGACAGTACAAATTAATCAAGATCCCAGACAAAGTTTCACCCATCCTGAAACAAAAGGGTTTCCCTAGTAGGCCTCTCTACGGCCTCAACGGCCAATCAGCTATGTGTGCAAGTCCATGTGTTTGTGAATGCACAGCTATATCAACAACTTTATCCCGTGTCATAAATTATTATTCATGCATTAAACATGAGCAAATATCTATGTCAAGCTACCAACGTGTATTCATGTGTGCCTGGGTGTGTTTGCTTTGTAGGAGTGTGTTTGTACATGCATGTGGAGGAGAACGTGTTTTATGTTGGACGGAGAGCGGCCTCAGCAGGAGGTGGAGATCAGCTGTGTGCAGGTTGCCGTCTTTTACCAGCGATTGGTGGCGGGGGGTTATAATATGTCGGCCCTGTGTGTGGGAACCCTGCGCTCCTCACTTCTCATACATTGTTCTCTGGCTCCTACAAACCGTTAATGCCACAAAAGATGCTCAACCTATTGTGGCCCGGGGACAGCTGAGGGTGGGAGGGGGCGATGGGGTGGAGGCAGCCGAGGGAGGAGAGGTCTAGCCTGACCTGATCCTGGTTTAGATGCCTTAGTTACAGACCCTTTCCTCTCCTCTTCTCTCCTATCCTTTCTCAACTCTCTCTTCTCCTCTTTAATACTCTCTCTTCACTTGGCTCTGCCACTTAGCCCCTTTCAAGAGGATTTGGCTGGGCTGGATTTAGGGGGTTGATGCTTATCATACAAAAGAAGTAAACCAACTATATGTCAAAGCTTTCTCTTCTAGACTGGTACAGCTAAGCTGAGAATTTCTGGAGGAGGGCTCCAGAAATAGGTGATGTTATGTTTTTATTTGATTTCTGATGGCAAATGGGGCACCAATTGCAAGAACTTAGGGTTTTTTTGTTATGCAGATTCTGATTATGTATTTAATTAAAGCCCTGGAGGGGGGGTAGGGGAGAATGGGTGAAGTTGACACTGACAGAACTGCATGTCATTACACCTACAAGACAACGATTCTCATGTCCAGCCCAAGCTGCAGATCTGGGACTCTAGGGGATTTGAGCGGATTCTCTGGAGCAGGTTGGATTTAGGGATTGGGACTGTGAGTGTTTTAATGTGAAACAGCTCATTTGTATAACCCTCTTCTAAATTATTGGTGCCCCTCTGGTAAAACCTTACAATAGATTTTTTGATGCAGTACAGGTTAAGAAATGAATAGGTGAATTAATTTATATCAAAAAAATATTTTTTTATACAGAAAATCCAACATACCACAACCACTGTTCCCATTGGTAAAAACCCATGTTTGCCAATTGGACCACACTTATTCTTCTATAAAAGTTCACAAGGTTTGAGTACATGCAGAGAGGAATTTTTAATTTGTAATCATTCCTCTTTGAACAATGTCTCTAGATCAACCAAAGTCCTGGATTTTCTCCTATATGCCTTCTTTTCTGCAACTCCCCCAGAAGACTGTTGCTGTATGATCTAGGTCAGGGGTCAGCAACCTTTACAACCCGCAGAGCCATATTTGCCCTCGGACTCGCTAAACAAATTTTGTTTGTAGCCACAAAAGTTACACATCTCTTTGAAACAAGAGCTTGTTTTTTATAGTATACTATAGAAAATTTGTTTAAATTTTTTAACAGTTATTATTTAACCAACAGTATTTTTATATTTAGGTTTAATGCATTTTCTTCAACTGGACACTTGATTTTTATAGCAAATGGCATCAAAATGATGAAAAAGCAAGTCGTTTGCAACCTATTGACAAAAAGATACTTCATTTATCTATAGTAAAATATTCTATACACCATTTGTTTCTTTCTTTCTGGAAATTTTTTGCATATATTGCAGAACTAAATGCATCCTAAAGCTAGCAATTTTAAATTACCTTTACATTTAGAAACATTGACCAATTTTTTCCCCCTGCACTTTTGGTCTAAGGTTTTAAGAGCCAAAGCTGAAGGTGTAAAGAGCCACATGCGGCTCTGGGGCCACAGGTTGCAGACCCCTGATCTAGTTCCTGGAACTGAGAGGGACATCAGACGAGGTTGATTTTGAGTCCGATAAACGTTGTCCATGCTCATTGTGATGGCCCATGTGCTGTTGTCAGACCGAAACCACCACTTTTTTATTTGATATGTTCTGGTTTTAAAAAAGTTGATGCCATACAACAAAAACAAACCCACAGCATCACAGAACATCCATACTTAACAGTGGGAATGAGGTGCATTTTAGATAACCATGTTTTATTTTACACCACACCCATACTGAAAAGAAATTATTTACTGAGTTTAAATCACATTTTGTGAAACTGTCAAAAAAGAAGTGACAGAAATATTACAACAATCTGGAGGAAGAAGGGAATAAATTTAAAGAACAGTTGTTATGAGTACATGCTTAAAACAACATGGACCCCTAAGTGAGCTTGGTAGATATTTGTAATGGCCTTACCACCCTTGGTCTATGTGTGGTTGCAAGATAGCAATCAAACAAGCTTTATTTATAGACTTTTTAAACTGCAAAATATAACATCAAGTCCTTTACAGGGGTCCAAAACAGAAGGACAGACAAAACCTCTAAAACCACTTGAGTCCCACACGCCAAGAATTTTGAAACTAAAGAAATGGGCAAACCAAACAAAAAACATTATAATAGTATGAATTACAATTAAGAATATTTGAAAAAAGATATTAATCAATCAATTTACGATAGGGGATTAGGGCCTTAGGAAACCCATTCACATTCACATATATTAGCAAAAACATATAATCTTCTTTTTGTAAACTTGGGTCCTCCTGATCCGTCAAAATTTGTATTATTTGTCCTGACCTGATTCTGGCAAGTTTGGCTAAATTATTGTAACCACTGGTTAAAAAAGTTCAACATATCAACCTTACTTAAATGGTATGTTCTCTTGTCTTTCGCTTTTTAGGAGGGCTTCAAACAAATGGCCCTCTATGCCACATCATATTTGTACGCCAGCGAAACAGGGGGTCATGTCTTATAAATTAAAAGTTGATCAACACTTATTAATTCTCAGCATGAACATATGCTACTTCAGTTAGAGATTAATCTATTTTAATTATCACTAATTAAACAATAATTTTATTCTCAAATGCTCAAACATGTTTTAAGCACTTCTTCCTATTGTTACTAAAGGACATTTGGTGGACAAGCTGTTCCTCTGTCATGTTTACAACAGATTTAAGATGGTGTATCTACAACAAGGAATCATTTTTGAAGATGAAGTCATACTATCTGCCCAGTACAAAAGAACCCTTATCGTTTTAACATTTATCATTTTGTTTGATCTTAAACGGTTAATGCCTGAGAAAACCAAAATTCAAGTGAAGATTGTGGTATAGCTGACTTTTTCCCCCCTGCAAACTAGCATAACAGCGAGTCCATCTGATGACAAACAGTTGCTGCAGGTTTTACTCCTTTGAGATGACATAAACCACAAAAGGGGAAGCCGGAAAAAAAAATCAATGGTTGTATCAATGGTCCACCCTCAGGATCTGTGCTGTAAGTTGCTGCCAGAGTTCTGTTTTTCATGGGGAGATTCAATGCCTGCGGACCAGATGTGGTCCTAATCTGACTGGAGAGCAAGACAGGAACCACTGCTGACGAAAGAGACTCAGGGAGGAGGGGTCAGATGTGTGCATGACACCTCGAAAACACCTTGGCCCATCCTCCTGTAGCTGGTGACTTCCATATGCGTGTGTACATGTGTGTCGTGGGTGACTGCTGGAGTTAAAGGGATACTGCAAAATGCAGAAGGGCTTGTTGCAAAAAAAACCCCATGAGAACTTCTTTTTTCCTCCTTTTGGCGTAGCTGCGCTGCTCTCCAGGACCACGCAGTGTTACCCCCCTGTAGCTTAAGCCCCTGTCTCTTTTTGTCCTCGGCACAACAGTCTGTGGCATTCCATGGCAGCAAATCTGGCTGCGCTGTCACATGGGGGAGATTAGCCAAACTAAGAACTCAATAGAATGCTCACTTTACTCACCCTTTCCACCAGTGCCACCCCCTCTCCCACCCACCGCCCAGCCCCAGACCCTGCTTCTCTAACACCCTCACAAACCCAATTTAACCGTTCATTGTCTAGACAGAGTGTAAAGCAATTATTGTCGGTGTTATTAGGACTCATAGCAAATTCTCTTTCTTCATTATCACATTCCCAGTGACACTCAAGGAGCTGCCAAGCAATGAGCACCATTTCCCACTGTTAAAAACACTTAAAAATGGTCCTGTGCAGTGGTTCTTGTTACTTGACTAACAGATCTATTCTGTTCTGCAATTGTGGCTTAGTTTGCCTTCTGGCTCCTCCGGTCTACCTCCCTCCTTCCATAATCCACTTATTCTGTTCTCTGTCACAGATATTCTACTGATTGGTTCTTGCCACACTGCCACACACACACATTCCTTATCTGGCAGAGGACAGTAGAGATGGAGGATCTTCCAGGAAAAAAAGCTTATGACAAGTTCCATAGGCAGCCCTGTGGGACGCAGGCTGGAGAGAACTCTGTCCTGAGGGATGGTGTTAGAACAAAGACATCTTACTACATTTGAAGACAAAGACGAAAACGCATATGGTTCATGTTTGGAGCATGTCATACTTACACCATTTGCCACAGGCTCATTTGCATATGCATTCATGCCTAAATGGGAATATTAAATTAGCATTTACCAGAAGCTATTCCCAGAAAACTGTCTTTAATCCATTTCACATCAGATTGGAGTTCATGCACTGAAAGAAGACACTTTACGCTGTGTTATGTGAACGGCATCTAATGGTTTTGATTTTGAGATTTAAGAACATTTTTCGTTATCATTCAAGTGAATCGGATTTACAATTTGGATTAGCCTAGCAATGATGGGAAAGGCCAGAAGCATACCAAAGTATGACCCTATGAGTTTGCAGCTGGAGACTTAGAGTTGTGGTTGCAAAAGCACAGAAAATAATTAGGTTTATTTTCAAGTAATGGTCTACTGCCCAGAGCAGCACCACAGCTAAGCACAGGCAAAAAGCTATTTTATCGCCGCCACATAAAAGGATCTCTCCTACCGCCTCCCAAAATGGATGTCATTAATGGACCAGGCCTGGGTGCAAAGAGGTGAACATAGGGACATTTGAGGCAGGGAGAGGCCTAATAGAATAGAAAAGAATGTATTACTAAGATCTGCCCATTCCAGACTGGTAAGCCATTCAGGTTGCACCTCAGTGGCACTGCCTCCCTCACCTGTTTTGCATTAGACCCACAGCAAAAGTAACAGCAAACCTTGAGCCATTAAGCAAATATGATATATTTGCTCTGAAGTCATATCCTTTACTTGACATGCTTTATATTTTAGAAAATCATAAAACCTGAGCCAAGCAGGGACCACAAGGAGGGATATTCAGAGCCTGCACTATTTAGGATGCTGGTACAATTTCCTGCTAATACTCTAATTTCAGCAGTGCATTGCAAAGGTTATACCTCTTTAACTATTTCAAATTTTCTCACATTATAAACACACAATCCAACATTTTCATGAGTATTTTATGTGATAGACCAAAACAAACTAGTGTATAATTATGACAGAAAAAATGGGTGCCTTCCAAATGTTTAAAAAAAATATTCTGGGAAGAAAATTTGTATTCATCCTCCTTTAATTTCATAACCCTAAAGAAAACCCAGTACAACCAATTGCCTTCAGCAGATTCATAATAATTAGAGGAAGTCTGCCTGTTTGTGCAATCCCAGTTTAAATCTAGCTGTTCTGTGAAGCCCTCAGTGTTTTTCTTAGAGAACATCAAGGAACCTTATAGGCTGAGGAACACAGCAGATAGTTCAGGGATATGTTTGTAGAGGCTAAAAGATTGGTTAGGTTGTTAAACAGCTGCCTTAAACATCTCATGGAACAGTATTAGTCACCTGATAATGAAACTAGCATAACACAATTGGAAACTCACAGTGATAGGGGCATCCACCTAAAATAACAAGTCAGCCAAGGACAAGATTAATCACAGAAGTGGCCAAGAGACCCATTGCAACTCTGAAGGAGCTGCAAAGATCTACAGCTCGGGTGGTGTTGCACTCCAACAACATGGCATTTTATGGAAAAGTCTCAAGAAGAAAGCCATTGTTGAAAGAAAGTTATAAAAAGTTCAAGTTCCAATTTTCCACAAGCCATGTAAAAAAAAAAAGCAGCAACTCAATCCAGCTCAATTCAGTTAGCTCATATGGTGATAATTCGCAACACGTCATAAAGGCACTTTACAAAGTAAATTCAATGAAATTATACAGACAGGATGAATACAATGTTTTCTATCTATAAGAATCTATGGAGATTATATCGGGTCATTCACTTGCAACATTGTCTTTGCATTGTGACGTGCAGCATGGTTTGTGTGTGTGTGTGTGTGTGTGTGTGTGTGTGTGTGTGTGTGGGGGGGGGGGGGGTCCGTTGCTTCAGCGAGCCTGTTGGCTTTAACGGCACCCATGAGGTCATGCTTTTGCACATGGGAGACAGTGAGAGACCCAACAAACATAAAAGCAGCCAATGAGGTAATTTAACCTGACCTAGAAGGGCAAGTGTGATTGGGGTGGTTACATCACATCATCCACACAATATCTCTAAACCATAAGCAACTCCACCTTTGACGATCAAATCTGAGGGCTGGTCTTGTCTATGTCGAACGCTATGTTGTCCAAAAAGGGTGAACTGATTGATTTATGAGATAGGAAGATCTTTGAAAACCCTTACTGCTGAGCATTATATGTCCCTTAATGCGTTTTTGGGTGGATTCCTTAGTCTTTAAATGGCATGGAAAATAAGGCACCAGAGTTAGGTTTACCTCCCCTTTGTTAGGATTCTGCTTCCTGTTAACAGACAAACTCTACCCCTCCTGTTGGCTGTTGGCAGTTCACCCAGGTCTTATTGGCTGGCTTTGCAACATGGAGGCTTTGGGCAAATCCAGCACACCCATTGGGGATTCATCATAATTCCTCACAGGGTTATGGGATTATGTGAAAAAAGAAAAGAAATTTATTTTTAGAGACCCCACAAAATCTTCTTGTGATACATGGCTTCTTGTCAAAGATGTGTGCACAGTTTGGAAAAGGAGGGAAAAAAATGCCTGGCGAAAGGAGCTTAGATTGGGCACCTGGGATGTCAGGTTCCTGGCTGCACTGTTTCAGATTATTATTACTGCTTTCCAATTTGTTCCCCTTTTTCTACTTTCCATTCACAGCAGCAGAGGTTTGGCAGTAGGGTCACTGTTTATCGCAACTGTTTCACAATGAGTCTCGTATGCAATAACAGTGTTGGAAAAATCAAGCAATATCAGATATTTTGTCACGTTACACCCACAAATTATATTTGGATTTTATGCAACAGACCAACACAAAGCAGTGCACAGTTTTTGAGTAGAAGGAAAAGGTTACACCAAGTCTTTTCTCTAAAAGACTTGGTGTGAATTTGTAATCATCCCCCTTTATTTGGATACCCCTGAAAAGCCTATTGGTTTTTGAAACCAATGTCTACCTATGTGCATTATTAATATCAATATAATACAGTAGATGCCTTGGAGGTTGGTTAGAGAACATTAGTGAGCAAAGAGCTTCATGAAGACCAGATAACACATCACACAATCAATGATGTACATCAGCTGTACAGGCTGTAGGAGACAACAATCCTAAACACCAAGAGCTACAATAAGATTTTGTATCTCAGGGGATAAAAGAATAAAGAAATTATTTTCATTTACCCTCCTCATTTACCTTGAATGTTGGTGACATTGTGCCAGAAACTTTTGTATCTCAGGGTATACTAATGTGTGAGGTCAAAGTCCTGATCTAAATCCAATGGAGAATAGGTGCTTCTCCATCCACCCCCTTTGTCAAAAAGAGAACTGGCAAACATTTCAGTCAGCAGATCGGCAAAGCTGGTTGTGGTACACCCCAAAATGTTTAAAAGGTTTTAACAAAACATGTGTTTTCCTTCCACTTTACAACAATGGATCCACCACATAAATTCCCAATGACACACATTGAAGTTTGTGGTTGTGATGTGGCCAGATTTAAAAAAAAAAAAAAGTTCAACAGATATGAATACTTTTGAAGGTACTGTGAATGGTATCATGTTTGGTGGTGTTATTCCGGCTAACGACCTTTGGGCTGATTCTGTGTCACACAGCCTGATGTTGGGGGCGTTTAGGCTTGTTTAGTACCGATATTGTTATTCATAGCACATCCTCCACTTCTGCTTGCTCGCTCTCTGCTGGGTTCTCACCATAAATTTGGCTCCCAGAGTGGTGATTTACAAAGGTTTGAATACTTCTTTTTGTTTTTTGTTTTTTGTTTGTTTTTTTTAGTTCACTGCTTGTCAGTTCGGGATACATCCAAGATAACAATGCTTGAGGTTATACGGGTTTACTTTAGGTTAAACAACTTCAGTTGTAAAACTTGCAGTCCAAGAACTGCATCTGGAATTTCCATAATAACTTTGACCTATTTGATATTAACCCATTTTGGTAAATGTTTTGTTCATTTCTCTCTTCTTCTTTTTTTAGTTTGTAGGGAAGTTTTTAAAATTGCTTTTCGGTTCTTTTCTAGTCAGATGCCTTAGCACTTGTTATGTAGACACAAATATTTGCTACAACTTTTATAACAAGTGGGAGTTTTTTTTTATCCGTGCTGCCATCTTAACTAGCAAGCTACCATACCATGTTGCATGTGGGGAAAAGGGATTAAATGTGCAGAAACAGAAGCTGTGAATCCCCATACCAAGACGGTATGTTGGCAATGTGTGAAATCTGTACAATCCGAAGCAATGGGAGGGCACCTCCTGAAGCCGCAGGACGCTTCCAGCCAGCTCTGGAGAAAGCAGAAACACTGGCCACAGAGGTTAAACCACATACCACTTTGAAGTAAACTGTCACGTTCCCGATGTCATGACGCAGTGGAAATGAAACAAAAGGAAGGTGGCTTTAGAGGCAGCAACAGGCTAAAACTTCCCTTTGTAGCCACCGTAATGTAAAAAAAGGTGCTGAAAGATTTCACCCTGCTCAGACAGACATGAGAACAAATGGAGAAGTGAAAGTGCTTGTCTGCGATCAGTTCGTAGTGATGATGTCAAAGCATTTGGATTATTAGACATCTCATCTTAGCAAAGCTGCTCCAGGACACTAACTTAAATATGCGTAGCATCAGGTGGAACTTAGCTGCTTGTTGTACTGAACCCAAGAATGCACTTAAAAACAGAATACAGTGCTCTGAAAATTTATTTGCACAGTTCTTTTGTATTTGCTTTTTGGTTGTACATGTTTCAGACTTTGACCAGGCCAGGCAAAATCTTTTTTTTTTTTTTTTTAAACCACACACAATTGGTAATGCTGGTGTGCCATTGCCCTGCTGCATAACCCATGTATGTTTGAGTGTAAGATCATAAACTAATGGCAGCACATTCTTAGGATCTTCAGGATTTTCTTGTGGAAAGTAGAATTTATGGTTCCATCAGCTAAATTGTTCAAGTAGTGAATCAGCCAAGCAATCCCAGACCATCTCACCACCACTGCCATGTTTGGCCGTCAGGATGATGCTTTTGTTTTGTCTGAAATGATTTGCTAGTCCTACATAAGGGGTCACACACCTTCCAAAAAGTTTCCCTTTTCTCTTTAGTGGGAAGGCTAATCCTGGTTTGTTGCAGTTACTTTCTGACTTAACAGTGGGGATTAATTTCTCATAGATGCCAGGTTTGTTTGGATAGCTTTTTCACTCAAGGAAATCATCATTTGAAAACTGCATTTTATAAATATACTAGTTTATTTGTGTCACAATGTTACAGAGGTCAGCAGTAGCTCTAGAAATACCTAAACTAAAACTTTTGCTGTCCCTGACTCCTGCAAAATTTGACCAACGTCACCATCTCCATGTAACAATCTGCAAACCACATGTTTTGAAAGTCCGTGGTGAACGGTGCGCATGCTATGGGGGAAATACAGGAGCCACAGTTGAAGGCTTTTGGTCCCATGAAGTCATTTTCTTGAACACAGTGGAACTTAAGTCCCATACTGGGTATCCATTTCCACTTTCCAGCTCCTTACTGAACAAATTGGTTGAATCAGATTTAAACTCCTTCAGACTGATAGCAGAATCATGAAACTATAAGTTATATTATTACCTGTGTAACTCCCCTGAAGCCAGCTCAATGTTATTACATCAATGACTTTTTATGTGAAGGGCTGAGCTGAGTTATTTCAGAAGATCAACAAAATGATTAGAAGTATGAACTGATTCTGGTGCTGCTTGCATGTGATTTACAAGCAGGAATATTTCAGTTCTGAAATCATTTGGAAAGTTTCTTCTGTCAGCCAGGCTGCAAAATTATTAATTGGCCACTTTCTAATATTACAAATTAGGTTCTTATACATTCTTAAAAAAATATATGGATATATGTTTCATATCACCCTCCATTTGAACTGAATAGGTCTGATAATGTTACTCACATTCAGAGGGTGATTCATGTGTGCACTCACAACCATTATGTTTGGTGTTTTGTGTCTGTTCTTACAAAGTCATGAGAGGCTGCAGGGAGAGGTGCTGACAGATCTGATTATGATGGCTTCTACTAACCCTTCTAACACCAAATGATTTCAGGTATTTTCCATGTATCTTTCTATTTTCTACTATTTCTCTCGGAAAACCATCAGTAACATTACCAAATTCAAGAACTTCAGGGTGGGGTAACTTTCAAATAATAAGTTATGTTCTATATGCTGTACAGTTTAATAAGGATCTTTTCAGACTTTAGACAAATTTGAACAGTGTAGTTAAATTGCAATTTATCATCTTTGAAATTTATAAACGGTACTATGAAAAAGTTTTCACTGACTCCAACTAATTGATCTTTTCCTTCCAAGGTGTGAGAATATTTTGTTGAATTGAAATAAACGTCTTCTAATTTTCTCATTGAATTTTGATTGAAAGCTTCGTTGTGAATGGATGGAGTGATGGATGGATGTATGAAGGGATGGATGGATGGAGCTTCCACTCTATCACTGTTGCCATTGGTCGGGGCATCAATAACCGTTAAATTAAACAGAAAATGTATTAAGATCCTCTCCAGATGTCGTCTTGAGTGGAGATTCCTATTGTCGGTATCAAAAACCACTGATGAGAGGACAAAAAGAAATGACTCCAGCAAAACAACAGTGCTTTTAGTAAATAACAAAGAATCCTATTTACTATTTTAGTAAATAGGATTTACTACAAAACCTGGGAGATATAACCTATATCCCAGGTTATATAGGACCTGGGAGATAGGTCTTTAGGAAGTATCTTGATGACACTAAATTACTATTTCGAAGTGTTTCAAACTGTATTATCTTGAGCATTTTCAACAGATTCAAACAAGGAGATTCAAATAAATTGCATGCAAAGATCAAAATTTAAAAAAAATGGTTATTTGCGAAGCTCTTTTGGTACAGTAAACAACGAAATTAGTAATAGTTAAGGTGTTTTGCACAGCATTGTATTTCATATTTGTGGTTCTCTATTAACTTTTTTTTCTGCTTGCTGTTTCCCCTCCCCCCCTTATTTCCTTTATTCTTTTAATTTTTCGTCACCTTAACTAGACTTACTGTCGGCAGTTCTGTCGAGCTGCTGCTGTCAAGGAAATCATTGGAAGCAAAATGGAAAAAGAAAATCTCCGATCACAAAATTAGATATCACAGTGGTTCGACTGTGGCTTGAAGGTTGTGGGTTTGATTCCAGCTTCCCCTTGCCACATGTCGATGTGCCCCTGGGCTAGGCACTTAACCCCAAGTTGCCTACCGAGCTGCAGTCTCTGTAAGGTGAGAGCGACTGGGTGAATGTGGCTATAGTGTACAGCGCTTTGGGTGGTCAGCATGACTGGAAAAGCGCTATATAAGTTCAATCCATTTACCAAAGTAATCTTGACTAACCCGTTTATTTTATTTATTTATTTTTATTTCCTTTATTTAACCAGGTAAACCCCGTTGAGATCAGGATCTCATTTTCAAGGGGGACCTGGACAGAAATCTGCAAAAAAGTACAACCTGGTTACAAAAATAAAACCAATTAATACATATGCACAAATATAAAACAATAAAAACAATTTAAAAGCAGCCGTTCAGTGGTTAAAACAAACTACAGTATGTTTTCTATATACAGCGATAGTGTGCAGTGAGATAAATGAGTTGCATTTAATGTGCATTCCCATGGTATCAGCTGTCCAAGGTGCTTGCCAGGATGTTGCTGTCCCACACAGCCATTTCCTCCCAGGGCTGGGTGATTGACAAAGAAACAACAGGCCACGGAGCCAAAAAGAGACGGTGCTTCTCTGCCAAGCACTCTGGGTTACAGAGGCATTCCCATACTGAACAAAGGCGTTAAGCAACTGGAGATACAGGCCCGTATCAATTTCAGTTTTAATGAGCACTTTTTGTACTCAGGCTTAATAAGCACTCACCAGCTATCATCTGTGTGCGAAGAAACGTGAAAAAACACATTTTATGGCTCTTATTCTAGGGCAAGCTTGCAGTTAGCAGATTTATACGTTGAAAATGACAGCTCAGTTTAATCTGGACATCAGTAAATCACGTCGTTTCGCTATCATATTCATCTCATCACAGCACAGGGCGTGATTGTGAGGTAATGTGTATCGGAAGCCAGGGAACGTCAGGCTGAGATTTCAGGCTTCGTCCTGCAGTAAACATCTACATTGTTATCCAGGTTACAGCAATGAGACGTGACAATGGTTCCCTCGGTCCCCGCCCTGCATCTTGCAGGGCAACTTTGAGGAGCGATACAATCAGATGGCAGCGATAACATCATATGCAGGCTCCCAAACATCCCTCCATGAACAATATTGCTAATTTGCTGCTCTCATTCTCTTCCCCCTGAGTTCCTCTGAGTGTATGTAACGTTTCTTTTCGTCGAGCAGACATTATAACGTCAGCACCTGAGGTTTTTTGTTTGTTTGTTTGTTTGTTTTTTTAATAAAGCTGAATTTCCACGTTGATGTGTGTGGGCACATCAAGCACAAGCCTTTGCACTTCCACACAGCAGCTGATGAGCTCATCATGTTCGAGATAGACTGGCCTCTTTGACAGATGTTGCTAATGCTTCTGTAAGTTTAGATGTACACAGGCTTACGGTTGACTACCATTAAAGAAAACACTCGACTATCACCATAGAGATGGCCGTGCACCTACACGACTGGGAGTGCTGACAGGTCTTTGTCATCCATAACGTTGTTTAACATCACGTCACCTAACCCTTATCTCTAATGTTGGATACCACAATGTTTCATAACAGTTGTGTATATATGTTTTTTTTTTCTTTTATGCTTATTAGTGACAATCCTAAACTCCAATGTTGACACATCCCAACTGGAGGTAATACGGTTGAACAAGCACCATGTCCAGAGAAGTCCTTTTCTAAAAATTGTTTCCATCTTTGGCATTGTTCTCAAGATAAAGTCCATGCTTATATAAAGCACTTGGAGACAGTGGTCCATTTTATCCATGACCACACAGCCGGATAACTGCAACGCGTTTTATTTTTGTGTCAGCGGGTCGTTAAGCACACCTCTGCAGAATGTGCAAAAATGCCGCTGCACGTGTTTTAACTGACCCACACAAGTTTGAGCACTTTGTACCGGTTTTGAGTTCACTTTGCTGGCTCCTCAAGCATTTTAGGATCTGCATTACTTGTCAGTATCGAGAACCAGGCCTAAGCTAAGAGTCAGCCAGATCTTCTCTGTAGCAGGTCCTCAACTCTCAAATGATCTGCCGCTGTACATTAGTCCATGGTCATTTTTAAATCTCTTTTAAAAAAACATCTTTTGTTAACGGCTTTTGATACTTTGTTGGATGATGATTGTATGTTTTAAAAAGGTTTTATGTCCACATTTATACTTATTGGGTCCACTGATGTTAGCTTTCTTTTTTCTATACTGTGCTTTAGGACTCTGTGTTTGTCTTTAACTGTTTAATAAATTAATAAAGTTCGAATTTGAAGGTAACAAATTGAAAATTATTACACCAAAGCCAACATATGTATAACATATACAAAAATATTTAAATAAAAGTGCTTCCAAGCAGTAAGTGATGTATAAACTGAATTGTTGGCAGGTATGCT
Source organism: Fundulus diaphanus (assembly GCA_037039145.1). NCBI lineage: Eukaryota > Metazoa > Chordata > Actinopteri > Cyprinodontiformes > Fundulidae > Fundulus > Fundulus diaphanus. The sequence continues at coordinate 27,385,128 of CM073140.1, read as the reverse complement.
TTTATCACTGTAACTCAATTTAATGTACAAGACAAATAGTGTTTGATCTAGATAAATAGAATGACATAAAGTAGCACATACCAGTTACCATGTGTCACCCACCCAGCACAGTTTACTGAACTCCAGCTTTTAGTTCACCGGCTCTGTGTGACTCATATTTTCTGACTGTTTGCCCGTTTGCATAGATACTGTGCAAAAAGAAACAAATATGACTGAGGAAAGGTTCTCACAGGAAGGTACAGATTTAGGTACAGTTGATGACAATTATTTCTTATTCCTGTCAACCAATCTGAGTTAATTTTTCTAATAAATACATTTTAGATTTTGCACAGGCATAATAAATAAATGAATGAAAGCTAGACATTTACCTAATTTACATGTTGCTTTATAAACATGTTAATCTGGCCAATGAGATAAATTAAGTAACTTTTTTATGAGGTTTGAAGAATTTTTAAAAAACTTCTTAAAAAAAGAGAGTTATTTGTAAGCAAGAACAAATCAAACTGTGTAACAATAAACATGAAAAATCGCTCAACTATGAACAAAGTTGGAATTTAACAATGAAGGTTCATAAACATCAATGACCATGTTTTCTTGTCTTGCTTTTTTGTGAACGCACAAACCTTTATATGCACCTTATTGGCAGATGTATTGGGTTATCCCCTTCAGATCACTGAATTCAGGTCTTATAATCACCTCCTTGGAGAGAGGTGTATAAAACACAGCGCCTGCACTTACAAACCGCATCTGCAAACATTTCAATCTGAAAAACTCACAGAGAAAGAAATGGCAATTAGAAGGATTTTATTGATACAATATTGTAAGTCTTTGGCGCTCAGACCTCGGCAGGAACATTAATGCTGAATTATACTTTAATATGCATAAGTAGATGTATGAGAACAGGGATGTTCCCCCCAGGTCTGAAACTGGTGGTGGAGTGGAGATAGAAGAAGTTTGTTCAGTCCATATGATGATCTGTTTAAGATAGATGTCCAACTTGATAAACACAGGTTTGCATGAACTGTCCATGATGAGCAAGCTTGAAGCGACTGTGGAGAGGAAAAACTCCCCTTTGGGAAGAAACCTCTGGCAGAACCGGGCCCAACATGGTGGTCTTCTGCCGGACCAATAACTGGCGATAGGGAGTGACTGAAGGGAGAAAACACTCTGATGGGTTGAGGATGGAGGAACGTCTTGGAAACTAGATGAACTCAGCTATGATGGTGGAGAAGGGGTTGGGGGTGGGTTGAATCGGACATCTGATTCGAAATCCAACATGCAATCCGTTTGCGCTTGCTGGTTAGCAGGCTGAGACGTGGATTTGAAGTTGCTTTTAAGATGAGCGCGGGATGCTGATTGGCTTCATGGAGGTGCGGTTCGTAGCTGATTGGCTCACATCAGAGGCGTATCGGACTCTGATTGAATGGAGGCTGGTGATGAGTTTCTTCGATTGAACTTGCGCCTCAGCTTCATTTGAGAAAGAACGGGTCACCAACTTTCTACAAGCTCAGTAGCTTCAGACTTCCACATTTCATGTTGCATTTGATTATTTTCAGCTCAAAAACCGTACATAGAAAGCTTCATGAAATTAATTTCCATGGCTGAGAAACTGGAATCAAGCCTTACATCACCAAGGGCAATGCTAAACTTGTATGTAACTTGAATGTAGAGATTTGTTACTCTAGAGTCCACCACAGAACTTTAAATCATGCATTTCTATTTGGCCATCCAATGGATAAGTCTGGATTCACCAATTATCAAGAGGACATTACTTGCCTGACTGCATTGTGTAAATTGTGGAATTTTAATTGTGTCGTTATAGTGTAGGGTTGTTTTTTTTCCTAGAGCATGGCACCCTCATTGTTAAGTTGTAATGCATAACTTTGTTTTCTCTTTACAAAATGAGCTGGATATTAATAACTGCTGATTTGCATGCAAACCCTTAAAAAACTGAGGGAATACAAAGAGTATTGAAAAATGGTTGGAGATTCTTTCTATTGATGTTTTTAAGACCTTTTTTATGTATAAATAATCTCCAACTATTTAGTGAGTTCGGATTAAGGAAAACATACATTGTTATGGTTTAAACATAATATGTTGTTTAAAAAAATAATTTTCCCAGGTTATTAATGGTTAAGGTATAGCCAACATTTTGGTTTGATGTCATATCAAAGCAAGATGATCTTTCGCATAATTTTAAATATGCTTAATGATAATAACAAAAATTGGCCTTATCAGATCCCCAGCCCTCGACAGCCACCCAGCTCACATTTCCCCCAATCTTTAAAATTTCTCTGGTCTTGGTACTGTGAGAGTCTTGGGTCCTTGTGTGCCTGTTTTTCAAGGCCTTTTTCACTGGGAAGAGACTATAGAGCAGAACCTGTACTTTCTGGTGAAGCCATAATTGGCCAATTTCTTTATAGATTCCCCAAAATGGGCTAGACATTTTTTCCAATGGATGGATGATAAATGGTAAAACTTGATGGCAACTCTGGTAAACACACATGTTTAGCAAACATATTTATTCATCAATATGCAGATTGGTAGGCGATTTGGGGATAGGTCCCTTGGCCAAGGCTTCATCAACAAAAAATCACATAGTAAGAAGTAACACCTGTGAACAAAAATGAAATGTGCCACAATCATTGCAATCTCAAAAAAGCTTTTAGAACGATGTAGAACTGAAGCTTTTTCAATTTATACTTTGCTTCTTTTAGTTGATAAGAGTTAATAATAATCTATAAGATCCAGTAACACAAATATGTGGTTGCGAGGCATAGTAGGTGTAGCTCCTCTTCAAAATAGGAAGGACAAGACAACCAGCTGTCTAAGTAAACCAGTTGTGTGTTAATCTCTACAAGTCAGAAAATTTCCAAGCTTTTAAATTTATCTTTGCATGTCAAATCTAGCATAATTTTATCCTTTATTCAGGACTTTCATATCAGAACATTCCACTAACCTCTGAGACGCTATGGTCATGGTGTTGATACATGAAATACAACTCCTTTTCCACCAATGGGAAATAATGAACAATTTGCTTTTACAAGCATGATTATACTAGAAAACCTTTGTCCCCCCCATCACCTAAGTCTGTTAATTTCTCTCTCATTCCCCTTTTAATTTGAACCTTTATTCCTAAAACTGTGGAATAAAGGTCCAGATCTAACTAGATACTTATAAAGTATCTAGTTAGATCTGGAAGGACTCCAGTCTCATTGTAACGTCAGAAAGAGGCTTTTTAAATGATGCATAATAAAATCTGTTATGTTGCAGGACATGAATGGGATTTGTAAAGCTTGCTTGATCCCATCTGTTCATGAGCCTCAATTGTCAAAATACTCATGGATAAAGAGCAAAACACTGCTTTTGTGTTTTGTCAACATTCAAAAGCAGAACAATGCATTATCACACTTTATGTATCTTAATGGCTCCTTTTAGTTAGCAGGTCTGATTGCATGTGCACCAGTAAGTGTCAAAAAACCAAATGCCAAGTGTACACTGGGCAATCAGATATAGAGCTGCTGACAGTCCCTTTGGAGTGATATTCTCCAGCTACAGTGACAGGCCAAACAAGTCTGAGCAGTGCACTGTGTATTTATACAGTTTTTCATTGAGCTTGGCCTGAGGCCTTCGACACAGTAGGCTGTAAGTGCAGGGTGGGGCACAGCCTTTTATAAATTTCGTACCAGACTTGCCAAGGCAGCACAATGGTCTTTTAGATTTACTTTACATCTTTACAATGAACTCAAGTCTATTTTGCAATTTGTTAAGTGTTCCAGTCAGTTTTGTTTATGTTGCAGTTCAATTTCTTTTTTCTTGAAAATTCTTGAAAACCTATACTTGCTTGCGCCCGTAGAGAAACAATAAAGGAGTTGTGCTCTTCCCTCTTGATGATTAGGCCAGATTCATTGTCAAGCAGTTTTGCATCACCTAGACAACATCCACATCAGCCTGTCCTCCCAGTGAACTGTGTTCTGCTCCCAGATGAAGCGAAGGGGAACAACAGCCCTCATGACTACGGGACAGGTAAATTGCGCTGGGAGACAAGGCGCTGTTTGTGTCAGACAGAAACATGACACGTTCTGATGCAGGAAGTATGCTATTTTTCTTCGGATTCTGTTTTTTCTCACTGTAAACTAAAGAAATAAACCCAGCAGAAGGGGCATTACAGAGACAATGCAGGCACCTTTGTGTCTGTGAAGGTGTTGTTTGGGGAAAAAAAACAAAACAAGGTGATGTGTAACTGACAAGCAATATGTTCTCAAGACTTATTTTCATGTCCCATCGTGTATCCAATTTCAGCACGGTTTGAACAAGAGAAGGATATAACTAATCAGTGCTGCATGGTGACAAAAAAAAGGCCCTTGGAGCTGCAGGGTATAAGTCACATCATAATGCACATGGAAACTATGCCAAGATTATCTTCTTTTTTTTGCACTAACTTGGCACATGTCTGACATGGTAATGCTTTCAAACTGTTCAGTAGGGAGCTGACTTAAACCAAATGTGCTCAACTTTTTTTAAAAAGATTTTACTTTCCTGTCACTTAATATGGCCTTATTACACAAGACTATTTATTATTGTTTTAAATGTGAAAGCCAACACCCTGAGCATCCCACGGATCCTTGTCAATTTGTGTCTGTCTGAAGGCCCTAATTAAAATAGCACCCAAGCAATCACCCTCAGAAGTCTCCTGAGTCGTAAGAATAAGTTCATCTGTGTTACTTAATTTCAATATGAATCATAGCTAAACATTATGTCGAACTGTAGTCTTCGAAGCAATATTCCAACTCCAAATGACTGCTCTGATGCAATACGTGTTAGGATATTATAGTTTAAGTATTCCAACCTGCTATGCATACTGAGGTTTGTAAGGAAACAATAGTGAACAAACAGATCAGATGAGCTCAAATCATGGAAACCAACCAAGAGACACAGCAGACAGGTCAGGTACAGGTGTGAAGAAGTTTAATGCATGGTTTGGTTAGAAAAAAAAAACATCCTAAGCTATGATGATATAATGGAGCAACATTCAAGCCAACGTCCAAAAGCTGGATGAAAAATATTAATCAGAGAAGCAGCCAAAGCTCTGAAGGACGTGCTGAAACTCTGAAGGAGCTGCTGAGATTGACAGTTCAGGTGATATAATTTGTTCAAAGGATATATATATATATATGGCTGCTCTTTCAGATAATAAGTGATGGAGAGTACACAACACTTATGTCAAATCAGTGCTATAGTTATTCTTTAAAAACTATTTGGTCTCGGGGATGCACAAAGTGCCGTGCACCGTCAGGCCTGGAGCCCTGTGCCTCGCATCCAAGTAAAAGCTCTGCTTAATTGCACTCTGTGTCTTAGCTAGAAGACGAGCATTGGCTAAACATAGTGATGGCAGCACCATGCTCTGGAGATGCTGGTCCGAGTTTATAGGGAGATGGAGAGAAATGAGTGCAGAGCAATCCTCAGAGAAAAGAAAAGAGCGGGCAGAGATACACCTTCCAGCAAGTTAACGAACCTAATCAACTTACCATTCTGTTCTACTCTGTGTTGAAATCCTAATAAAGCACTTTAATGTTTTTGTTCATGATGTAATGAAATGTGAGGGAATTCAAGGGATGTGGATACTTTTACAAGGCACTGAAATCTGACTTGAAATACAACCCAAATATAGTATAAGCTATTATCATGTAGCCCATTCGACAGTGAGTGTGTAACACATCACATAATGGCACAAGAGGAGAAGACACCAGTGATTTTTTGCTGTGTGAGAACGCTTGTCCACAATCCATGGATGAGATCCTGGGAGATTTATAGATGAGTAATCTCTATGTGTCTTATAGATCCCATATGTTGTGCAGCCTCTTTTCCAGACCAGAAGATTGCAGGATGATGAGGTGTTAAGATGTCAGATTTCCGAGAGAAAAGGACAAATGCAAACAGCATGAGAGGAAGATGGAATACGAGGCTCAAAGTTTTGAAGGAGATTCAAAATCAGTTCACATGCAGCATGCCAAGTTTTAGGCTTGGGCTCAAAGTCTATGACCTCACTGCTCTGCGGAGAGGGGAGCTGTTCGACAGGCTTACTGTATCAGCCCCTCTGCTTTTTGTAGTTCTTCAGGACAGATTAAGAAAAAAGAAATGAAGCACAGAACGTGGATGTGGGACAGCGGCCTCAAAATAAAAAGCATGCTTGAGCCAACCAAGTGTTTGCGGTTGTCTCGTCTGGTCAAAGCCGAGTCTGGTCAATGCTGAACAAGGAGCAAAACGTTTCTGCACTCATCACAGAGGGCTTACCCTGGGTTCTCACATGACTGGGTCAGAAACAGGGGTTTCTGATGAAGCTGCCATGGTGCAGTACTGGTGCAGAAGGTGGAGCCAAAATGAGGATTACAGCCAACTGGGACCAAAGTTCTAACCCCGCAAATGAAAAGAACAAGAGGGGCTAAATGGAAAAGCTAGTGAAAGAATCTTTAGTGCATCAAAGAGCAGAACGCCCGGCTGCTGTGCTGATGCAAGACATCCTGTTGAAAGACAAAAAAAGGAAATGTATAATGTGTTGAAAAAAATCATGAGAAAAGATATGTAAGCTTTAACATTAAACCCAGAGCTGCAAGTAGTAGCTGAAAGTAAAAAAAAAAAAAAAATAATGGGAGAGCTGTAAGATGATTAGGCAAAATGTCGAGACAAGGGAAGTGAATAACATCTTTTCATAATGGTACTTGTTACTGTGTGGAATATGGCAGGTAGAGGGCTGACATTTTTCTCACTATCCTCACTGTTTCGGTTGGTTTAAATGATAACAGTACATTTGGTCTGTATAATTATCCATTCATAGACTAATTTTAATAATCTTAAATTTGTCTCATTTTGACTTTCTTTCTAATTAAGATTACTTGTGAACCAAGGCACTGAACACTGAACCAAATGTACTGTGGCCAAAGTGAGACATAAAGTGTGAATTGGTTTACAGCTTTGACAAGAGACATGTGGCAGCATTTGTTCCAAGCTTACATTAGAAAGTAATTTTTCTCTTTGTAGATTTTATTTCTCTCCCACTGAGCTGAACCTTCTCCAGAAGCTTAGCATGGCTCTAGCCAAGATGCTAAACAGCCCCAGGTGTCGTCAAAGCTAGGCTAACACATTTGTCGGTCTTACCTCGAGGCTCGAGCTGCTGGCAGCCTTCACTCAAACATCCAAACTTTACCTTAAATGTAAATGTGCTAACCCTTGTGCAAGATTGCACCTTGATGCACAAAATGGATGTGTCAGTCATGCATAGAAGTTGTTTTGTCTCGGTTAATACATATATAAGCCTTCTAAAAAAAGGGTGCCTTCTCATTGCTTACTGACAACTAGGGCAGTGCATACAATATTATTACAAAACCTGACAAAAAAGACAAATTGGCTCTCTTCTGTAAACCCTGTCTTGTTGAACCAGTATATTCACTTTCTTTCTTTGGACTTCCTGCCTTGTTCCTAGAACTTCCTGATTCTCGATGAGAACTGCTGCACTTTAGCAAAGCGGAATTAGCTCTGCATTTAATCTGAGTTGCAGGCCCAGATGGTCCTCATACCTGTTGCATTTGCGAGATTAAATGATAGGCATCCTACTTTGATGCGTCATATTCCACCAGCATTGTGGCCTAACAGCCTGTCAGGTGAGGGTTTACGGTCATGCAGGCCAAAGCAGTCTGCACACACTTACGTGGCCATTTGCCAGCAGTGTGTGAGGGCAATCTGCATGCAGACATGGGCAAGTGGAGGCAGGAGCAAAGCTGCTACGTGCCTTCTAAATGGTTTACAGAGGCCATGCAAAGGAGCATTGTAAACAGGAGGAGGAGAAGGTGGAGAGGATGTTCTCAGACAAATCGTCTATAAAGTGCACCAGTCTCTACCTTAATGTAGATGTGCCACACAGATTATGCACAACTGCATACTAAGTATACTATATAATTCCTTTCACAATATGTTCATACAGTCCTTCCCTTTTGCATATGCACGCGTCACTTCCTCCTTCACTTGAGGTGCCAAGGTCCTTTAGAGCCTTTTTAACCATTGTCTCTCCTTTCTTCACACTTATTTGACTTGCTTTAAACCAAGTATCCACATTTGCATTTTCTTGCACCAACTGTACGATTGCAATACAAATACAGAAAGATAAAATAAATGTGAATTTCCAAAGCAGGATTTAAGTGCAAATACAACATTTTAAGAAAAAGAGTGTGCTAGAAAAACATTTCATTATTTCCACATGACGTAAGGATTGACGTTAGATGGATGCAAAAAAGCGAGTTTCGCTGTGGTTGGTAGGCTTTGGTAAATACCATGCTTGATCAGCAATTTGGAATATGGAGGGATTCCCCCCCCCCCCCCCCCAAAGAGGAGTACAGATTAGTTCCAGCAGCAAAAGGTTCATTATTTGAGCCAGAATACCAATATCACTCTGAGGATCTGCAAACCATAACGGATGGTTAAGTAGATGCCAAGGCTAAAGCAAATGCTAATAATGTTGTTGACTGTGTCCAGAATTCAAGAGAATGTATTTACATTTCTTCTAAGATATTTTCATCTGCTTGATGATAGGGTTGCGACTTGTAGATGCCATGTTCTGCTGGTATTGGCTCCATCAGTTATGTTACTTGCTAATACAGCAGTCTTACAAATTAAAAGAAAGAAAGACATATCCTCAGAATCCATCAAGAGGGTATAAGAAAAAGGAGTCATCAACCTCTCTGAAGATTTGGTTGCAAGAACTGTTTTTGTTTACCTTGTCCAAAACTCTGCGTTTTTATTTATGTGTAAAGTTATACAAGACTCCAGTTGGTCCTCCGAACACTTTGGATGTATGTTCTATATCACTTACAACAAAAAGTGTGTTTATTTTTATATCTAACCTGGCCTTGAATCTAAAGAGAGGAACCAACTCATTATCCAACGACATGTGCCAAAGTGAAAGGTGTGGCTGGCTTACAAAGACCTTCCAGTCAGTTTGATGAGGTGTTTGTTCCAGAACAGTTTGTCTTCGGACCAATCCCCCTTTTGATTTCTTTAGGCTCTTCAAACGGTTAGATAATATTTTGAAAATGCGACTACAGCAGTAGAGAAATCATGATATTGTGTAGCATATCATTTTGTATCTTTTTGCTATTGATCTTGATAAGTCCATATATTTGAAGAATGTACTGGATAGTTTGAGGCTGCATCATGGCAACCAATAGCTGGCACAGCTGCCTTGCAACAAGGATGTTCTGGTTTCATATCCCTTACTGCATGGAAATCCATTGATGTTCATGTTCTCTCCATGCTTGTGTGGGTTCCTTCCAGGCGTTCCAGCTTCCTCCAGTAATTAAAAGATATGCATGTTGATCTCTCTAAATTGCTTTTAGCTATGAGTGTGAGCATGTAAGGTTGTTTGTCCTGTTTGCCTCTTTGTTGCCCTGTGATGGACTGGCAGCCTATCCTGGGTATACCCCACTTCTCAACCAACAACCACTGAAGATAGGCACTTGGACGTTAGAAAAGAGGGAGGATGAAGTACGGCCCAGTGTTGCACTGGAAAATATTTTTTATTAATGTTTCTTGTTGATTCTTCTTATGATCAGTCCTATAATAAAGTGATTCTATCTTCGTGGATTGGGGCATAGGTCAAGAATTGACCCTTCGGACTTATTTTGAAAACATGTGATTGATGTCTTTTTGATAGCTGACGCAACTGATCATTTTATGAATCTTAATACAACTTAAAATGATTTGCTCACCCTGCATGTATAGCAGCACAAATCGAAAAATTGACTTTATAAAACAAAGGCTGTCCAGTCAGTTCAAGCTAGAACCTTCTATGAAACCTATTGTCAATAGCGATCAAAACCTTGACATCATTATTTCTGCTACTGCGATCATCACATTACTTAAAACTCTTTGCCATTATCACATCTGGATTGAAATGGCCCATATGGGATGAAAGGGCTTCTCACCCTTACATCTAATATGACATGTGCAATAACCCTGTACCTACACACAGACACAGTGACTGCAACCTCTGCCCTGGAGACTGAGCCAGGGTGTGTAGCAGGCAACACCGTCAGAACATGCCACCACACATCCCTCTCTTACGGGCCTTTTTAGTTTGCTGAGCTTGTCTAAACTTGAGAAAGAGACATTACAAAGCTGCTCTCCATCTTTGAATATGACACTAATCTTTTTGATATCAGCTTACATCAGCAAAATCCAAGTAAAGAAATGCACAAGGGAATGACACAAATCTCCTCAACTCCTCTCTCCCCCTGTGGCTGCAACACTTAGATTAGATGGAAATCACAAGCGAGCGCAATCACCGACACTGGATCTCTGCAAGCCAGGCAACTTCATTCTTATTATCATGAGGTAATTTACCTAATCTTACTATCTAAGCCTTCAGTTTCCACATTGCAGGGTCAACCAGGGGCTAGAGCTGAAGTCATCTGATCATGAAGCCGGGTTTGTTGTGGCGTTTACTTCGGCAGCCGTCTCATTCGCCTAATGTTTGTTTATTAACCCACATATGGACAAGATGCTTGTCAGAACTTATAAATGACATCATGAAAGAAAAGCTGCTCATCAGAAAGTACTACAAGCATGTTCATCCTGCACAACAAACACAGATGAGGAGAATTTGCAGAAATGCGGATGGCTCCCAGTAGGCCATGAGTTATGAGGAAATGAAACTCAAGCTCTCTTTTAAAGCAGTGTCCTGTGGAGAGAAGCCCACCAGTGGATGAGGGGAAAGGCCTTTAGGTCCTGTGGTCATTGTTCAAATCCAGAGTCTAACAGTTGGGAGGTCGTCTAATTATGCTGGTCGCATTAAAAAGACTGATGTACGACCTTTTAAAGCAAAAGGAGAAGTCAAATGCAGGTTTCAGGACATAATTTTGAACATTGTCTGTTATATTTATGTTTCAGTAAAAGAAATGAAGACAAGACTTTCTTATCTTTACTTGTCAGTTTTACAGTCTTTCTGTTTCCAAAAACTGTCTGAGCTGATCGGTAAATGATGAGTGATCGTGTGGGTAAGTAGTCTAGGTGAATTTAGAAGGAACATGTAAAACAAGAACTGTTTGCTGTCAGCTTCTTGGAGCTTTAAATGACAAAGGGAAAAAGAGCTGCACTGGAAATCAAGCATTAGTTCTAAACAGACAGAGTTTGGCTAAAAGCTGATTTTGTGTTTAAACTGCTGTCTAGTGTATGTCTAGGGTTGATAGGAAAATCGTGCATGCATTTCACTGCCCTTGGAAGCTGGAAGAAAGGGAAAGGGAAGTATGATTCTGTGTTGCATTGCAAAAAGATGGTGGGTGGTAGAGGTGGAAGTGCAGTGGAGATAATCCCCAGCTTTTGCCCTTAGTCCTGTGCATGATGGCCAGATCAGGGGATGAGGGAGGAGTTGTGCTACCCCGTGGCAGTCTCTCGGCCTTCAGCCACCCACCTGACCAGCTCGGCAGCCCTGCAGCATACAGCCTCGAACACTTAGCCTTCAGCTTTAATCAGCAGATGCTGAGCACGTCTCGCTAATCATGGCTGAATGAACTTTAAGCCAGCTTTTGGTGTGACTATGTCCTAAACTGCCCTGTTCCGCAATGTCTAATCATGCTACAAATTTTTTGCTCACATTCAGGGTGGCCATTTCTTACTCTAAAATATATTTTAGGTTGCAGAGAGGAGGGCCTGAGAGGGCACTGAGATGGTCACTGGAGCATCCCTACCTTTTGTCCAGGATCTGTTTGAGAGTTTGAGAGAGAGAACATTGTACAGGTACACAGCTTTCTGGCTCAGACTGTGAAAATGCTGAACTGCTGTACCTCCAAATCAACCAAAACGACAGCTGTCAATCTACATTGACAAGCCTGGTATATATGTTGATAAAGTCAAAAGCTCCCAAGAGCTCCATGCTAATCAGAGGAGCTGCAGAGATCCAGAGCCAAAGTTAGAAAATCAGTTGATGACACAGCTATTAGTCTGGAGCTCCACAAATCCGCCCTTTGTGAATGGCTGACATGAACAAAGTCAGTGTTGAAAGAAAGCAACACGCATCCTGTTTGCATAACCCTGAGTATACCATCCCAACAGTAACACATGGTGTTGGCAGCATCATACTATGGGGATGCTTTCTTCAACAGGGAAGAAGAAACTGGTTAGTGTTGATCAGTTTCTTAGACATAATTAAGTTTATGAAATGGTTTAGTTTAACACATAGTAATGTGTTATAATGGCCCAGTCAAAAGTCAAACCTAAATCAGTTATGGAATCTGTTGCACTCTGAGGCAATACATTAAAGCTGATATCTCCAGACTCTCTCCATCCAGTCTGACTTATTCTTGAGTTATTTTGCTAAGAATAATGGGTAAAAAGTCTTTAGTTGTGCAAAGATTATACAGACCCGCCCCAAAAACAACCATTTCCCTTCCATCTCAAATTTACGCACGAGCTTTTGTAGGCCAATTGCTTCAACACACTTTTGCAAGATACTGATGTTTCACATTTCATTGTTTTTTTGTTTGTTTCATATATTTGTGTTTTATCTTATTGATAATGAATTTAAAGGTTTTATGCTTGAATACCTGATGCCTGAGATAAAAGTCATTCTTGCCATTGAGTGAAAATGAGGTGTCCTGTGTATCAGTGGGCAGGACACAGGGGGTCAGTGGGTTAATGTGTTCAGTATGGCAATGGGTTTGGCCCAGGGGAGAGATGAAACTAAAAGGTTAACCTGGGGCGGTCAAAAGGTCAGAGAACCCCAGAGCACCACTCCAGGCTAAGCCGCAGTTCAGCTGGAGACTCTTAGGAGAGGCTCTGCCAACCCACACATTACCCTGAGCTTCTTGGAGCTGGGATGACCAGCTGTTACATGAACCAACAGTGGGAAGAAGAGGTAGAGACAGGATGTGCACCATTCCCAAGATACTCCTTCCCTCCCATCCCTCCTACACTGTTTGTAATCAGTCACACTAAGTATTTCCATGTATAAGAAATCATTAGTTACAAATAACATCTTTAAATGGATTTAGTTTACACCAATTTAGAAATAAGCTCTTAAAGTCAAGTCAGAGAAATTAATTGAAGCCTTCCTGGACAATAATTTAGTTGACTATGCCCTCCTGATAACCCCACCACCGCTGTCGTCATTATGGTCACATATCACACTAATCAAATGATATGTGAATCTTGGCTCTGGGTGGAGCTTTGCACTGCCTTTTAGCGGGACTTTAATCTGCATTGGTTGTAAACACATAAAGCAGAGTTATGCAGAAGGAATGGTTCAGATAGCTAAGATGACAGTTTCCCCAGTCTAGACCGCAATGTCGCTATCACTTCCCTCTTTCTGTTTTACTGAGCAAACTGTTGCTCTCCCATCAACAAGGGGAGTTCCTAGGGGACTTAATGGGTGCACTGGGTAAAGTGTATGAAGACTATACCATAACAGGAAAGATTGGTGGTGAATAACACCATTATTAAACAGTGTTTAATGGTGTTATTTCTATGCTTTTAAGGAAAGACAGGTGAAGAAGGGTTACTTGACAAGAGGATTTAAGAGTTTTGTTTTCTCACATAGTAGAACAGCAGAAAAAGAAAGAGGATAAGCGTAATTTTCATGCTCTCAGAGTTATTTAGTATCAGACAATAGGTAGTTTCATATATATATCCCATGGTAAACCAGGCCCTGATCCAGACAGGTGCCAGGTTACACAAACCTCCAAAAGCTGAGATAGTCATTCAAGCTGATTCAGGTGGAGATGGGATATTTGCTGGTCGTCTTTCTCAGGAAGATTTGATGTGGGACTGCTTTTTATACACTAGTAGGAACAATGAGACTTCCCAGAAAGAGCTGAATCATAGCATGCATTGTACCATACACCGGACATGACAATACAAACAAGGCTTTCACGCGACATTTGTAGAGGGTTGTACTTTTTTCTCAAACTGAGCAATAAACATAGGAGTCTACAAGAATGCCTGACAGTAATGTCAAAACTAGAAGTGCATTCATGTAAAGGCCCCCACATACTTGGGTGCAGTTCACTCCGTGGAGGTCCACAGGTACTCGAGGCGGAGGTACTCAGGTACGTGTCACACTATGAACTTCTTGGAGCCAAGAAGTCTTTCCATCAAACTGTTTTATATCCAACACCGAGCTTGATACAATGAGCTGCTCGATGAAGGCGGTCTCAAGGACGCGCGGCATCACAGTCCCTCTCTGTTCTCAATGACAGGTGTGCAATGGGAGCCTGCAGGAAAAGAAACAGCTCTAGGTGTTCAGCTAGCTGATCACACATTTTACCATCTGTTCCGCCGCTTTGTCCCACTGGCAGAAAATGTGGAAAATTTAGGAATTTGCCACAAGACATGTCGGCAACAGTACGCTTGACTATGAAGGGTAAAATGTCTGCGGAGAGTCCACCAAGTTCAGTACACCCAAGTATGTGGGAGCCTTTAGGTAGCCTGCACCTGGAGTACACACTAGCAACAATGAACCTAGAAAGTTAATTCAATATAAAAGTTACATTTATGTTTACGTTTATTTTGGCCTTACGTTAGAAACAGGGCAGTGTAGTCCAACTGCTCTGTCCTCCCGACAGAGACGGATAGCTCTCCCTCTCAGGAGAGAGCTGTGTATGTGAAGGTGCGGAGTGATATTACACATTTGGGAAGAATATTTAGTGCGCCTTATAATCCGGTTTGTGAATCCAATCTCATTATACTTTTTTCTTTTCACAATAAAATATAATGTTTATTTCTATCAGTAAATAGAACCAAATAATTTTGTCTATATTTTTACTTAATTTCTTTAAAAATAATCACAGATGCTTTAAATTTGTGAGGACTTTCTTTTTCCATGGTGCATAGGTACTCGCTGTGCACAGTGAGCATGCGGTGAGGGAGGTAAAAAAAAATACCTTCACAGCTTACTGTGAGAGAATGGCAGCAAAGCGCAGAACCTTGCGGTCACTAAGTTTCCCTAACAACCATCAGACACAATCTAAAGGCTAACAGGCTGTTTGTGAGCCATGCTGGGTAAAATGCCTTTTTCTGTCTTACCATCACAAATAAAAACATTTTGAGTTTGGCAAAAAATGCCACTGTTTTGTGAAATGAGACAAAAATATAGCTTTTTTTGCAACAGACATTCCAGGAAGAACCCAGAGAATCTTCTTAGCATGGTCAGCTACAGATACATTTCTATTCATACTCCTACCTTGTGAAATTGTATAGAAGACTAAGCGGTGTCAATTTGGAGACTGTGATGGTTGTTCAAAGAAATGATGATTTTGATCAAATTAGATAATTGGTTAGTATATTTTTTTATTTATTTTTTTTTAGATTGTGCTCCTGCAACGTAAGATTAATCCAGTTGTACCCTGCATGCTAGTAGGTATAGAGGGCCCCGTTTGTTGTGTTGGCCAAAAATACAATTCACTTCAGAATCATGGTTGATGCAAAATTCATATTATTGCTTTGCCATAAAAAGTGCAATATATTTTTTAAACAGAGGCCAGCTTTTACAAAAACCGAATCAAACATTTCCAAAGAGAAAAAAGTTTTAAAATACCTTTCACAATTAGTCACCTGAAAGATTAGCAGTTAGTATAATTAACTGACTGATAAACGATCATCTCTTGTTTCAGGGTGTTTTTTCATGTGTCCCAATCGTATTTTGTTCGTAGATGAAAAGGAACACTAATTAAACCACTTTAGCTTCAAAAGGTAATATTTTATTCTGCACTAAAAACAAAATATAATATACAAATTGGCTAACGGTCGAACATTTTACCCTTGTTGCTCATGAATGTGCCATTCTGTAAAGATCTATGAAAGGTGCAGAACCCTGAGCTTTCGAAGAAACAGAAAGCCTATAAATTTCTGGCAGGAACAGGGACATTCTGGAGCTCTCTGATTAGATCGTGAAACATCAACTTTCCGGGCTGCATTTCAAGCAGGGTGAATAGGTAGACAAAGCGGCCTTTGAAGTACAAACAGGAGAACAAAAAGCTTGGCTCTACAGGATTTCGACCATCTTCTGTTTCAAGATAAAAGCAGGCCTGAATTTCTGCGCACACAGCATGCAAGACTGATTCCATTTCTGCCCTTCATCTGTCCATAACCTCACATAAATTCTATATTTACAAAAATATATTAAGAGTACATAAAAAAAAACGTGATATATTATAATTTCATTCCTCTTATTTGTGGCATCCTTTGTAGCAAGGAGGGTATAGCAGCGAAGTGAGCTAGTGGATTCATGTGTTGCTGCTGGGGGCCTCCTGGCTGTGTAAGCTAAGGCTCGCTACCCTCTGAGCTGATGGCTATTGACCAGCGGCAGGATAAGAATGACAAGTCTTATCTGGCTCAACGATGGGCTTTCTGAGATAATTTCTATTTATGAGAGCAAGTGTGTGCACAGTGAACAGGAACTCTGTGTTCTGATGAGCTAGAAATTTGGATTTACCATAAAAAAGCATAAAAAGACCAAACAGTGCCACAACATGTAAACTGCTGCATCAAAACGTTCTGCAATCAGTGTAATAGAGGATCATGAGAGTTCTTGGGGTCCCTCAATTCTCTGCCGTTTTTACATAACAACCAACTAATTTCCCGCGCTCCATGTAAAGAGATTATTTGTGTGTCAAGAGGTAAGTGCTTTACTCTGACCAAAGGATACCTGCAGGTTGGGATGCAGTACATTGGTCAATGCAAACATAATTAGATACTGGCATACTTTGTCACCACACCTTTCAAGAAAAATTTATTGACTGCATTCTCTGCAGCTGGGATTAGTCTAAACCATTCAGGAATTTAGTACTACAATGTATATGAGCTAGCGGTATGCACATCTGATTGTAAATGTTCTTAGTGACCATTACTACTCACTGACAGCAACAATTGCTAACTTCATTTAACATTTTATGAAATATACTGGTTGTTACCCTGATGTTTTATAGCTTATCCTTGCAACAGTATACATCAGAATTGATTTTATCATGAAAATCAGGTATTTTCTTACAGAAGGGTCTGTAGAGATTGACTCTGCAGAACATTGCCCTCCTGCGCTAGCATTTTACGTGGCCTACGGTTTCATGGCGGGGTTACTGTCATTTCCAATCAACTCTACTTTATTTGTTTTCTGGAAGCAGCTAGCATGCCCAGGAATTTGACGTCACCAACCTGTGATCAGAGCTGCACAGTATATTCAATCGCAGTTGTCACTTAAAAATCCATGTGACCAAAATTGCAATTCCAAAGAACTACTTGAGTGCAATGTTTGGTAAGATTTCATATTTCAAGTACTTTGCATGCAAATGTTGTATGAAAATAACATATTTAGCTTGTTTATCAGACTTTTCCTGCCCTCAAGAGCCACACTTCATGTATGTTTTTATTGGCTGAGATTCTAAAGCCCACAAAGAGAGGTGAGGAGGCTGTGATGGAGGAAGAGAAGGCAACAAAAAGGAAAAATGTTGGGTAAAAATAAGTGCTATTTTTATTGGATTAAATGTTTTCCTTATTTCTTGCGGCCATGAAAGTGATTGAAACGCCTGAATTCAATGAGTTGGAAGGGTGAGTTAATGCTTTTGCCCATATAGTATCTCTCATTCATGTCATGACAAATAATGCAATAATGCAATGGACTACGGTAATAATTAATATTTTTGTTACTATTATTATAATGCTCAAGAGAGAAAACCCTTCCAAAGGTGGTAGCTTTAACACTATAGTTTTAAGAGAAGAAAACTGTTACCAAGTATCTTTATACTGTGTATCTGTTCTGTTCTTTCTTTAATCAGCACATGACTCAGGGTTTCCAGCAGTAAATAATCCCTATTTTCAAGCTATTTAACCTGAATTTTAGATTTATTATTCAGGCTTAGAACTTTTATCTGAAAACTACAACACTTCAGCCTGACAGCTTCACGTTAAAACATCATTTATCTCTGAAGCTGACAAGTTGACACCATCTATCTAAATTCATCACAGACATAATGAGACATCCTGAATTGACAGTGTTTTCCGAGGTAAACTTCAAAATGTCCCTGGACTTTCTAACGAAGAGGGTGAGTGCTGACTTGACCTTTGACTTAACCTTTTTTTTCACAGGGAAAAGAAATGAGCAACACTGATGGAGAAACTCAACCTCCGAAAGTTTAAGAGTCTTTCACCTAAATGCAGTGGTTCCTCTTTGACAGCCAGTAAAGGTCAGGCCACTCAAAATTAAAGTTGCAAAATCTCCCTCCGCTGAAATATATCTGGAAAGAATATAAATCATTTGTCATAGCTCTCGCTGTCGGACAGGATTTGGCTCTCTCGCGCTTGGCGGAAGTTCAGATGTGGTGTGCAGCAGGATGCGAGTGACGCTCTCACCGGGCGGGGACAGCGCAGACTGTTTGAGGTGGTCTCTTAGCCTGAATTCTGCATCCAGGAGTGAAACGCCCTGTCAGAGTGATGTATGATACTTGTGTGAGTGTCCGTGTGTGTGCGTTTTTAAACAAGATGGAACTCATAAATACGCATGAATTCTTTTAGCCTGCTTCTTTAATGCTTAACTTTGATGCTATTTGATCGTTTATTTTAAGGAGAAACACTTTGTCTTCAACATATGATGACGAGCCATATAGCTGATGTCTTCAAATATGTCCTTTCTTGTGATTACCTGTCCAGAGACCAGACACAGAGACAAGAAAGCATTGAATGAAAATGTGCTTGCTCAGAAGGTCAAGCCCGCGTCATCTTTCCCTCAATTAAAAGCAAACCTACATTACCACCATCGCCGCTTTCACTTTCACTCTCACTGCATCCCATTGGTTGTCCTGGTCCACCATTATTTCCCTCTCGGACGGACCTTCCCCCCAGCCGCCTTTATTATGCCTAACTCCACCCTCCGAAACTCTCCCACACCCCCTTGCCCCCGCCACTCGTCTTGCTGCTGCCTCTCCGCATTGAGGTCGATAATTGCCAATGAATGGATCTGCAGATTCCCATGGATGTCAGCGGAGCCTTTGGCCTGCTTTGTCACTCCCCTCCTCCTCGTCCTCTCCTGCTTTCCGAGTCTCCCCCTCTTCCGTCTCAATGAGGATTAGAGGAGAGTGACGGAGGCGATTTGATGAAGTGGGTGAGAATGAAGGATTGATTGCCATGTAGCTCCCTCATCCATGTTAGCTTGCCAATCAAGACCATCCCTATTTATACACAAGACATGACAATGTGTCGTTTATGACTATGAGGGAAGACCAGAGCTCTGCAGGGGTTTTTTTTGCACACATAATGTATTTTTTAGGGGGATGTTGTATGATAAATAAATGAATGCATAATTGTAAAGTGGAAGGGAAGAAGTGAGCATAAAAATCTGAAAAGCGGGCTTTGAATTTGTTTTCACCACCCTGCAAAAGTAGAGATTAAATAGAAAAATAAAGAAAGCTGCCACAAAATAAAATCCATCCCAAACACATCCTACAATAAACAAACCAAATCTCCCTGTATTTTTGTTCAGTATAAATGTACTTATTATGTGAAGGTCTTGTTAGACAATCAACAACCTTAGTCAACAAACAACATAATGAAGAAAATAAATAAATAATTGGAGTTAAAGGACACTTTAATTCACAATAAACACTCCATGATTTCTGTGGTGAAACATGGAGGTGGCAGCGTTATGTTGTGGTGATAGTTTTCTTTAGCAGGGCAAGGAAGCTGGTTAGAAGTGATAGAAGGATGGATGAAACTAATTACAAGGTAATCCCTGAGGAAAACCTGTTAGAACTCACCAAACCCTTAAGTATGAGATGGATTTTCTCCTTCCAGCCGGACAAAAGCCCTAAAAAAAACAGAGCTGTAATGGAATGGTTTAGATAAAAGACGATCCACGACGATCAAGGCTGGCCCAGACAAAGTCCAGACTGAGATCTAATCAAGAATCTGTGGCAAGACCTGAAAAGTGATTCTTGCAGAGATTCTCGTTGCAGTCTTGCAGAGTGTGAACCTTTTTGCAAAGAATATGCCAGATCTGTATTGAGTAGATGTGCAATGCTGGTAGAGACATACCCACTGAGATATGCAAGCTTAATTGCACCAATGTGCTTAAAAATGTTTGTGGTAGGTATGGGGGTAAAAAAAATTAAATAAAAAAATCAAGCTACTTCTACTTCTGCTACTCATTTCCGATTGAGTAAGGTCAGCGTTTATTTACAATGGATGGCGGTGGCTCTAAAATGGGCGTATTCTCCACCGTGCTACATGCAGGTGGAGACGACGTGACACTTTTATGCCTATTATTATTATTATTATTATTATTATTTAACACAATACAGAGTAGCTGTCTTCAGCCACAACACAGACCGCAAACAAAAAGTTGTTAGCAGAAACCAACAAAAATGGCGGGCCCCGTAGTTTTGGCTGTGAAACTTGTCTATATAATTTTCCTTCCATAATGTCTAATGCACCAGTTTGCTATGGTTTATTGAACAAAAAAAACTATAGAATTACACTGACATTTGTGGTTGTAAAGCGACCAAAAAAATAGGGTAGCAAAAGGTATTTTAAATACCTTTATGTCTATCTGCAGTGCAAGAATTAAATTAATTCATAACAAAGTCAAGGTAAAACCCATAAGGATTACAGAGAGTGAACACTTCTTGGAGAAAAATCCCCTTTATCAAGAGGAATTGTGGAAAAATATTGAGAGATGACTGGGTAGTGGATTCCCACTCCTGTGCATGAAGAGCTGAGTGGGTCAGCGACATTGGGAGGCCACGCATCCTTGACATGCCAAAAGTAGCCAAAACCCAGTCGGTGCTTATCCAAGTTCAAGTATTAACACTGGAGCAAGGAAGTCTAAGGTGGGGGTTACCAAGAGTTAATCACATCACAGCAGAAGAAATGTTAAGAACAGAGAAAAATGAACTGCTTTGAGAAGAACTTCTGTATGGCAAACATAATTGTTATGATGGAAGGGAAGCAGTTTGGAAGAAAAAAAAACAAAAGAAAGTATTTCAACAGGTTGAATGTACACCAACACAAGCAATACCACGCATCTCACAAGACTCTTTAACGCAACAAGTAACAATCAGCTTGAAGCATGGAAGTCTTCCAAAACCAAGCTGCAATTTCGTCATTTTTCTTTCCCTTTGAATACCACACCAATTTGAGGAAATGGTTTGGAGTGTGTTTAAAGGCGTCTATGTTGCAGGAGTGTTGGGAACCAACACGGTTTGGCTCTGGGCAGCATGTCAACCTCACTTCAAATTATCCTCATTAATGACATTTCCAAGAGGAAGTGGCCTTTTGTATGCGTGATGCTAATACAGTCTGTAAGGGTACTGGATGAACACCCAGATGAAAATTGGCATTTTTAGTCAGTATCACAGGTTTTGCCTAAATAAACTAAGCAGCCAATGCTAGTTCTCCTGATCCTGAGACTTTAGAAAGATCATGATTTCCTACCTTTTGTTATAACTTGATGTAGTAAACACCCAATAGAAAACTTTTCTTTGACTAATAGTATAATGAACATGATGGTGGGCTTGCCTCTGAAAACACTACACTGCTATATGTAGTTTTCTACCAAAATGACAGAAGGCAAATGTGGAGTCCCTGCTCTGTGACATTGCTGTTTGACAAAAAGAAGCTGGTAGAGATAATTAACAATTGTTAAGTTATCAGCACTGTTGTAATGGTCAACAACAGCAATGGTCAGAAAACTGTTGTAAGACAGAAAATATTTACATATATGCACTGATTAGCAGCCAACACTACCTCAACCCCTAAGGCACATAATTAAATCTTTGATTTAAACACTGTGACAGATTTGTTTTCTCATTTACATTTTGAAATTGAAAATATGGTATTTTTATACCATTTTTATAAAATAATATACAAAAATATGTATACGTTTTGTGCAATCATAACCATCTCTAAATACCTGCAACGAGTGCCTTTTAAGACCTTCAAACATGACTGTCGGTATGTTCAAAACTATTTGTTGAAGCTCAGAAATCACAATTAATTAGTTTTAAATATTGCTCGTTAAACGTTCAATTTGAGCTTGTTTTATTTTTCATAGAATGCTTACAGGTTTTTGGACCTTGAATGTGAAAAACAGCTCAAGATATTAGACAAGGTTCTAGCTTCAAGAATATTTTATTGTCGCTGTTGCTCTAAAGAACACAGCTGAAAACTATTTTGAACCAATTGTTTGCTTTTCAAACTCAACATAGCTTTCACGTCTCCTGAAGTCTCTCTCTGATTGGCTGATCAGTTCTCATGACGTCTCCTACACCGGAGGTATCTGAAGATTTGTGATAGCAGAGCTATGAAACTAGAAAAGAAATCGTAGCCAGCAAAAAGAGGACTAACAAATCGACCAGTCAGATATGGTTGTGATAGACACTGTTTTTAGCATCAAACCTTTGTCACATAGTTTTTCATGTATTCCTGCACCAACTGTGAGGACCTTCGAGAGATATAAAAACATCAAGACGAGGAGAGACGTCAGTGCTTAATAGTTAGATTCAATGGTGCTTATGATAACTCACAGGACAACTTCAATTAAAGAACTCACTGGTTCGTCTGAAGTTAGCTGGCAACAAACTTTATGAGCTGATAAGTTTCTCTTACGTTTTCTGTCTGTAAAATGTTCCCTCAACTTAAAGGACTCAGGAGAACTCAGTCATTATATCCAAGAATGTGTTTCACGTCCCCTCCCCTTCTTCCCATCTCTCTGTATCGTTTCCCAAGACTGTTTACCACAAACACAAGAGTGGCGCTGCCTGGGCTCATTATGTACAGCCACGCTGCGACGCCATGCGCTGCCAAGTCCTGCCCCACCGCCCAGGCCTAGCGCTCTTGTCTTTACAACCCAGCATCCGAGAACAGAGGGGTGAGGGTGCTGGTGGTAGTGTTAACGTGTTGCTGCGGGGGCTATATGATGTCATCTTGTGGCACGGAGGGGGCCAATCAAACCCTGAGAAAATTATGTCACCTTTTGTTGAGCCGCTCCATTCAAAGCTATAGAAGTGCAGTGAATTGAGAGCTGCATAGAGGTCAGTTTTTTTCCCCCCCAAGAGATGTGTTTATGTGTATGTGTGTGAAAAAAAAAACTGAAAAAAAAAAGAAGTGGGGGAGGCAGACAAGAAGAGAAATGCATTGTGGACATGTTAATGTTGTTGACTACAAGCATGGCCATAAAGATGTCATGAGGCTCAAGTTACACAACATCAACGAGAGGGCCCTTTAATCTCTTATTTCATTTTGCATTTATTTTGTCTGCTTCAGATGCAGTTAATGAATTAATCCTTAATTAATCCATGTGATGCTTGACAAAACGTGTCAAAACTACAAGATAGTGAATAAAAGCAGGAAGCCCGGTACAGTTTGCTCTGTTTTATTGAACTGAAAAAAGATGACTATATGCAACCCCTCACACAATGACCACACCCTTAGCACCTCCACCCACACTCCTTCCCTCAGTGGGACGCAGCGGCCCCTATTCTCACTAGACATTGAAAGTAGATGACATTAGAATAGGAAGTGACTTTGCTGGACTTATTCAGACAAATTGAAAAGAATAATTGCATTTACTGCTTACTGAAATGGGTTTCTACACATGAAACGGGCCCGGTGGGGATTTGGTCCCATGATTGGTGAAAAACTCCCAGTAGTTGGGATAAGTTACTTCTCTGTCAACTTCACACATACAAAAGTGATTTAAAATGCCTCTGCAGGAAGAAGAAAAAAAGTGCAACAGGCTGAGCTTCTCCTCTTCTGAGAGTCCTAGGAACTTAAATGATACATTTTATACCCCTCGAAATGTCTTCTTTTGTTTGATCCCATTAAAGCAGATCAGATGCTTTCATCTAACCCCATCTGTTCCCTCTTCAACGTTATACCAACCTTCTCCATGTCCTATTTCACTACGTCCATGAATCTTCTCTGGGGTCTTCCTCTTGTCCTTCTGCCTGGTAGCTCCATATCCAACATCCAATGGATTCACTATCTCTAAATGAATGGTTAAAATGTTATGTGACTACACAATTCTAGTTTTAGTTTCATTGTAAACTTGTCATTTAAAAACATTTATATAGGGTTTATTGACATTACGAGAGTCAACTCAGTTTCTCTTCTTTGAATTTATTGTGGATTTCATCCCTGTCACACAGGGTTATAATTATGTATGCAAACTCAAATTTATACATACACCCCCAATAATATTTTAACAAATGTCTCTTGGCAACGTTTTTTATTTTCTGGCATAATTCTGGCTCAATATTTGAACACTCTTATTTGAATGATTGGTATAGGTGATTTTCAATGTTTGGCTTCCTTTTACACATAGTTAACACATTTTTATGGTCAGGTAGGAGTGCTGTTTTCATTCTTTTTCGATTCCATAGCCCATATAAATGTGTATATGGGATTGTTCTGTTGTTCAAACAGCAAACTGTGTCAAAGTTTTTACCCTTTAGCTCTTAAATTGACATGAAGTTATAGAATTTGGCTGGTCTTCACCATTCAGTTCAATTCAATTCAATTCAGTTTTATTTATATAGCGCCAATTCATGAAGCGTGTCATCTCAAGGCACTTTACAAAGTTTACCCCAGCAACACTGGCAAACAGACCCTCATCTTGATGCTACCATGCTTGAGAGTTGGTGGAGTGTTCTTAGGTTGAAATACCTCAAATTAACTCTTCTAAACATAGGCTCCATCCGAATACCTTAATAATAGCTCCTAGTGATTGACCTTTCACGGGGTCAACAGTAAGAACTCTATCATGGGGAGGAAAGGAGCTTCAGACTGCTGTGCCGATTTCAGGTAGCCTATAACTTCGATGTCATTACATGACAGAGACGCAATGGATGATGCGAGTCAAATCCAGGCCTACAGCCGTCTGAAAATGAACTACAAAGTGCGCACTCTCTCGCCATTTTTTTTTCGTGGAATTTCTTAAAGCTCCTTAGCACCGGTAAAGGATATTGCGAGTTTCCTCTGCTAAATTAGCAGCGGGAGGAAGCATACAGGCTCCTTTTCCTACCACCTTCCTTACTGACTGCACTATTTGGACACCACTTATGATGACTTCTGACGCTCTTTCCCTTTGGCTAAAGAGTCCTTACCCAATAAAGGTATTCGGATGGACCCATACTTCGTGTCATTGTGGCCATCTTTGCGTAGTACGACTACAAACCCTTTCTCCGGAAGGCATATGGCTCGTCAATGTGTTCAGTTGAAAATTACAATAGAGCTAGAGGTTTTAATTTCGGAGCAGGTGACATGATACGTTTTAGGAAACATTCTTTACAAATGTATCTACTGCACACCCACAATGTAAATCTACCGTTTAACTATACGGCAAATGCAAACTATATCTTTTTGTTTACACCGACACAGTCCACATGTTAAAGTTGCTAGACCATTGACAGCAACACTGATGTTCCAGCAGTTTGCAGTTTATGTTAGGACCGAGTCTTTGTGGTTTCCAGGGGTTCCTTTGACATTCTATTTCCTTTCATCTGGGGTTTGAGTTTGGCTCAGATGGTTAAAAAAAATTTACAAAAAGTAAGCCTTCCAACAAGACAAAGATCCAAAACACAAATCAAAACTGGTTTCTGACCATATAAAGAAGATAAACTCGCAGCATTTTGAATAGTTTTCAAAAAGGCCTGACATTAAGAAAATGTATGGGCTATTCCCAAAAGCTAGGTCCATGCCAGGAAAGCAACCAATTTATATGAACTGTAGCCATTCTGCCAAGAAGAGTGGTCAAAAATCTAACCAGAATCATACCAGCAGCTCAAGAACGCTTACAAAAACCATGTTTTTTTCTCTAATTCAATAGTAGGCATATATATAGGGTTGCATATATCTAAATAAATATGCGTGTAAAGTATGGAAACTCCACAACCATTTTATACTTGCACACAGAATTGTAGTTTTTAAAAGCTTTGTAGTTGTATTTTGTATAATCATTCAACCCTAAACAGGACAGTTAAAATTAACCATTAGAGTCACAAAATCTATGTCACATTCCTACCCCAGAGGACTGCCTTTAGGCTTCATACCTGCACTGTATAGTCTTTCTGACTGAGCTTTGTGTTTTACAAAACTTATACCTGCCTATATGGCTTTTGAACAAAACCCTCACCTTACCTGTAGAATAAGAAAACCTAATTAACTAAGCAGACAAGTTGGATGAGGATGAATATCAGATATCAAAATAATGATGAGGTTTATGATTGAAACACCTTCGCAAAACCAAAATCATAACTTACAACAATAGAAGAGATATGCAAATACCATTAAAAAAACAAACATTCTATTGGCAGTTAGATAAATTTCCAGGTGCAGTGACAGAACACACATACAGCAGCTTAAATATACTTTTTTTTTTATTTCATGCTATCAGGTTTCTGCAGACATAACAAAAGTGGCAGAGCTATAAATCATGATCAGAATGCAAGGATTTGCCAGGATCTTCAGCCTACATTAAAACTCCAATGTGTCACAAAGAAATGTATTTGGGAGTGTTTTCGGTTTGCATTCATCAAAAAACCTGAAACAATGGCGCCTTTGTGAAGGTAACTGGAAGAGAGAAACGGTAATTCCACTAAATAAACCGGCTCTGTGCAGCACCTTGATCACAAGCAAGTTCATTTTTTGAAGTACTGATGGCCTTGAAATGTTTCACATTTTTACACTTTACAACCACAAACCTCAATACATTGCGAACACAAAATAGTGCACAAATGTAAAGTTTAGAATAGACCCTAATGGACCCTAACATAGTATGTGGCATGCTTATGTCTTTAGCCCCCTTAATCTGCTATCTCTAAATAAGACCAGCTTCAGAAAGGAATCATTGCAACATCACTATAGTAAAATATGGTAGTGGTGGCAGCATGCTGTGGGGATTTGTTTCTTCAGCAGGGACTTGGTCATAAGTGATGGGAAGACAGGTGGAGCTACATACTGAGCAACCCTGGAAGAAAGCCTGTTAGAGGCTGTTGAAATGGCCCCGTCAAAGTCCAGACCTAAATGTAATTGGAGATCTCTAGCAAGACTTGAAAACCGACGCTGACAGACAAAGATATTCAGTGTTACTCAAGTTTGAGCTATTCTGCAAAGATGAATTGGAAGAATTTCAGTCTCTACTGAAACTAAGTTGGCAGAGACATACCCATAAAACTTGAAGCTGTAATGGCAGCAAAAGGTGAATGCTTATGCATGGCATACGTTTAAGAATTGTATCTGTAAAACTTTTTTTAAAAAGTCTTCCTTCTCTTTAAAATACTATGGTGATCTTTGTTTTAGCCTGATATAAAATCCCTTTACAATACATTGAAGTTTGTTGTTGAAAAGTTCAATAAGCATGAATACTTTTGCATGGTGCTGTACAGAATAGATTTTATGTTCTCTATTTTATGTGTGCAAAAAAACAGTATAAAAATACAAAGTCCATCTGATTATCGTCCTTTAAATTTTCCAGTGGTTGGTGAAATCGTGTCAAGCATAAATGTCACAGCATGAAGAAACGCTGAAAATCAAGAGCATATGCACATGCAGGAACAATATTTATCCAAATTCAATTCAGGAAAAAATGAGAAAGTCAAACAATGTGAAGATGGTTGATGTAACTGTGGCATTAGTACATTTATTACATCGATTTTTCTACTGAGCGTGTATCCAGATGTTGACACATGTGTTCCACAGTGTCTGAGCTGCTGAATCCTCCTCACTCTGCCTCTGAGTTTATGTCACAGCTTT
Source organism: Fundulus diaphanus (assembly GCA_037039145.1). NCBI lineage: Eukaryota > Metazoa > Chordata > Actinopteri > Cyprinodontiformes > Fundulidae > Fundulus > Fundulus diaphanus. The sequence goes on along the minus strand of CM073140.1, from coordinate 27,357,351 downwards.
TTCCAAGTTCGACTACTGGCTCGATCCTGACAGCTAGATCGTCAGGGAAGTAGCTCACTCTGTCATCTGTCGTGCCAGGACCGAACATCTGCTGCAGGAGGATGCAGGTCCACAGTCCAACTCGTGATTAGGTGCGATCCTAGAAACATGATACAGAAAGTTATGATTGACTGGGGCCACAAACGTACACAACCTTGGACATCCACAAACCTTTCTAGCCAAAGTACAGACAATTGGAAGCGTATAATCTTTTCAACCTGTTTTTTTTTTTTTGTTGAGGTGTAGTATTTGATTTCTGATCGAGTAATTTATGTCTTAAAAATACATAATAATGATGACTTTTGAAAATGAGACTCCATGTCTTAGTGCGATTTTTTTGTAAAGGGGGAAAATAAATCAATATATAAAAAAATCTTATCCGCAATTAATTTAACAATCTAATAGACTAAAAGGTTCATTAAAACAAATGCTGTTAACCATACCCAAATTTTGGATAGCTCAGAATTTAAAGTGGGATTATATGGAGAGATTTTGAACAGTCAGTGTCTTACCTACTGTAGGTTTGGACAGATGTGTAGAATGAGAAGCAATTTTTCATCAGAGACTTGCGCTGACAGCCCATTAAAACATAGCTAATTCAGGTGAATTTAAAACACCTTAAAACAACTCTGAATTGAAAAATGTTATAGCAGTTCACACACACACACACACACACACACACACACACACACACACACACACATCCTTGTTTAAGATACTTACTGAGTAGCTTGCCTTGACTTCCATTCATTCATAACCCTAACCCTAAACCCAATTGACACCTTAGTCCTAAACCTAACCCCTTGCCAAAAAAAATTAGGACCAAACACAGCTCCTCAATTTACATCAAAGTCCTTACTTTGGGGGTAAAACGAAAAATATGTGCTCACTCAGCTCAACATCACTGTCATTTGTGCTATGGAATATAATTCACAAATAAGTCTTTAGTCATGTACACGTGCATCTCAATAAATTAGAGTACCACAAGTTTCAAAGCCCTTCTAAAGTGCTTTAGATGACATGTGATGTGAATTGGTGCTATATAAATAAACTGAGTTGAATCACATGGCCCTGCAATGGTCTATTCAAATTCAATGACACCCTCCATGAATTATTGTATATTTATAGTAAAGTTGAGTGGAAGGATAACGTGTGGAAGAAAACGGTGCACAAACAGCAAAAACAACTGCTTTGAGAGGATTGTGAAGCAAACCTTATGCAAAAGTTTGGGGAATATTCACAAGGTGTGGAGTGCAGAGCTGAAATGAGCCACCGCACACAGACATATCCAGGATCTAGGCTTCAAATGCCACAGTCCTTGTGTTAAAATACTCCGGGGCCAGAGACCAAATCAGAATAGTCTTATCTGGACCAAGGTGAAAAAGGGCTGGATGAACTCTCAGTGGTTCAATGTCATATTTTGGAAATGTAGAGTCCACAAGAGTGTAGAGTCTGAAGGAAGAGGGCAGAATAACACGGTCCAGGTTTCCTGAAGACAGGGAACATTTTGGGGAGCCAATGTAATTTTCTGTTGTTTATCTTCTGTGTTTCATGAACTATAAAGTGAGCAAAGGCATCTACCAGGATATTTCAGAGGACTTTAAGCATACATCTGATGACAAGCTTTATAGAGATGTTAATTTTATTTCCCAGCAAGACTAAAGTTACCTGCTCACACTGCAGACAGTTCCATTACTGCTTGATTGGGCAGCAAACTTAAACTTCCTTGAGAAAAAAGTGAGGTATTGTGAAGATTAAAATGTGGTTCACCAGAACCAGCACTAGAAATGAGCTGAAGGACACCAATTGAATGTACCCGGGCTTCATTAACACCTCAGCAGAGCCACAAGATTATTACCACCATGTTAAACTGCATTGATGTAGTAATTCAAGCAAAAGGAGACCCAAGTATTGAGTGCATATAACAACTACTTTACATTATGTAGACATACTTCTTAGTAGGCATTTCTGCCTTTAATGGTCTTGTATGTATTAGTCGAACTTTCTGAGAAGCTGAATTTCAGATTTTTATTAGCTGTATGTCATAAAACGGGTTTAAAAAAAAGACCTATTGAGAATAGTCAAATTTATAGAGATGCTCCTGCATATTAAAGACATAGTTGTTCTCTGCTTATATAGCACTCCATGTGAAAAAATGCTGCTTAAGTGTTTCTGATTAACACCTTCACCAGAATGTTTACAAGGAACTCCTGTGAATGCAGTTTTATTGCTTTTAACATAGAATACTTTTCCACCTTGTTACACTAAGAGCGCTTGACATGCAAAATGTGTGTCTAATAAAACATATTTAGTAACAGTAGACAGACCAACGCGGTCGATTAGCACAGGTTTCTATGCAAATAAACAATCCAAACACGAGAGCACCGTAAATATTTATAAAACACGTTGGCTTGAACCCTTATGAATTTTTAAGGTGGCAGAAATCTGGTTAGACCTCATCTCTGTTTTACTAAACAGAGATGAAGAAGATGCCATTTATAACAGTGGACAACTCCACTTGAAAAAGCACCAGAACTGTCCCTTTTACGCATTGCACAGATTCCTTTTTGGATAAAAGAGCTTTGAAAATTGGCATACAAAAGTCAGAGATTAGCCTAAACAAGTGCAGGCTTGAAATTCTCATTTAAAAGACTCATGTGTCATCCCAAAGGTTCAAGATAAAAAAAAAAAAAAAATGTGCAATTGTATTTTAAAGAGGACAAACACAGTTAAAGATAAAGATGGGGTTGGTGTGGAACCTCAGATTGGGTAACGCAGGTAGGTGGCCTCTTGAAAACCATGACTTTGCTGTACCTGCACTTGTTTCTTGTCATCTCTCCAGCAAAATGACATAATGCCATCCACCCCCGCACTACAGGCACTCAACCCTGCAGTTGTTATGGCAGCAAAGTGGTGTGACCGGCCCGTCCCGCCCGCTTTTTGCCGAAAGAAGGGAAGGAACAACTTGTCAGAGGATTAGAAGTCATCAATCACTATTTCTCATCTTTTTCTGCTTGTCTGCACCGATGAGCTGCTTTACCTGCAACAAGTCACGTTCCACCAACACACAGGATGTGACTTAACTCTCGCAGTCTTTCCTCGTTTCCATTCTGCCTCAACTCATTGATCTCTTCACAGTATCTGGTCTGTGACTTTTTTTTGGTTTGTTTTAATCAATCGGCATTACTTGCTGTCAGGTCAGGTCCAGTGCTTTTTCAGCGTTTTTTTCTTTTCTTTTCTGGATCTTTCACTTTTTTTGGCTTCCACTCTGGTTTTTCCCTTCCCACGTTTCTTTCCTGTGCCTCACCTTGGAGTGCAGCCAGCGAGAGCAGCATCGGTGCACAAAATCCAGGTCCGAACCTGCCTTTGAGTCTTTGCCTGCCCATGTATGTCTTTTTGTGCCTGGGGCTTCAACTAGTGCTTCCAGCCCCTATCGCCCTCCCCCATAAGCCCATCTACCGTACCTGCCTGCTGGCACCCTCCCACCCATACACAGTACCCTTTGACTTACTGAGAACCAGGTAGACAGTAGAGAAAGATAGTATGAGCCTAAAAAACTATAGAAAATGACTACTCGTAATGGGGTCAAGCATGTTTGACCTCCACTGAGAACACCCACGACCACACAGAGACAAACTTATGCAGTACCTGCCATTCAGCCTGCTGGCCGCCCTGCACAATCCCATCAACGGGTTCTTTTGAAGGCCACCGACTCTGCGGTGGGCCATCAAAGCACATGTTCTCAGTTCCACTGAAAGGATCTGAGGCTCCTGGCAGAATTTGTGTTTGAAGTGATATCTCAGTGCCACTGGATTCTTCACTTAGCTGTCATGATTTAGATTACATCCAAAAAAAAAAAAAAAAAAAGAGAAAACGAAGGTCTTAAATCCTTTGTCGTTACACTGATGATATGTGATAATCGTACGTGTCTGAAAACCTGTGTTTATCAGTAACTGTAACACAAGGGAGTTGTGTGTGTGTGTGTGTGTGGCAACTGTCAGAATTAGTAATCGGGCTGCAATGTGTGCAAGCAAACAGTCCACTTAGCGATGACAAAAGAGAAATCAGAGACATCCCTACCTTTTAAAACTGTTGAGATAATGTTTCCATTACTCAGCCTATTCACCTGAGGTCACCTGAAAAAGATAAAAGATAGGGGAAGAAGATGATTCAGAATGGCATTCCATGATGGCAGACTATTGAAGATTCAACAAAAAAGGGAGTCAAATTCTGCCTGGGCCAGCTCCACCCGAAGTCGCCTTCACTAACCTACTATAACAAAACCGGGAGCTCATTTTGAAGAACAATAACTGAATATTATACTTAAAGACTTTGTGTACACTAACTTTATTAAATATACATTCCCTTTTCGATGGCATGTTAATGCATATAACATCATCAAGCCCATCAAGTGATGGGCATGATTATCTTTCCCGTCTTCTGCTCTTCCCACTTGGCATATTTTTGAGGAGAAAATCAAGTTAATAAACCTGGAACCCCATGCAGAGCAAAAAACAAAATAATTAAAAAAATAGATAAATAAATAATAGAAGACCAGCGGTTGAGGAGTCCTTTCCGAGCCGTCATTGCCATTTCAATCACTATACTCGCAGTTGATGTTCTGAATTAATACTATTGTCTTGACCAGGTATCCCTAAAAGAGTCATGTGGTAGTGAGTTGTGAAAATGAGTGTGATCAAACCTTTTATGCTATTACATACAACTCTAACACCATTAATAATTAGAGTAATAAGAATACATCCAGCTGAAGAAATGAGACAACAATAAAGCGACGTTTGGCGAATACTTGTGGGAAAATAATCTAAATTCATCCTCAGAAGAAAAGATTTAGAAAATCACAAATGGTAATGTGTATAACTCATGGAAAATATTCCAATTCAGATAAGTAGTCCACAAAATAAGGTTTTTGGTTCTTTAGTTTTAAGATGAGCCTGATAGATTTTTTATGCCAAATATCATTAAAAACAATTAAAAGGGCTCTGTTTTTGAGTTTTCTGATAATTAATACAGGTTTTCTAAGATGAATAACAAATTAATTACTCCATTTTAAAGAATTTCTGTTCAGTGTAGGTTTTCCAGTCAGGTTTGAAAAGTATGAGTATTTTAGATTTTGATTGGCAGGTGATCAAACGTAGCCCAGGCTGATTAAACAAGGTAGTTCAGTGTCAATAGGAAGCTCTGAGGCAGATAACTTTATCAATGTTTGCAACTAGTGGTTAATTTCTAAAGTTTGTTTAGCCATCTCTGTTAAATCTAAAGTTTTAAGGAAGGTCTACAAAAACACTTTGGTTATTATTACGCAACATCAATCTGAGCTGTGTTACCACATTACGGTTAACAGGTTCAGGTTGGAACTGGCTCAGTAAACCTACTGTTTTTTTTTTAAATACAAACACATTTCAGCCAAAAGCTGCACTCGCTGAACTAATCACTGCCCAGGTTCCTCCTCATCCAGCCCAAAGTCAAAGGTGCTCGCTGCGTCTAAGTTTCTTTGTCCCAAATAGGTTACCTCGGCAACAAATGCACTGTTTCCGAGTGACACAAAGCCCAAACTCAAAAACCTCCTTTCAGGTTCAAGGCTCCAACAGTTGAGGGGGAAAACAGCAATAATAAGACAGTGGGGAGAGAAACTGAATACTGGGAAATTGCTTCACAGGCTTTCTGGAGGACATGGTAAAATGATTCTTTCCTTTCAAAAAACACCTTGCCCTGGCACCAGACGCCACAGGTAGTTATGTGCTGCTTTTGCTTCTTTTATGCCCCTTTTCTTGTGTTTCAATTTTGGTTTCCAAGCCATCACCCTGGGTTAAGTGAGTTATCATGTACAGCAGATGACTGTAGGTGCATGAGGCTTAGCTGAGCCTCTAGATGAGGTAATGTTTAGAGAGGTTGGTGAGCAAGCAGAAGAGCCGGTCAGGTCTTGATTAGCTCAGAGGTGGGGGCTTTCTCTAATATTGGACACCCCTTTGTGTGGTGAGATTACTACCTTATGAAAAACTGCCCCTGCTGACACGCCTGATGGGATCAGAGCTTCCTGCTTATGAGACGGGATAGAAAACACACAAACGGCAACCACACACTTTCAAAAGCGTTCACCGGACAAGCGTGAAAATTATGAGATCATGGCTCACATGTAAGATCTGTTTTAGATTTTTTAAAACCCCAATACATGGAAAGACTGACAATCCTGTGGCTACGAACAGCACTTAGTGCATCTCATGGCTTCTACTTGTGTTTGACATGACCACAACTAATGATCTCAAGACGGAATAAAATTACGTTTATTAATAGCCCAAAAAACACACAAACATTTGCACATGCTATGGTTACATCTTACAGCCAATCTGTATATTGTGTATAAACATGGAAAGCATACAGCTTAATTGCAAACCTACCAAGACATGAATATCCACCTAAACTGACACGCCATGCAATAAGATAATTAATCAGAGAAGCAGCGAAGAAGTCAATGGTAACTCTAGAGGAGCTGCAGAGATCCACAGCTTAGTTGTAAGAATCTGTTCTTTCACAGTTTTAACGTCAACTGTTACTCGAGCACAGAACCAGCATTTATAGAAAAAAATGGAAAAAAGAAAGCTACGGTTGAAAAGAAAACACATAATTACAGTTTGCTACAAACCATGTTGGGGTTAAGGCTAATATATGGAAGAAGTTCAAAGATTCCTTATCGTCATCGTGTGTTACAGTGGTAAAATTTATTTTTGGACACTGAGGCTAAGAGTACACGTAACAACAACAGGCAATGAACAAAGGTTACAGGTTGTTGTAATTTTTTTGCACATTATAGCATGCATAAAATATTAAAAAAGATAGAGATCAAATGTCACATATAGCAGATAATGAGGCAATAAGATGCTTTTGTGATTTGAGGCTTCATTTACAGAAATGTGCATTTAGATATTCCTGAGAAAAGAGTGTGCAAAATAGGCAACAACAGTACAGTAGAGTGACTATATGGAAGAAGTTGGTTAGATAAGACCAAAACAAAACATTTTGGCATACACACAACATGCAATGTATGGCAAAAAACACTGTACTTGAGCACAAACAAACAACACCCAAGGTAAAGCCTAGTGGCGAAGCCTGGGGACTTACTGGTCAGCGTTGATGAGACGATGGATGGAGTTGCATACAGAGCAGAACCGGTGGTAAACATTTTCTACACTGCAAAACATCTCAGGCTAGAGTGGAGCTTAACCTTTGAGCAGGAAAACAACGCTACACATACAGCCAGAACCACAATGAAATGGTTTGGATCAAAAGATTATCGCAAGGCATGGTGATCCAATCAAAATCAAGAACTAAATCTAATTGAGACTGGGTTCTAAGAATAAAAACAGACAGAGATCTAGCTATTTTGAAAAGACAAATGGACAAACATTTTAGTCTCAGTCTCTGAGCTGGTGGCAGGTCAAGACACAGCCCAAAACACCTGCTGCTCCAATTGCTTCAAATGGTGGTTCTACAAAGTTTTGACTCAGGGTGGCTAAAGACATTGGCAAGCTAAATTTTTTAGATCTTTACTAACAAAATATTTCAAAAATCCTGTCTTATTTTCTTTCCACTTTAAAATTATGTGCTAAAGTGTGTTCGTACATCACATAAAATCACAGTAAAATACATTGAAGTCTGTGGTTGTAGCCAAACAAAATGTGAAAAAAATAAATCCAGGGTATGAATACTTTTGCAACTCACTGTAGAGGATGATTTCAATTATTTACCACCGCTTCTGCTGCACCATTAGTTCAAAAATAAACCTTTGATTATGAAATATTTATAAACAGAAAGCTGCAAACAAAAACCGGCAACGGACATCGAAGCAGAGTTTTATACTCATTTCCAGATGTGTAATTGGCTGTTAATTATTGGTGGGCTTAGTTCACGTAGCTCTCCCCAAACAAATCCCATTTTTAAGTGAGGCCAACGGAATAAATGCAGCAGCCCTGATTTCGCTGAGCTGCGCCGCACACTTCAACACCTTTCCATTTCTACTGTGTGGCAGCCTGTACCAACAAACACTCATATTTCCACAGAGTGCTTTGTGAAAACAAATAAATGGTTTATGTCCATGTGTGTGTGTGTGTGTGTGTGTGTGTGCGCGCGCGCGCACAAACATGCGAATAAAAAGCACATACACACAGACCAATCAGGGACACTGGCACAACCTTGCGCCAGCGGTCTTTTAAACTAGTCATGTGAAACGACCCGTTCCCTTCTGCAAATCAGATTACATCTCCAAGCTGAGCTGAGGTCTGCGAGTACACACCCACATTCAAAGCTAAGGGGCTCATGTCCATGAAGCAGGCACATGCACAAGCGCACAAAACACTCAACCTAATCAGATTTTGCGGCACCAACCCTCCTGATTTTGCGGGAGCACAAAAAGGAAGGAAATATTAACTCAAAAACAGACATAAAACTCGAAGGATTCAACAAATAGGGAATATTTAGTGACTGCACTCTAAGAATAATAGAGCTCTTTTTTACAGAGTCCCTGGAAAATCATAGAGGGCTTTGATAAGCTTCCTTTCAGCAGCGTTCCGACTGCTGTTTGGCAGCGCCGCTGTGGAATGAGCACATGTGGAAACATGTTTATAGTGCGTTTGGTTTGAATGCAAATGATAGATGATTCGCGAATGATTCAAGTTCTCTTCAGGTTACCACGTACTGAAAACACAAAAATCGCAGTCATTTATTCTGCTTCAATTAGTGTCAAATTGGCCTCAGTCAGTGATTTCAAGTTAAACAACATTAAACGTTCCAGCGAGAGAGTGAGTTAGCAGATAAATAAATGCATGGATAGCTGAATCTTTGCAGGGTAGCGGGGTGAGTGGGCAAATACTTCTGGGCGGCTTGTGTCTATGTTGACAATCAGGTGATGAAAGTATTTGACGATCTGTGAGTGTACTGTAAAGTTTTTGGCTCTGAGAAACGGTGAAATAAGTTGGTTGACTGCCTGTTGGGGGACCGGTTCTCTTAATCAAACCCAGACAGCAAGAGGAACCACACCGTGCCATAAAAAATATACATTAAGTCTCTGCTCAGACAAGTAGGAAACATAAAAAAATGCAGGTATTCCCTCGGACTCATCTGACAATCAAATCTCATTTCAGTCACAAATTTTATTTTTATAAATTTGTTTCTCAAAAATGTGATGTGAAGCTCATTGTCTGTGCTGGCTTTGCCCTCACCGATGTAGAGGTCAGACAGTGGGAAGTTGTGGGTGGCTGGAAGTTGAGATGGTTGTGCCCACAATGGGGCGTCAGGACTCTGTCAGTAACCTTAACTCAAATCCAGCCCAAGTGAGCTTATTCTGTCTTCACAGAGACATCTGAGAAGAGCACCAGTGGAGATGAGCAGCGTGGAGAACAGAGGAGCTTAGATTGCACTGGCTGTTCAGATAAGGTGACAGGAAAGGGCAAAACGGGGCAGAGCAACATGGGAAGCTGGCGGTGGTTACCGTTACTCTCGGAAGAGATCACTCAACCTTCGGATCACCTTTCCCACCTGTGGAGGCCAGGATGTGATTTGGTCACAAAGTGCAACAGCAGGGAGTTGGGAAATTGTCACCTTGCACTGAACCTAACTTACCTACAAGTACAACCAACATAGCAGGGCGACATGGTGGACGGAAGAGGGTCAAAGGAGTCAACAACAAGTCTCCTGGAATCGTTATAGATACCTAGTCTATATTCTGTTTCTTAAAACCATTAAGCAGTAAGCAAAATGTTGAATTTTCAAGGCTCATAAAAGAAGCTTGGCAGCTCTCAGCCAACAGAAAAACTAAAGTTCATCACTTCCTGTTTAGCACAGATAACCTGGCCAAACTGATCAAAGGGTTAAACTGCAGTGTGAAACACATTTCCCCAAACATAACAGGTTTAAACAGAAAAAAAAAAAAATTGTTGTTGATTTTTACAGCACTGGCTTTCTGCTACACTTCTATCTAAAAAAAAAAATAATGGAAAATGTTTAACAGATTTGTTTTTTCTTGCAAAAAGGTAATTTCCCAAAGGCTTATTCTGTACCCTTTTTTGTAATTTTAGGATAATTTTAAACTATCCACAACAGTTTTTTCTTACAAAAACAAAAGAGTAGTTCACATTTTTTCTCTGGAAAAAAAGAGAGAAGAGGGTGTGACCTGACAATATTATATCATGATCTGCAGCGATTGATAACCGACCAGTAGGAAACTTAAAATCTGATGTTTTCTGATCAGATGGGAAGTTAGATATTTTCAGTATCAGAGAGCTTTTTCAAATGTCAGATGAGCACAGGGATAAAAGATGGTATTTAGAAAAATAAGCTTTACTTTCTATGAAATGGTGAGACATTTGAGTTGTTCATTAAAATGAAAGACAGCAAGAAAGAGCTGAACCTTCAGCAGATAATAGGAAAGCTTAACTGAGTACACCAAAGCTGCTCAGTTTTAGCCTTGTGATTATTTCATCTGTATCTGCCATACATCACATTAGCCTGGCCAGCCAGACTGACTTACGCCGTATGCACTGCGTATCAGCCTGGTGAGGAGCGGGTAGAGGCCGATTTCAAAGGCGGGACTAACAGGGTCAGTGTGAACAGGTTAGAACCAATCGGATAACTACGGATGTCACACAAAAAACTCCAAGCGACGCGCTCTGTTATTTTTATTTTATATTTTGGAGTTTGTGAAACATGTCATGTCATCAAGCAAACTCTCCAGTGAATGATTTTTTGCTGCTTTTATCTAATACTTCATATACATGGTGTACTCGCATGCACTTTCTTAATCTTTCAAGGCACCAAGCAACAAAAATCTCTTTGTGTATCTTGACTGTCATGGTAGCAGAAAAGTGCTGCTGCATTATGGGTGATTCTGCCTCTGAGAGTGATGCATCGAAAAGTCCAGCACCCCTGCGCTGTGATTGGTCCAGTCTGTCTTGGGCCGGAGGGAATGGAGCCTTACCAGACTGATTTACGCTCAGTGTAATTCAGTCTGGCTGGCCAGGCTAGCATCACACTGGATTTAGAAATGCTCACAGACTTTTGGAAGGCTTGGCTTTAACAAGTACAGAGATGCTGATTTTAATATTACCTGTTGTGTTAACCAGTGTAATCGCTAATATGACAGAGAGACAGTTTAAAAAGTCTCCTTAATTAAAAGAAAAAAAACGTTTTAAAGCAACTTCTCAATAATAATTAATGACCACACATGGCAGGAAGGCTGACTAAAAATATCTTTAATGTTATTTTTGGATATTTTTATGATATAGTTCTCAAAGCAAAATCAGAACCAGTCAACACTGATAATGGCAGGTGAATGACTTGCAAAAAACTCGAGATTGAAATCGTCCATAGGTTTCTGATCAGTACATCTCAGACGATATGAACTGACAAATCAGCCTATGTCAAATAAAAATGTCACTAAACTATTGTCTATGAGTTTTCTTTCATAGAATAACATAACCTGTGACCAGGAGCGGTCACCGTGGCTGTGAGATGTTAGTTTAGAGCATAGGTAAACGGCCTCATCTATGGTGGGCCTATACCCTACCCAGAGAAAGCACATGTTTTCCATTGTGGTTAAAAGAGATGGGGATTAACGTGACGCACAACCAGAGCCACGGCTATACACCCCATGGTGGGATCACAGTCCTCCCTGGTCTTTGAGCAGTGCTGATGCAGCTCAGTTGGAGGCTTGGCTGTGTGCAGGGAGAAGGCATGATCAAATCTACTGGTAGTTTGGTTCTATAAGGCCAGAAGGAGAGGCCATTCTTTGGTTTTGAGGAGGCAAAAAAATATAAGGAAGTGGGTAGAAGTGCCTGACAGAAGCTGACAGACACTCACGCAAAAGCAGACTCTAAAGGTTATGGAAAGGTGTTGAAATGAACTGGATATTGCTTATATAACCCCAAAACTGTTCCAGTAAAAGAGAGATAACCTTCAAATATCCTATTAAACACCAAAAAGGAGCAGAGGAAAAACAAAGACGGTGTTTAGACAAGAAAGAAAATTGGCAAATGACCAAAAGTCAGGGCTGTTGAATGCAAGAGTTTCACCTCAGTGCCTCCAGGTCAAATGGGCCACATGCAGGTACCACAGGGGATGGTTATTGCAGGAGACTGTGACCGTGTAGCCAATTAACAGACACTTTATAAAGTCAAACAGCGCAAGGGACGTTGAGGACGATATGCATAGTGGAGCATATCTGCGCTTACCAAAAAAACGCCAATTAACCAACACCACATGAAGTTCAGCCGTGGCTGTGTCGGCTCCAGAGCTTTTACATGAGCAGCAAGTAAAACGACTTTGGGTGCAGGACGTGGACGGGTGTAGAGGGAGGGCTGAACATTCATTTTGTTAGTCCCACCTACCAATAGTATCCACTGCTGAGTGGTTTGAGGGATGGGAAGTATTTAAGGGGATGCCAAATTTCATACAAGCTATAAACTAATGAATAAATTAAAACCATTTCTTACACTTCTGTAAATTTCTAAATACTCCAATATATTTGGGTTTTGGTGAATTCAATCCTCAGGGAGATTTTTCGGTCAAACGGTAACATTTAGAGTGTATAGAACACTTCACTCTAATGGAGTTAGATCCCCACCCAGACAAGCTGAACCTGAATATCTCATAAAATTAGGAACCTTCATTCTTAACCTTTTGGCCTCCCATAAACTAAGATAATTACATGTTTTCCGTCTGTCAGTCCTGCAGCACTGGTGTATCCCCTTCTCTGTGCGTTTGTGGGAGGAATTGGGCAGTGGAGATTGCAAGCAGGGCGTCTGAGCAGATTTGCTGGACTTTCTCACCCACAAACTCACTGTGTGGCTGAAAGAGGACGGCATGTTAATGAGCGTGTGCAAGCTCGTGTTTGGAAACTGCAAAGAGATTTACGAAGTGATTGAAATCAGCTCTGAAAAGGTCACGCTGAAAGAGTTCACGCGACGAAGTGAATGCAGTTCAGTCTTCAATCCAGGTGACTCAAAGCCAGTAGCTTCTCTACATGCTGGTCCTCCTCAAACCACTTATCCCTCCTTCATGACATCAATAGTTTCCGAATCCAGTGACGCCACGCTGACATTTGGTCTCTTTGATTAATTGGTTCCTACAGGGCTCTTGGAGTATTTCCGACCAACAGCAGAAAAAAAAAATACTTCTTCAGCTCTGATTTGTTAAATCTAAACACTCCTTTAGCCTCAAGAAAACCACAGTGCAAAATGACCTAACATGAAATAAAAATAGTAAGTCGACGTAGCTGAGTTTTCTTAAACCTGGTCACAGGATGTCGTTACTGGGTGTATCTGTCAAAGTACCGTGACAACAAACATCCGACAGAAAAACATTTGACATACTACACAGGAATGCATGCACAGCAAAAACCTATATGCATGCCACTGCACACGTGTCTTCCATGCATTAATTAACCAGGCTTGTAAATATTCCCATGTAAAATGAGAAGTCTGCAACAGTAAAAAAAGGTAAAATGAGGAAAACATGTAATCCAGCTAATCCTGCAAGGATTAGGACCAGGCGAATATCAGCAATAACAAACAAATGACTAACATTCCCGGCCTGTGTGGTTTCAAGCCCCGGGGCTCCAGCTAGAACCCAGCAGGGTCTGGATCCAATCCTCGCTGTTTATCAGTGCACGTAGAAGTGGCCACTTGTGAAACCTCCGTGATAAACGCTTGGGGGACAAACAGAAAATGGCTAACAGAGCAGCCTAACCAACTCACTCCTTCCAGTTAGGTTTACAGATCAGACCACAACACCACAGCCTGATATTCTGGCTATGTTCTTACCACTCTATTTTTCACATTGACAAAGCTTTCTATTGGGCCTTTTTCTGGGGGCTGATGATTTGATATTGCCTTTAACATGTTTTAGTGATGAAAGTACTCTAATTTTTCAGGCAACACTTGGGCTGAATTAATTTACCGTTGCGGAAAGCAAAATTTAGCAAATAAACGAACATAGGAAGTTGACATGGTAAAAATATGTTTGTACCAGAACCATGTACGCAAACACACACACACAAGGGCAATCAAAGTGGCAAATGAGCCCAGCATTGCATCTTTTGAACAGTAGGGGGATGCCAGAGTATCCTGAGAGAACCTATGACTTCATGGAGAGGACAACCAACATCCAAACATAAGGGGCCCTGGATTTGAGTCTAGACCCTCTTGCTGAAATGCGGCATTTCTACAAATTTTTCCCACCATGCAACCTGATAAATAAAATCCAAAGATTTTTTAAGACTGTTGATTCTGAATGACAACATGAAACAGTAAACCTGTTTTGTTTATTGACAAAATATTGATTGCTTGTCTATGTGTCACCATGGAGTTATTGCAGAAGAATGCAAGATGTATAATGTAATCAAGCATAAATTCCCTCAAGGAGTAACATGGTTGTTTAATTGCTCTGTCTTATAAAACTGTAGATCAAAGGCAAAGAAGTGAAAAGAGGCTGTATTTTTTTAACCTGACCGTAGCCAGATTGATATCGCTCCGCCTAGCTCCGCCTAGCACCGCCTAGCTTCACTCACATCCATCTGGGACATCTCCCATAGAGAGTGATTTCTCCAACCAATTTTATTGTCCAGCCAATCAGGACGCAGGGCTGGAGTTTCATAGATGTGACGTAGTGGAGAAGCGAACACATTTAAAAAAAAAAAAAAAAGTTTTGTTTTTTCCTGCGTCGCTCTCACAGCGTCACGGGTTAGCTTCGGTGTGAGTGGTTGAAATAGCACGTCGATAAAGATGACAGACAAGTGGCTTATCCAATCATATGCAAGGATTTTTGATAAGGCCCAGCCTTCAATAAAGGCCATTCCTATGGATCAGTCCCAGATGGATGTGAGTGGAGCTAGGCGGAGCGAAATACATCTGGCTAGGGTCAGGTTAGTATTTTTTATACGTTGTAAAACTGCTTTCACTGGTATTACACCGTATCGTTGTCATAATGACAACAGAGAAGGTGTTTTGACTCAAACTGGCTGAAGGACAGTTTTTTCATGTAGAATCCCTTTGTGGTGTTGCAGGCTAAGTCTGCATATATGGTACAGGGCACCCGGGTTCGAATCCTGGCTTAATCAGTAAGGCCCCTAAGGCCCTGAATAACTAATATCCAAAATTATGAACAAAAAAAATTTGTAGGTCTTAAAACGCTATGAATGTGTACCAAACATAATAGTTAAAGTATGGCTTAGGGCTGAGCTAGGCACAATTTTTTTGCCTAAACATCTTTTAGAGGTCAGATACATTTTCGGTGACTTTGGGTAAGTTTTGATAATACATTTGGAATTGTAGAGACAGACGTATTGCCACAGAATGACATAAGACTTCACTACCGTAACTTCACAACCGTAACTTCACAACCTGCCACGAAAAGTGTTTGTTTTTGCGTTGGAAATTAGGTGAGATCAACTTATCTCACTTCCAGTGGTGGGCACAGCCAACCAAAAAGTTAGCTTCCCTAACTCATATTCCACTACCAAAAATATTAGCCTCACTACTATGGAGGACTGACTCTGACATATTCAAAAATAAATATAAAAATATATACATAAATAAATAAATGCTCAATAAATATATGAGCATAAAATAAAAACACAAAATGCAGCAAATGAATAAATGATTGGATTGCTGGTGTTAAAAACATTTTTTAGCTGTTAACTGAATTTCTTGACTGTGTAGGTATGCAACATACTCATACTAGTATCGTATTAACATTGAACAGCAAATGAATAAAGTGATGATAGTAGTGGCGGTAAGGATCAAACCCTCCTAATGAGGCAGAAATGTATACAGAAATGGAAAAAGGACAGGCATAAATAAATAGGGTAGAAGAAATAAATGGGCTAAAAATATATAAAATACACATAAATAGATTCAGTTAAAAACTAATTAATAAAGTTGACAATTATAATGAAAAATAAATAAATGAGGTGATTATCAAAGAGGAATAAATAAATAAGCTAATTAAAAGAGATATTTACATTAATGTCTTATTGTATACTTTAATTACTGCTTACATTTATTTATTTGCTGTGTTTTGTTTATTTATGTTATGCTTGTATATTTATCGAACATGTATTTATTTCTGTATAGATTTCTATGTATGCTTAGGCCTTCAAAAAGCCACTTTATTTTGGGGAGAATAGGGTCAACAGGTCTTCCCAGCGCGTTTGTTGTTAAACCTAAGAAATGAAGAAATTACAACATCTTGCTTTCTCTGTCTGCCTCCACCACAACACTTTACCTGCTGTGCCCAGCGACTTACGAAGTCTGAAGGAGTCTTCTGTCCCAAAGTAATTCCCCAGCTGGCACAAAAGCCATCTGGGGTGTGTCTGAGAGCTTAAGCAACAGAATAACTCTTTCAAGCACAACTCTGCATGGTTCTGACAGCAGGGCGCTGAGGTTGCCACTACCTAGACTCTGACTGTACCCCCACCCCCTCTTTCACTTCTCTAATCCTGGCCTACATGACTGACTCTAACTGAAAGCCCCACACGCCAGAGGTGGGAACCAAAAGCACTGTCAGATGTATATAAAAAGACCACCTGCTCATCAGACTAAATTGCATTCACAATTGCGAATAAAGAGAAAGGAAAGAAGGAGGAAATTATAAAAATAAAAGGAAAGACAAGTCAAAAGGCTCCCTCTGTGATCTTGGCAAACAAAATAACCAATTGCATGTCTGTGTCATGATTCTAAGGCTCAAAATTGGCATAGGAACCCACTCAATATTGCTCGAATGTGTACATGATGATATAGGATCCCACCTGAGAGCAGAAGAGGTGCACAGACTCACCTTTCAGCCTTTCATCTTGATTTCTTTTGTATTCCATGACACTTGTATGTCCTGTCTCTTTCCTCTTTTGGGTCGAATTGGCTGTTATTATTCCAAACAGCATTATCTTTATTAATGCCACAGGTCTCAGGACTGTGCACTTGCCGGGAGCCGGGTCTGGATGGAGGAAAGACCAGTCTGGCTAGATAAAAGCTCAGCGGAGAGTGATGTATGCAAGGCAGACAGCTCTGACGGGCCTTCATCCTTGCTCTTCAAGCTCAGAGAGAGGCAGAGGACCTACAAAGACAAAGATGTGACTTTAATCTTTAGATCAGGTGGAAACATTTGTTCTGAGAGTAGTATTATAGAAGGATATCAAAGGCACTTTAGGTTACCCGACAGTGGTAACAAACACATTTATTCAAAAGCAAACATATTTCTGTGAAATTGAACAAAAACTATTTGAAATTCTAAAAAAAAAAAAAAAAAAGATTTAAGTTTATGGTTTAAAAACAAGTACTCCATTTATGTTGTGGCTGGTTTATTCTTGAATGACCCCTTTTCCAAAAGGATGTCATGCATGACAAGTTATTTTAAAGGTGGTGTGGAGAGTTGAAGTGTGGCCAGGCTGGGGCAGGGCAGCGGCCGGGGGTCTTAGCTTAATGCCTCAAGCCCCTCGCTCCAGTGAGGCACACAGAATCAGCTCTTGGCCAGAGTCCGGACACTGATTTGTGGGACTGGGTGATTATGATCAAATCAGCCATGAGGACCACCCAGACGGTGGTACACAACGACAAACAAGAAACAAAACTCAGGGACAAAACCATGAACCCACAAATTTTCCTTAACTTTGACAGTCATAAAAATGCTAAATGCCACTAAGATCTAAAATAAATATGTAATTAAAATTGTAGAATAAGTCTATAAAGATATAAAGCTGCAGACGCTGTGTGTAATCCATCTAATGGCATTAATGGGATTAACAAAGTAATTTTGAATTGAATTGACCGACTCAATTCGAGTAAGAGGAATACATTTGATGAAGCTTTCTCATATCTAACCAGTGACGTTCACTAATCTGGGTTTGTTTTTTTCTACAGATTTAACGTATTTCTGCCAAAGCAATCACTAAACGTTTTTGTCTGTTGCGTGCAAAAATCCTGTTTTCCTCTAAAAGTGGTGTGATGTCACCTCTGCTCCTTCAAAAGCCCAAAGTTTTCATTCAACCAAGAAGTTTGTTTCTGCAAGGAAATGAGAAATGTACCTCTTGAAACATAATAAAACAGTGCAGAAGGAATATCTATTGTGAATTTATTAATATATGTTTTCATTGACATTTTATATAAATATGGATTGATGAAAATGATTTATTCCCTTCTCAATAATCAGTGGAAAATCTTCATAGGCATTACAGCAATCAGCCATTTTTCACGATTGTCATATAAGTTTGTTATATATCCAAGTTTTTAAGGATGGAAGGCCTCCTTGCCATCACCTTAATCTTTAGCTCATTCCACAGTGTCACATATTCAAATTTTAAGAGTACCTTTATTCATAAGATATATGTTGGTAAAATCAAACACTTTCTTTAATCCTTAATATGCCTGTCATATGAATAACTTTGGGTTTACGTGTGTAAAAAATATTAAGCACCCTTATCAAGACAATAATATATTTCAAAAACAGTATAAAAGAGAAAATAATACATTAAATCTGCGTATAACTTGGTTTTTAAAGAGAAGTTAAAATTGGTTAAAATTTGTATCTGGTTAGAGCATACAAAAGATGGACATTGGATGCCTGCAACAAAAAAAATTTCACTCTCTATTAAAGTAGTATTTCGTTTTAAAAATGTCTTTCTTAGCTGCCAAAGGTTTGAACAGGAGCTTTCAATGCAGATAGAAAGAAAAGGCAAATCTTTTAAATTAATGATACTCAACTTGACCAAGTTGACCAAAACTTTTATGTCTTAATGCAGATCTTCCACTAGTTCACAGCCAGTTTGAGAGCCATACTTCTCTATAAGTCACCTTTCCTGTCAAAACCCTGTGCAAATATGCAAAGCCAAAGAGGACAAACCAAGAAAAGCAAATATTTCCCGTTTGCCGGGGCACAACGCAACTGAACCTCGAGGCACCAGTCGGATGAGCCAAACAATAACAGTCAATGACAAATCGGACGTGGTGCATTCCTTGAGCAAACACTGATCACATAAATGGAGACAGGTAGACAAACACTCACCTGCCTTGAGCAAATAATACTCACACACCAACACATGCATACTTTTAGGCTAGGTTTATGTAACTATGATTACAGATATTTGCAATTGAAGCATTTTTATAATAGGAAAAATATTTATTTTTTTTGCAAATTACTGTAAACATTGAAAACCATGTGCAAATCTGACATTGCAAAAAAATTATAGCCTTCTGAAAATTTTAAACACATATGACAAACCCATTACTCCCCTTGTATTCAGAGGGGGTTGCATCATCAGTGCTTTGCATTTATTATATGACTACCCGTTGCAGCCTTTTGATTGGGCACTCCAACAGAGAAGATGAAGAGAATAGGAAGTTGTGGTGGCAAAGAGTGGCAGTGGAGTGGGCTAGTGGCAGTCACATGAAGGAAAAAAACCTTGCCTGGTTTCTATGGAGATGAGTCAACAGTGGTTTGAGAGAGCAAAAAAAAAAACTGGGAGTGGGAAGTGGAAGGAGGGAGGGAGGCAATGACTGACCTGCAGTAGTTAACAATTCATCCCTGTATCCGGATCTCCAATGATTGGGCAAACATGGTGCGCTACAGAAACAAATGGGCCCCAAGAGGCTGAGAGAGGGGCATCACCCTGTTGGTGACACAGTGACAGGCTCCCACTGTTTGGTGAGAGTAGGGGAAAGGGACTGCCAGGGAGGGACGGAGGAAAGGGACATGATGGGTGGTGGGAGAGTAGCTAAGCAAACAGAATCATTGGAGGCTACAGTACAGTATGGATGGCTGAAGCCTTGGAAAGTAGAGTAATGGCATGATTTGTGTAAAGATCCCATTCTGAGGATAAAGACGATCTTTGAAGTGTACCACAGCAAATATCAACCAATAAATCCTGTTCCAGGTTTTCATGTTAAGTTAAAGAGGTAAGAACATTTGGCCACCAGTTGTGCCAACAGAGAAAATAAAAGTTTTACAGGCCCGAAATATGGTAACAGTATGTGTTTCTGGCATAAATCCACTTTGTTACAGAACATTTTGCCCATCTGGGTGAGCCGCTAAGGGGAAAACACATTACCTTTCAAGGGATAGTTTGGGTTTCTTGAAGAGAAGTTCTGTAAAGTTATTATAGTTATTATACGCTTTCAAAGATACCATTGTTAAGATTATTATTAGTTTTTCTCAGCTGAAAAATCTACATTAACTAAAGTAGTTTGCTAGATCAGATATTACTGATTATTCCACAATCAAGAATGAAGTGAACTTTTGAACCAAGACCATGTCACTTTCTCCTAAGCAAGGAGCATAGCATTAGGTTTTCCCAAAAGTAGCTGAATAACATCATCACCTTATTTGCATAATGTTCAATTTGCTCGTATTTGTAATGGAGGTTGTAGGAGAGATGAATAATGTTGTAGGAGAGACCAGAAGTGAGTAAAGTACACCGTGATTACCTTAAGAACAACAAATCAATGTTCCTCTGGCAGTTCTAGTTTTCCAATTCCAATCCTTTACCTTTATTCAGGCAGTGACATTCAAAAATGACTCAAAAGAGACACAAGCTATTTGTGTGTGTGCGTTTGTTTTTTGTTAAATGTGGTTTGATTCTTTACCTTGGCTACAAGTCACAGTATACTGCGAAAATAAAAAAGTATGCAATCTTCATTACTCTAAATAAACCAAGAAGAAACCGTGACAATGTTGTGATTTTATTTCAATGCATTGATTTTGAAGTACTTTTAGCTAAGGAAAATGTAACATCTACACCCCATTGAGACAAGGGGATCTGCCACTGTTAATTTGGAGACCTCATGGTAAGGGGATGAGCATCCCCTGCTGTAACTGCAGCTGGGAAGGACTGCAGAGCAAGCACTTGGCCTCTTGTGAGTGCTTTGCAAATAAGGAAAGCCCCATTCCATAATCCTTGAGAAGAGTAAAAACAAGAGTGTGCAAAGTCTCCAGTGACACCATTAGAAGTCGATACAGGGATTTTGTGTAAGATGTCTCAATATTAAATACACTTTAAATACGCTTTATCAAGTTTAGAAGCCCCCAAAGCACTGTAAATTACATTCAGTCATTCACCCACACATTCACATGCTGACGGTGGTGAGCTACGTTGTAGCAACAGCTGCCCTGGGGCAGACTGACAGAAGCAAGGCTGCCATACATCAGCACCACCAGGCCCTCCCATCTGAGCACTGCCAGCAGGCAATGTGGTCTTGCCAAGGACACAACGACTGAGATGATCGGAACAGGGATTTAAACCAGCCAGTTACAGGACCTAGCTCCTAGTGCCATTGCCGCCCCACATGACTGGTCCATACATTCTCCTTCGGTTGTGCCATTCGATGGCAACTCAGGTCCTGTGTCTCCTCCTTCTCAGGTCAGGAGTATAGGGTCAGCCCGTGGAAGGCAGCACAATGGAGCTATCGAGAGTTAATAGCTGATCTTCGGTAGAAACAATGGGAGCGTGGCCGATCACGCGGTTTCTGAAAACAAATTCCATGGAACAAAAAGAAAAGAAAAGCAAAGTTGTCCACAACATGGTAAGCTCCATAATGTATACCAGCGAAGTGGGAAAAATAGGAACACACAACAAGTCTATAAACAGATTTAACGAAGATAAACTCAGGGCTGAGTGGGAGCTGCTGGAACAGGCTGCCTGCTGGTGGGGTGCTGGAAGAACCGCAATATGAGATATTTCTACTCAAACTAAGGGAACTATTAGATTCAAAAGCATTGTGGTACTGTGAGATGGCATGCAATTATAGCAGTGTGTTTAGAAAAAAGAAGGGAAGGCAAATATTTTCTTCTCCAACTCCACAGGTATATTACACTGCCATACCTTTTAAATCTTCACTTTACTGTGCTAGGTTATTTCAGGTGAAACACAGTTAAAGCCTGTAACAGCCAAAGTTAGAAAGTCTTTATTGATCCCATGGTGAAATTGGATAATATGGGATACAAATGAAAAAAAGGGATTCAAAGCCTGCAGGACCCGTTTCCAAAACACTGACCAATGAACAGCAGTGTGTAGTGCCGTCCATAACAAATCGGTGAGAGAAAAACCAGATGAGAGACGGATGGATCACATCATCCTGAAAAAAAAAAAAAAAACACATAAGGCTTCAATACTCTTCTTATACTGGGCCAGACTTTACGTAGTGTTGTAATCGTTCTCGGTCAGAAGTAGTTTTTTTTTTTCTTTTTTTACCTTATGCGCTGTCAAAGCTGGGTCTGCTAATAAAAGCAGCAACTCAAATTCTGTTATCTAATTGCCTGGCTAAGTCTAAGGAGTTGAAATGCTACCATTACAAGAGTGCCATGCGAAGGGTGTGTGAGAGAGAACCTTTTTCTGTTTTTTCACTTCCACCCACGTCAGAGCTGAGGGCTGAACCATGGCCTTCCTTTAGTTTGAATTAGGCTACTCTCAATTATAATCCACCCGATGCCTTTTAAACCAAAAACAGAACAACTTCTGAGTGTCTGTCAAAGAGAGAGAGAGAGAGAGAGAGAGAGAGAGAGAGAGAGAGAGAGAGAGAGAGAGAGAGAGAGAGAGAGAGAGAGAGAGAGAGAGAGAGAGAGAGAGAGAGAGAGAGAGTGTGTAACGGAAGAAATGAAAGAGGAAAAGTGGTATAAAAATAGCAGATGTAAAGAGTCACTTCTCGAAAGGTGTGTTATTCAGTAAGTTTGGAACAAACTTTTGCCAGTGGCTGGACTCTAAATTTAGTACATTTACTAAAATAAAAAATGAGTTCAATCTGGCATCGAAAGTTTCTCCTCCCCGTTTATGAGCTCAACTCTGAAGCTATCGTCACTTATGACGAAATACTAACCATGCAAAACAAAAAAAAAAGACCTCCTCAAATAGTAAGTACATAAGGAAACAGTTCCAGTGTAAGGGTTCCTGTAAATGATCCTGTTGTGGAAGACCAGTGCATGAGAAACGTGTTGTTTTTTGTGTTCTAAATTTAGAAGAGATATTGCTTTTACATAACAAAAATATGGAATCAGTTAGAGCAGCGGTCTTAAACTCCAGTCCTTGAGGGCCAGTGTCCTGCCACTTTTAGATGTGTCTCTGCTTCCCTACATTGACTTCATGTTAAATCAAGAATATCATTTAAAATTCTTCCTCTCACATATAAAGCCCTTAACAATCAAGCTCCATCATATAACAGAAATCTGATTACCCCGTATGTTCCCAACAGGGCACTTTGCTCTCAGACTGCAGGTCTGCTGGTGGTTCCCGGAGTCTCTAAAAGTAGAATGGGAGGCAGATCCTTTAGTTATCAGGCTCCTCTCCTGTGGAACCAACTCCCAGTTTTGGTCCGTGAGGCAGACACCCTGTCTACTTTTAAGACTAGGCTTAAAATTTTATTTTTTTGGCAAAGCTTATAGTTATAGTGGCTTGGGTTATCCTGAGCTATGTCTGTAGTTATGCTGCTATATGCTTAGGCTGCTGGAGAACATCAAGATACACTTATCTCACTCTGCTGAGTGCTTCTACTGTTCTCCAATTCGCAATATTTGTTGTTATTTAAATTTTAGACTTTTTGTTCTCTGTCTTTTTTCTCTTTATAGTAGGTACACCAGGTCCGGCGTTCTGTTAGCTGTGACACAATCCGATTGAAGCAGATCATCTTCCATTACCCTATAACATAGAAATGATTCCTGGATCAATGTGTGCTTTTTTGTGTCTCTGCAGATGCCCGTTGACACTGTGCCTGGTTCGCCTGGAGGTTTTCCTTCCCGTTAAAGGGGAGTTTTCCTCTCCACTGTCGCTTCACCCATACTCAGTCCGAGGGATTGCTGCAAAGCCATCGACAATGCAAGCGACTGTCCCTGTGGCTCTACGGTCTTTCATGAGTGAATGCTGCTTGTTAAGACTCGATGCAATCTGCTGGGGTTCCTTAGATAGGAAACTTTTTGACCAATCCGTCTGTAGGATTATATTGAATTTGACTTTGTAAAGTGCCTTGATATGACATCTGTTGTGAATTGGCGCTACATAAATAAAATTGAATTGAATTACTTCAACAACCTCACTCCGACATGAGCTAATTAGCAGTGATCTGCAGAGATTGACTGCATGTTACAGAGCTAATTTAGCCATTTGATTCAAGTGTGTAGGGCAAGAGATACATCTAAAAGTTGCAGAACACCAGCCCTTGAGGATTTAAGTTTGAGAACATAGTTATAGGATGACCTAATTGACCATTTGGGGTAAGTTTATTCATACATGTTACAATACCGTAGTATTCATGCGCTTATCTTTTTTACATTTCGTTAAGTTACACAAACTTCAATAAACTATAGTTGATTTTTTTGCGATAGGCCAATACAAAGCAGGAGTATTCTTCCCCCTTTACTGTCATAGTCCAACATACAATTCACTGTAACCAACTTCAAAACATTTAGTCAGTAATTATACTCTAGCTGAGTGCAACTCTCAGTGTCATTAACGCTGTTGTGCAAAGACCTCAGAGATCAACACCACAAGTCTTTATCTTTATCCATGAGCACAAGACAGCTGATGGATTAAGTTGTGGTGAGGTTTTAATCAGGGTTAGTTTATAAAACATTAACCAAACCTTTAGACATCACATAAAACACTGTTCAATTGGGCATTTAGAGCCCAATTAGAGTTGTAGCCAATAGGCCCGTGGTTACTCTATTGGAGCAGCCACAGTTTAGGTAAGAAAATCGGTAAAGGGGCAGTGATTAATTAGCATTATCACAAATCTGGCCTTTATAGAAGAATGCACAAAGAAAGCAAGTATTAAAAGAAAATCACAGGAGGCTCCATTTGTAGTTTTGCGCAGGTCATGTAGGGGAAACGGCATACATATGCAGAAGGCGCTCTAGTCAGTGGAGACCAAAATTGACCTTTTGATCTACATGCAAAATGCTAAGGGAGGTGGAAACCTGTTACCATCCATTGCCCCGGAGAAACCTTCTACATGTTGAAACAAGGTGGTGGCAGCCATGCTGAGGGGAGACTTTTGTCAGGAAGGGACAGGGAAATTGGTTACAACTGATGGGAAGACAGATGGGGCTTAATGCTGGAAGGAAACCTATTAAATGCCATCATTGGAGCAAAGTTTCACCTTTCAGAAACAACCTGCACTGCCAGACAGGACATATTAAAAAAGAGGGAAAAAAGAACCTAAACATACAGTGATATACTTATTTTAAAATGACCCACACCTTTCAGATTGTTTAATTTAAAAAATTAAAAAAAAGTTGGTCCACACTCCCCCAACGCCCAAAAGAAAGTTATAATCATAATAAAATTGTGTTTGTTTTTGGTAAAACTTCAAGGGATATTACTACTATATGCCTGTATGCGGCAAGAAGAGGAGGGTGCCCCTGGAGTCAAAGTAGGGACTAATTGTAACAAAGGTCCCAGATAAGCTCAAGAAGCATGCAGGAGTCAGGCCTGTAACTAAAACACAAGCATAAACACAAGCGATGTTAGGGATTACACCCTGCAATCCGCCGCAGGAGATCACAGACGGCACAGGTGTAACTATCTCTGCGGATGCATTCTTCTCCGTGAACGTTATGCCAGCGGAGGTCTGAATGACAGCTCATCATCTGCTCTTGTTGGCAGTGTGAAACCTGTGTAAACATCTTTATGCCTGTATATGACTGTGGACCCACACACACACACACACACACACACACACACAGGAAACAGTAGGATTACAACAGCTAATGACGTGTCCAAAATGCCTGGCACGACAGTGCCACACATTCATGGCAAGAGTGAAGCAGTCTTTCTTTGATCGATCTTTCTGGAACTGACATTTATTTTGACTTGTTTTGTTGGGATTTAAGATAGATCTGAACAAATTCCGGTAACAATATACTTCCTTTATTCAGGATCTTTGTTTAAAATATTGGTTTTTAGAAAGGAAAAGAGAGGGGCCATCTGAGTGAAAGCTGCAGGAGTGTTATAAAAAGCTGTTTTCTCAGTAAACAGCACCCTCTAGAGCGACATGATACTTTCAGTTCTGCAGCTCATCCTTGCTTTTGCGATCAGTCTCTAAATAACCTGCAAAAGTTAGACCCCATGAGAAGATTTCATGCAAACAATTTTCTACATTCAGAAAAGGAAAGCAATCAAACATGCTCATGTTTTTGGATTTTCTCAATGAGAGGCACCAAGTAAGCAGGCTATCGTGTTCTCTGGCCTCTCCATGAGCCCACATAGCAAAGCTCAGGCTTAACCACTCGTTTTTCCCAATGTGAGCTGATAATGAGGCAGGCTGTTATTAAGATGTTTGCTTTAATCGCGCGCAGGGTTATTAGGTGCGGTTTACAGTACACAGGAGAGATTAAGGCAGGCCACGCTTGACAGAAGAAAAAAAAGCTGAGGAGGCTGATGATAAGCCAGCTACCCACTGCTGCTGAAACGGGGCTCGAAAATACGAGCGTGCATCGTGCACCAAGCCCAGCATGACAAGGTGTTTACCCCCTCGATCTCTTTGCTTCCTCTACCATCTTGGTTTCTCCAGCTTTTGGCCCAAATCAATTTACACAACCACAAAGGAATGCCTTGTATACCAGGGGCATAGCAGGGGGAAAAAAGGACAGCAAAGACAGGATTACAGCGGGATCTAAAAAAGCAGTAGGTATTCTTTTATGTTTGAATAAAGAAAAAAAAAACATAGCAGGGAATTCGACAGTATTGTTCAAGCCCAGACACATACAAACTTACTTCTTTACATAAAATAAATCAGCCTGTGACATGCAGCATTCTGCATACACCCGAGGAGTGCTATGCGTTTCCTCCATATTTTCTGTGCCATTTAAAAAAAAAACAATTTTATTGCATTTAGGAAGAATTCGTGGAGTACTTGAGAATCCATCGTTTTATAAGTTTTCACGTTTTCCCACAGACTTCCCACCAGCTTTTCCGAGCATTTGACCCACGCATACAAAGGCAGAACTTTTAATAAAGTATGGAGCCAAAAACACTGCACTCGTGTGCTGCTTAAACATGACATGCAGCACCCACCCTGAATGTTTATAAGAGCTGTGGTGCACTAAGAAAACATTGCTTTTGCCACACATGAAGACAATAAAAAAACATTCATTAAGGTGAATGAAAAAAATTCCATGCTGAATGCTCCGGGGCTGGTAAAGCTGGTTGAGAACGGGCGTTGGTATGAAGCAAAGGTTCCATTTACATAAACTGTGTCAGAACAAAGCTAATTCTAGATAAAAATTCACATTTCACCCACCCTTTCAGATAGAGCCACGGAATGGTGTGTGCGCGTTTGTCTATTTGTGTGTATCAAGTTAGTAGAAGGTCAGATTGGTAAAGTATTAGAGCAATGTTTGCTCTCCTAAATGTACACTTGGGGACCGGCCTATTTGAGAGTTTGAACAGTGACGTGTGAAACGTGTAAAAAACAGGACGCAGCACTGCTCTGTTTGCTCAAGAACACCAAAAGAATGGGCCCATATTACAAAACAAATCTCTCAGCTCACATTCCTGCTGTCTGTCAAGCTTCGTACCTGTTGAACAGGATGTAACACAGAACGGAAAAAAGTAGTTGAGAGGAGACCTCCTTCAAGTGTAGGTGACTTGCCATTTGTCATGAGAAGGTCAGCTCTCTGGCCATCTCTAACAATCAATAGAGAGAGGCGTGCGTCTAATAGTTCTTCTTTATAGACACATTAGGAAGTTTGATTATACATCTTCGCCTTGGTATTTCTGGAGATTGAAAGAGTAGCAGTACAGAAGAGCCACTAAGTAATAATTCACTGATCACCAAAAATGCAAAGCATATATTTTATGTAATTTAAAGTGGGGTCAGACCTGAATTCCAAAAACTTAACTTGTAAAATGACAATAAAAAAACAGCAACACATGAAAGTGTAAAGCTTAAAGTTGATATTTCTATAAAATATGCATTTCAAAATGTTAGGAGAGGTGTTCCCTAAAGTTTTCCAGGAAGGCTGGGACATATTAGCAAAAACTGCAAAACAATTGGGAAATATTTTATAGTTTATTATCATCATGTAAACCAGTGAACTTCCATGCATTTAGAACATCCATCACAACCAGTACTGAAAGGTTGTGATCCTTACCCCTTCATATGATGATGTTTTCAGTGCATATGGTTGTCGCAGAACCATTCTGTTCCTCAGTCAATCAACCGTATCTTTAAAACTAAACCTAAAACAAGCTCAGAGTTGCTCAAGAGGACCAGGCAACTGTAGAGCAAAAAGACAAAGCACAAAGCAACAGTTACGGAACTGGTGCAATCCGGGATCAAGATGTATGAAATGTTCAACCACAGTCTTATTTTTGTTTAATATAATTATGAGTATTATTTGGTTTGAGATAATCAGATAAAGCTGTTACATGGAAACTCCTCATTTAAATCCAGGTTTTAAGGTCAACTTAGAGGGACGGATGATGATCATTTGAGAACTCATCAATGTTCAATAGTCTGTGCTAGCATCCATGATGTTATGGTCACATCTATGCATCTAAGCAGTAGTTAGGACAGCTTTTTCAAGGAAATATTTGCGCATTTCAGCAAGACAGGGTTGGGTAAAATATTAAATAAATTTCTGTAGGCAGTCCAGATTTACAAACCAATTGCTACATTAATCTATTTAAAACAAAAGAGGAGGCTACGTTTTAGATCAGCTCAGATCTTCACACTCAAAATAAAAACTTGTTATACTTTAATTTCTGGAGCTATACTTGGAATTGGTACAACAAAATTGTAAAATCCAAATTAGCACTGTTTGATGTCTAAAAACAATATATTTTTGTATATTTTGTGATTATTACGACATGCTTGCTGTAATTTTACCACTTCACTATTTTGTACCTGTGTAGTTGTGTTCATTTTGCACAAGATGTTTCCGGGGATAATATTTAATACAGATTGTGTATCAATTGGGACTCACCACAGGGACGTTTTCAACCCAGTTCGACAAGCAAGTCATTTCCTATAATCTACTCATAGTATACTCTGGGGAAATATGGCTGCATAACCTCAATAAACAATATCTACAGGACATAAGTTTGCTCAGAGCTATTTTGATTTAATCAAAGGTCATAATCTTTTATGTTTCATATGAGACAACAAGGATCAAGTACAAATTCAATCGAAATAGTCTTTAGAAAATAACATACAATTACATTTAATTATGGGTTAGATTTGAGAAATCTTGTAACAATCAAAATACCTTGTTTACAAAGAGAAAAACTTACATGCCACAGTTTACACACACAGATAAGATATGGTTTGTTCGCAGACACAAAATGGGTATAGAAATAAAAGAAAAGGCAACCCGTGGCTATAAAAAAAGGCCAAATTGATCCAGAACTGTTTCCACAATTCTCACAATACTGTTTAAATAGTTTGGAGTCCACTAACCTAAGATCATACCAGAGTTGTGATTGGGTTTAATTAAGGCATGAAATTCATATGCTTCACAGTCAGTAGTCATTAGTTGCAGATTCAGCGATCCATCTTCAGACATGTCGTTAGCCCATGGATTTGTGTACTTGCAAACTGTCTTTCATTAGAGCAGTGACAAATCATCATTTTTAAATTCCTAAATCAGAAAAACTTAAATATCTCATACCAAGACTGGCATGAGGCCAATCTTGCTGTTATGTAAGGTGGTTAATATATGAAAACACACTGACGTATCAAAACAGTTGGGCTGATGCGGACATATGCAAGCTGTGACAGAAGTGAAGAGAAGCCCCATTAAATGTCAGCCCGTTCCTCTTCCCTTGGTGCAAGCATCCCTGTTTCAGAGGGAGCTACTGGGAGAACTGGATGTGATTTGTATGTGTGTTTTTGAAGAGGGGAGCTCATAAACAGCCATGAAAGGGGCCCCTCTATTCAGCTCACAAGCCGAGATGCGCTTCACTGCACCAGTCTTTTGTTTTCCCCTGCTCAAAAAAACCTTAAGCACAGAAAAAAAAAGGGTTGATTCTCTGGATGTGAGCAGGTCCAAATGATGACATTAGATTGGTGCCCGCTTTGAGTGAAAAAAAAAGCCTTTCGTGGCGCTTAAAGTGATTTAAAAGATGCAGAGGAGAGCTTCCCACAAATCCTGTTTGAAAAAAAAAAAAAAAAACCGCAAGAGGAGAATGGGGAGGCAAGATGCCAAGCTAGTGATCGCTCTAGTCTATAGTATGCAAAACTGCTCTCAACTAAAAGAGTGCAGTGGATGCTAAAACAAAAGATGAGGCGCATTCCTTTATCACGTGATGAAGGGCAATGTGCTGTGGTGGTGCGTGGGGTCAGGAAGCTCACCAAACTTCCCACGCTGCACACCGCCCTCAATAGGGCCACGGTTAATGCCTGCTACACTTCATTATGGACAGGGGAATTTTGTTTGTTTCCAAAGCAAACACCTTAGTGCCTACACCAGGATAAGCTGTCCCAAAAATACTTCCTCATCGGCATGACATTGCTAAAACATTAATTAGACAAAAAAAAAAAAACTCTGAGTAATGCCTTCTTGCAGAAAGAAGAATATTTTCTTATTGGTCCACAAGCATCGCAGATACGGTATGACCGTCTGATAAAATAAACAATGTAAGTACGTCAACCATTTCTGCAGAACAACTAAACGCAGAAGGACATTTCTGCAAATGCTCCAAACATGCAAGCAGGAACTAATTTGACACTAAAAACCAGCCAATGGTATCACACGGAGTGTGTCCCTGTGGTTCCTGTTAGTCGATAGCAATCAAACAGGTGTCTGACTGTGTAAACAAAGAGACCATGCCAAACAAGCCACCTGCTGTGCACTCTTGATCAGGTTAAAGGTCCGGTTTCCAGAAATTCCCTTCATCCTGCACTTTCAGCTGTAAACACGTCTGTCTGATATGTCTGCTATCAGGAAGAACATGTGATTTACATTTTTTTATTTTTTTTTTGCAAATTATGTGCTAAATTTAACAGCATGCCAACACCTACCTGCTGTCAGTTATGATCCCACTGACATTGCCGTTTGGATTTTGCACGATCACTGTTAACAGACTGGGAGCTGTTGTATTTAACACAGATAAGTTTCACTTAGAATAAGCCTGTTTGTGTTTTTTGACCTGAATTGAGCTTAAATGTATTACCAGAGCAACAAATTTATTATTTGATCAAAAAGCTGCTTTTGTATATTCAGTAGAACTGCTAAACCCGAATGCATTGGAATCTTAATTCTTCCCAAAACATACAGCAAATGACTGCCTTGATTACGAATTTCCCTCCGAACATTAATGTGTTGGATCTATTTAGCAGGCGCACGATCCAGAGCGCACAGCAGACCACTGCACCACTCTCGCACCACAAAGTTGTTTTGCCAGTAGCCCATAAGCGCCACGTGTTGTTTGCGGCATTGGATGCGAGGTGGGGCACACACTGTACCAGTTCCCTGTCCATAACGGGGCAACTTTCATTTCATTGTCTTTATTATCTATTGTTTTATCATTATTTAACTGTGCAGTAACTCTAGGATTCATTATTCTATTGTGCTTGACATAACTATAATTTTGAAATTTGTGCATATTTTGGCAAGTATCCTAAAACAACCATCTTTCCAAATACAAATTTTCTAGATACAAACTGCCTGTTGAAACAAGTTAAATCTGTATCCAGAGGTTCCACTGGATTAGACTTGCTTGCAAGTAAGTATTTCTATTAACAAGTAAGAAATTATTTTCCCTGGAATGGCTCTACTCATGAGAATAAATGAGCTGGCAACACCTGTGAACATTTTCAATATAAACATCAGTGGAAATCATTATTTCACAATAAATACCTGGTGAATGAACAGTGAGCAAGATGGAAACACTGAGTGACTCAGACAGGATTCAAACTGATGGGTTTTCCCCATTTGGCATTATTTGTCCTCTGTCTGGCTTGCCAAGAAACATCCCCTCTCTCCGAACAAAAGGATAGTCAAATGCGCTAAATACATCTCTTACCATGCACATTAGGAACACATAGTAGAAAATTTAAAGGAAACTGAAAGAAAACTGGATACAAATGGGTAACGTCATATTCCTATGCTTTCTTTTTCTGTGTAAACTGTGATATTACCTGAAAGGCCAAGACTGAGCCGTCATTTCTAATTCTTTGGTACACCAGATATTTTACATTGCAACTTATATGAAACAGGGAATTTCTAAACAATAGAAGTGTGAAGGAACGCTGGAGATAGGCACCAGCAACCCCCGCGACCCCATGAGGGATTAAGCAGGTCAGAAAATGGATGGATGGATGGATGGATAGAAGTGTGAAGGTACATGCATAACTTATATACCAAAAATGTTTAGCATACGCTAATGGTTTTGTATTCATGTGTACCAAAAGACTGCAGTTTTATTTGAACCTGTACCCAGGCACAACATTTTTATGGAAAACTTTACATTTTAGAACACAACTTTTAGAAGGTATTGCAACAACAAAAGATAAATAAGTGAGAACACAGACAAAAAGGAGCTTATGGACTCCCCTCTATTATTAAAGTCTGGTGTTTGCGAACGTCATGCTTTCTCAGTCAACTACAGCAACGGTGGAGAAAGAATGGTGGAATCAATAAAAGCTGTGCATAAAATTTGTTCAACAGGGTAAGGGATGTTGATAGCTCTACATCCCATTTAACAACTTGAAATGGCATAACTCCGACAGTAAGCATAACTGGTACAAAGAAAAACAAACAGTCCAAAGTGCAAACCCAGCTACCTGTAGCATTCAAACAGACTCTTGCTATTAAGTCAGCCCATGCCTGAGTCATAACGTACACCAAAGAAGTCACTATGGCAGTGGACATGCAACCATACTTAAACACCAGGTAAAATACTTGTCAAGTTATGAAGTTCCGTCTAGTCAACCTTTAACCAGCAAATTACCCTAGCAAGTGCAAGCTACAGTTCATACACAGCTGTTACAATGCTTCCGCTATTGTTCTTACAATTAATGCTAATCTGAATACAAGAACAGTATATGTCAAGTAAAGTTTATTTTCTAAATATGTACTTTTATGCTTTTTTTGTGTGTCCTGTCTGGCAATGTGGCAATAAGAATTGTTGTCATAATGCCAGAAAGAGCCCAACAGATTTTATTCTCACAAGTGGAGCATTATCGCTTTCGCCATAGTGCTCTGCTTGATTTATATATGTAAATAGTTTTATTATGTAAGGAATAATTCATGTTTATGTGGACACTACATTGATAAAGTAGAAGAGGAGAGAGAAATGAGAAGAAGAAAAAAAGAAAGGGAGAAAAGGTGAAAGAAAGAGGAGACATTAGAGAGAGATTGACAAAACTTCATCAGTCTGCTTCATTACCTGCAAAGAGAGATGTAAAAAGAATAGCACAACCAATAGAATTACAGATATTTTACATTACCATCACTAAAGTATATACAGTATTAATCAATACGAAATGTATAAAGTGGTAGCTGAAGATAAAAACTGATCAGTATGTAAGTAGCCGGATCCAAGCACCTGTAGGTGTTTGTGAGTGTACGCTTGTGTGTGTAAGGTTTATCCTTGGGAATAATGCTCAATAGTGGTTGTGAAGAGCCAAAGACCCGCCCCCCCCCCGAAGCACCGAGGCAGGCCCAAGGGGACCCAAAACCCCAGATGCCCAAAGGGACCCCCAAAGTAAAGGTGCCCAAGAGGGGCCAACACAGGAAATCTGCAGCCCCCACTGAGGGAAGAGGGGAGACGCCCCCCAGGAAATCCCCAACCGCCGCAACGCTGAAGCCCCCAGGAGCCGCGGGGACAAGCCCGTGGGCTCCGCCGGCAGCCAGCTACACTGAGGTGGGACCAGGCATGAGCCCCGGAGAGCTGAGGCCCCAGGAGCGCCCCGCTTGAGATGTGCTTGGGAGAGGGAGCAATTCAAACCAGCCCTTAGCATTTATCACACACATCCCCTATTCCCAGGTCTAGGTGCCGGCACCCCAAAGGAGGACCAGTCACCCGGACCCGGTACATGAACCCTAAAGTCAAGATGGGGAGGCGGGGGGACTCCACCACAACCCAACCTTCCCGGTTCTTTCTCCGTTCCGGGCCCCCCATCCTGATCCAGGCCAGACAGGCCACGGGACAGGCCCCCCGAGGACGGTGCCAACATGGCCCGGACGGGCCAGTCAACCAGAGCCCACAGCCAACCCCCCCCCCAAATAAATCCTGAATATTTATCCCCCCCACTCCCTCCCCCGCCATACCCCAGCCCCACACCCCCGCCCATTCCCATGGAGGGCAGTGCAGTCAGCCCCAGTCCCGGCCAGCTGCCCAAGCCCAACAACGGCCGCCAGCCAAGACCCCCGAACAGGTGGCTCGCTCCTCCTTCAGGCCCCAGACCAGAGAACAGAGGTGTGAGAAAGACCCCAATCCTCCCTCCGCCTGCTCAAATGTTGTGTTGTTGTGTGTTGTTCCCACCCGGAGAGGGGGGCTCTGCCAGCCGCACCACCCAGGGCCAGGGACAGGCAGCAGGGCTCGTGAGCCAACCACACACCAGGAACAAACCCACCACCCCCAACCCACCCACCAAACCTAAAAAAAAAAAAAAAATTAAACAAATAAATTAATTAAACCCCTCTGGTTAACCAGCCCGCCCGAACCACGCAGACCCCGCTCCCCGGATGGAACCCGCACCAGGAGATGACATAGACCAAGAACGAGATAGGGAGCCGGACATGGAGCGCTCCAAACAGCCACATCCCCCCCCCCCCCCCCCCCCCACCCAATCCTAGAATGTAATCCCACCCCAACACCACCATTCAAACAACTCTCAAACACACATAGGACAAAAGACACCCAGGCTGGGTTCGTCCCCACTCCCCCTCCCTCCTCTCTCCCCACTAGCAGAGTGCAAACCCCTTGAAAGGGAAAGCATCTGCCATTAGATGGTAATGTCCATGCCCCCCTACTAGCTCCAAAGGCCCAGGTCCCCCCAGCACACCAGAGGCCCCGGTAGGGCCAGACACCCGGGCATGCACCGGCCCACATCCCATGCAGCATACCCCGCAGAACCCGAACCCCCGAGGCTCCGCCAGGACACCCGCTCAAGGGCGACACACCCCAGGAACCCCGAAGCCCCGGACTTTTATGCTTTTTAGTTTGTATTTACGATAGGATATTTACTTTGTTCCCTAAGTAATGCAAAAAAACCAACTTCTCTACAGTTTAGTTTTTTTCTGTTAGTCTAGTCCACTGTTATTTTTCCAGTTTAGCTCTGATGAGGTTGGAACTAAGGCCTCCTTGCCAACACCATAATCTTTACCTCCCTCACAAAATTCTATATCGGATTCAAGTCTGGGTTTAGGCTGGAACAATTCAAACATTACCTTAATTTATAGTCCGAAGGAAAATGATACTTTAGACCTAAAATTATCACAATTGATAAATAAATGTTTGCAAAAGTAAGAAAAAAAAGCACCAGTGTGGATGACGACAGAGGAAGTATTCTCCTGCATTCTGGATATGGTGTTGTGGGCTCCCGGCTGATGGGACTGAAGAGCAGCTCACTGCGAGACCCTCAGACATCTACCTGTTAGTGAACAATCATGTCTCACTTTTAGCTATTAGACCATCTCCCTGAGAACACATTTGGGCTCGTCAAACTCAGGTAACCAGTTTTGACACAGTAGGAATGGCTTTTTCTCCAAAAACTTTAAACTAAAATCTACAGCCAATAAAACTATTTCTGTTGGGGGTAGAAAAAGAAAAATCTTAAGAGGACAAAAAAATAAAAACTGCCTTTGAAGGAACTATCAAGCAAATGTTCCTCTTTTACTCTCTTAAGTGACCCTCCTTACAGAAAGCTGGACAAGGGACTCTCTGTCGAACCGGTTGGTGGCAAAGTTGCAGTTCATTGTGATGTCCGTTGTTATGGAAACATCCAGGTGTTGCTCATGAGCCAAGGCAGAAGAATCAGAAAGCCAAGCTCTCACTAATCCCTCTCCATACCACAGTGTGTCAACAATCAGGAATGCACTGTCTAAACTAAAGCATTGTTCTTCTGCCAAAAATAAAAAGAAAGAGAGAGAGAGAGAGAGAGAGAGAGAGAGAGAGAGAGAGAGAGAGAGAGAGAGAGAGAGAGAGAGAGAGAGAGAGAGAGAGAGAGAGAGAGAGAGAGAATCACAAATATATCCACCGATACTCCCTTTAAACACTTTTTTGGATGGGAATAGAAATGCAATGAAGAGAACCTGGTGAACAATGAAAGAAAGATGTATCTCTTCAGGCTTTAGTGTTGTCTTAAGCATGAGGCAGTTTTTTTCTAACCCCTGTTCATGGGTCGTGGGGGGGGGGGGGGGGGGGGGGGGAGTATACTAAAGTACCGGTGCGGGACTGACTAAGCGGCAGCTTCTGCAAGACAAAGTCAGAGTTGCTGAGCGGAACAGCTGCTGTCAACAGTTGGATTTCTTTGAACGAGTCATAAGCACTAAGACAGCAGGAAATATCCTCTTGATGCCTTTGATCTCAGCCCGTTGGAGTCAAATTCAAATAGAAAGTCTATTTTGAAAATAATCTCACAAGAACCTAGTAATAATTCCTGATCCTTATGGACAAAAGCCTCTAAACCAAGTGACTGGTTTCCCACTGTTCCTCTGTCAACGGCAATGAATTTTATTAATTTTCCCTTGGGCACAGATTGTTGCACGTTGCCATTTTCGAGATGACTGTCTGAAAATCATTTGTTGTGTGTGTCATTATCTTAATGCCTCTCACCTTTAGAAGATACCTGACATGTTTAAGAGCCATCTTGACATTAAGCACTTCCAGTTTAACTGCCTTAAAAACCGCAAATCAAATTTTCGGATCAGATGTGCAGACATAAGAAGCTCCAAGGGCACCCTGTGCGAGGCAAGACAATAGCTTGCCTGTTGTCTCGTCCACTTGCTCTTCTTTCCATGCATGCACCTTTTTGCATTTTGTGGTATCGCAGAACAGACAAATGAAGAACGGGGCAAACGGATGCGGCAAGAGTGGTAAGACAATGGCGGTAAGGAAAAAAGAATCAGGTCCACCTTAGAGCTTTTTAGTGTGGGGGATGAAGAGCCGCAGTCGGATCTGCTTCCTCAAGACGCAAGGCCTTGCTGGAAGCCACAACAATAAGCATCTTTGTCAAGCAGGAATATAACTATAATAAATGACTACCAGAAGAAAAGTAAATATCTCCTTTAATAAGCTCCATCTATAGCGCTTGTCAAAAATACCCAAAAAGCTCATTTAGAAATGAAGAGTTCTTAGCTTGTGTTTCTCTTTGAAATGCCGACTGAGGAGATGATACAGCACAAACTGTTCAAGTAAATTATTGCCTTCAGTGAGGTTTGTCTCTTAAGTACAATTCATAGGCTATCTAAATAGACTTTATCATTCATGCCTACTATGGGTCAAAGCTTACCCTCCAAAGGGCAATTTCACACTTCTTTAACACATTAAAGCTAAAAACAATGTATTTAACATATACTTTGCTCCTAGCCCTCTGTGAGGAATGCACAGTGGTGCATTTGCTTTCCAGCAAGAAGGTCCTGGGTTCAAACCCTGGGTTCAACCTACGGTCTTTCTGCATGGAGTTTACATGTTCTCCCTGTGCATTTGTAGGGTCTCTCCAGGTACTCCGGCTTCCTCCCACAGCCCAAAAAGACGGCTGTTAGGTTAGTTGGTCTCTCTAAATTGCCCTTAGGTGTGACTGTGTGCAAGTATGGTTGTTTGTCCTGTATGTCTCAAGATATTGTTTTTGCACATTTCCCATCTTTCAGCTTGTTTTACAGTACTATAAAAAAAGATACCAAATTAATGTTATACCCCAATACCAGAAATATTCAGAGGCATATTTTAAATTTCACATCCATATTTCATTTCAGACTTAAACCAGAGAAGCTAAAATTCAAAACAAGTTTAAAAATAGATACCGAAGTTACTTCTAGGCATTACTTTGTATGGCCTTTCAAGCAGCTTTATTTTCTGATATTCTCAGAGTAGGTAACCCAAAAAAGAAAACACAAATTGTCTTCATGACCAGGTTTGTAAGACAGGAGGCCATCTTTCCAGCTTGTTGCACATCACTCTGATTGAGCTATTCTCATTTAAAAGTAAAGAAATAACCAACTGACTGATTGAGTTATCTCAGTTTGATTCAAATGCTCCCAGAAAAGCTTGAAGATGCGAATTATCTAGCTCAGTGATCAGGACGGTGACTGAGAGGAGGCACCTGATGCTCTTTCTGTCGAATTACAGTTCAACCTCCGTTTGACCCTTCTGTCAACTTATCTGAGCGTCTTTATTTTCCACAGAACTGGTTGGTTGAGGATTATCTGACCCCGAGTTGTAGAACTTGGCAAGTGCTCACTCGTCTTGATGTCGGGCGTCTAATTGCTTCCACTGTGTGGGATGTGAGACTGACACACAGCACATTGTTGACCGTCTCCATTCTGTTTTTTGTATATATGTGCAAATGTCTATGTCAGCTAAAGCCAAGTATACACTTGCCCTCAACAACACACACTCATGCCTTCACCCGCCACAACCTATCATTACGGCTGTCACGTAGCCGCCTCCGCAGCAGGCCTCGCAAGCCCCGACAACAAACCAGCACACACACCTGGAGGGCCAAACACTTAGTTCCCAGCACTGTGCTTTATAACGACAGCCTCTTACACCCCCCCCCCACACACACACACACACACACATATATATATATAAACAGACACACATATTAATTTAAGATCTGCAGCCAAGGTTCTTTCTTGCTCCTCCCATCCCCTCTAAATCATGTCTCACCGTTCCAACTCTTAAACCGCAAATGCTTTAGTGATATTTCATTTATTTCCTTTGCTATCATATCAACATAGGATTAGTAGAACAACACAACACCTCTAACGCATGGTTGGTGCTGTTCCAGGTGAGAGACAAACGACAAACATCCATATGACTCTCAAGAACATATGAAATACAATCTATTCTGAAACATCTGGAGTGAAGGTGAAGGAGCTTTCCAATAAAGTCTCAAGTAGCAGATTATGATTGTAGAAGCTGGACAAAAGAAGTGTAATTTCTTCCTCTTCTATACCCAGTATAAGTAAATGTGACTGACAAGGCACACTGTACTCCCACTCACCTGCCACACATTGACAAAGAGGTTCGTCCCACTGTGACGTATCGGACACCATACAAAATCTCTTAACAGCCTAAAAGAAACCCAGTTTAAACAGACCCTTCTGTCATGGTTAATCAAATGAACAAAAGAAGACCTCAGGAACGTGCTACCACTACAGACGCTTTTGAAATTTACACAAATCCTGGTCATGTTTGCCCTAATTTGTTCTTTTGTCATGTTACAAGAATTGTCTTGGGCCCCTGCTGTCTCTTTCAGCATGCCTTATTCAAAGATGGCTAAGTGTGTCACAGGTAACTCTGTTAGGAGCGTGTAACCTGAAACTGACAAGCTTTAGAGGCTCACTGTGCAAAGGAAAAAATCTTAGATGATGGTAGAAGTGGATTACATGGGATAACGTGGGAAACTGACAAATGTATCTAGACCAACTTGTAGCATTCTGTGTGCTTATAAGCTGCATTAATGTATATTTGCTAAGCTCAATAATTGAGTCTCATAATCAAACCACTCTGCAGGATGTTTTTCCAGTTCCATTGTGTTAACATTGGACCTACCCCCTAGCTCCTGGCGCCATTGTCGCCCCAAGGTTGATCAACAAAGGCTGATCAGAGTTTGTGACTGGTTCAGGTCTGGCTTCTTCAACAGTCAAATTTTTCTGAGATTTCTGTTCCACCGTGTCTCTCCGAAATCAGCACACCCAAAGCTTCCGAAAAAGGAATCGCCATGAGGGAGTGATCATCCTTTCAGAAGTTGACAGTTTGGTGCAACTACCATAATAAATTGATAATGAAAAATGAATGAATTATCAAATATGAATTTCCATAGCTTTATCTATAATGGTGCTTAATGAAAACAATAAAGCAACAGTTTTGAACAGCAGATAAATATTCATTAGTGAAGTGGCCAAAGACAAATTTCGCCACGGTGACAATAAAATACTCTTGACTTGACTCTTGATTAGTTTTAGACACAGGCTTATAGGTGTATAAACAAAAAGGTAAATTTTTTAACAAATCAATTCAAGTTAAAATCCTTCTGGTCAGTTAAAATGAGCAGAAATACAAACAGTCAGAGATGAAAGGGCAAAGTTAAGAGATGTATGTTGGTACATACGTTTAAAAAAAACCTGCAAACCATGTTGGTTAGCACAGTTCTTGCGGTGTATCAAAAAACCTTGACCTTTATTTGCTTAGGCAAGTTGGAAGTATTTAAAATTCACCATAAATTTGAACCAATGTCAAGTGTAGAGAGTTGAAAGCACTTTGAGAGCATATCTTATTTTCGTGAACACCTATATTTAAGGCTTAAGGTTTTGCAAAAGTCCAAAACCTCTCTACTAATCAAATTTTCCTCAAGCCTCTACCATACAACGGTTATTAACACATGGTCAAGAGAAAATGAACATATTTTTTTTAAGTAAACATCTTATTTGCATTTTCTCCTCCAATTTGGCAACTAGAAACTCTGCCAGAGTGGAGTGATAGTGATCAATTACTACTTTGCTTTGCAAATCCTGGAGCAATCACCCAACACCTGGTGTTGAGCAACGCAAGGTTTACTTCTCTCTTTCAGCGTTACATCTGGGCCTGCAACTGTGCTTCTGCCTGCGCTGTTCTGCTCATGGCTGAGTGTGTGTACTGCATGTTATGAATTACCTCATCAGACACTAAAATACACACCAGAGGGGCCTGGGCAACATCAGGTCTGAATTTTGCCACAGAGCCCTAACAGAGTCTCCTTGCTTCATTTACATGCAACAATATACAGGTCCACAGCCCACTCACAAAAACACTTAAACAAACAATTCATGGGATGCTAAACTCAATCTTTGTCAGAGGGTGCCAGCACACAGATGCACAAAAGAGCAAGAGATGGCACGAAGGCTATGGTTGCTCAAAAATAAAACCCCATTCTAGATTTCTTATGGCTATGGTTGGGGTAATAAACATCACTAATTACACCGTCACAATATGTGACTACTGTGAGAAATATGCAGAGCTGTCTTCTGGTTAGAGAAGTGGACCCAGCCTCAGGATATATGTGGTTGATGTGTGTAAATGCACAAAGCTCATGCGTGATCAAACAAAGCACACACTCGTACAGTGTGCCATCTGCAACCCCCCCCCCCCCCCCAACGTCTCCGCATTGCGAAGTATCAGAATGAAAGAGGCCTTGTTTTAAGGGCTAATCCTTGGGTGATTAGTCAACGCTTCTTGATTAAAAGCTTGTACTGCTGCCACGCCCCCATCCTTCAACCCCCCGTCAATGGAGATGGCAGCTTACAGGTGTCCCCACAATGTATGTCTCATTGGGAAAAAATTGTTTGTTGGAGTGGGGATGGTGGGCACTCAGAACTGACTTTCATATGAGATAGAGGAGAAGAAAAATGGAAGTCACAAGGTTTGAAGCTGAAGAACCAGCAAGACATCCTGCCATTTTCTTTTTCTTTTTTACTTTCTCTCTAAAGTCACTTTTACCCTGCAAGTTTAATGGGCATTTCTTCTGAATGCAACAGAACTATTTAAGGCACAATGGCTGAGCCAAAGAAATACATGTTTTCCAAGATTATCCCTTCATCAGTGAGTGTTTTCTGTAAACAGCCATTTTGCATTAGAAGGGCTGAAAGAAAAGACGGGTATTTTACCGAATCATAAACCTCATCCACCCTCACTTTCCATCAACATAAATGCCTTATCCAAGAGGTATTCCCAAGCCTCAGCATGTCATGACTGACTAAAATATTGTAATACATGGCATTGGGCACAGTTTTAATGCTTAGAGGAAGTTTCAGCACAGCAAAAACAGAATGCAAATCAACAAGAAGGCAAATTAGATGGAGACCAAAAAGACCACACCTTTTCTTTCCAGCAATACAGAGGTCTACTATAAAAAGATGGGACTATTCAGTGAAACTGAACATTTTCGATGACGAATTTAGCTATACACAAACAAGTTTGAGCTCCTCTCTTGTCATTGTGAATTTGAAACATTTCTCTTAATCTGCTCCTAGTTAACCCATGGCAGCGGGAAATGACCTGCGACCCCGGGGGACACACTACTGTACTTCCCCAATCACATCCATCGTGTGCCTAACCCTGACTGAAAGCTCAGGAAGGGAGGGAGCATGCATCTCAAGAGTCCTGACACAGAGAGGATTCACTTACCACTTCTCCAATGAGACCCCAGTAAAGTTACACAAAAATGGGGGATTCAAATAACAATGGCAAGAGGGAGGGAAATAATGTTTCCTGAAATCACATGTTGTTAGGAAGTTCACATCCCTTGCCAACCAGTCAACCAGGCGGCCAGGCCGGCTGTGCTCACAGATCAACAGGGTAAGAGCACACATGGTTTCAGTTTGGCTCCATGTAGGACTTGAAGGAAAGAAGGGGGCCTGGTAGCAGGAACCCTCCAATTCTCACTTCCTGCTTCTGCTGGAAATGTGATCTGTTCGCCTGCCGTCCCCATCAACACAGGGCGCAGTGTTCACCCTGGCAGCCGGGGGAACGCCGTGTCAGTGTGCGAGGCAAAACACATCACACGGAATCAGCCTGTCAGCGCCCTAAAATTCAGGCGGGTGTTTTTCTAATGAGATGGTGGGGAGGCGGCGGAGACAATCCTGTGCAATCAGGCTGTCAATCGTTCAGTATTGTGGCAGCAGGTTGGGGGGGGGGGGGGGGGGGGGTACATTTCTTCCTATAACAGGAAGTTTTTTTCAAGCAGAGAACCCAATAATCAAGCAACACCAGGCTAATTAAAAATGCATGAGAAGGCTTCCTGTCGCTTTTTTACAAAGATATTTTATGCCCGTGTGGAACGTCAGACGGAAGAGTCAGACATGATAATGGCTATAGTAACAGACTTGCACAACTTGTATCCTGTAATCTTTACGCTTGAAAAGTAAGATAATTTTTATGCAGCACTGATTGAATGAAACAACTCCTCCTGCCGCCTTGCTGTTGCAGATGACTTAAATCGGAACTATAAACAGGCTAATGCTATTTAGGCTTCGGCCAGTATGAGATTCTTGCAGCATGATGACCTTAAATAAAAAGAAATGAAACCAAACCATACAACCTGGTCATTTTTATTTTATTTAAAACATAAATGAAACAGTTATGCACACTGCTGCAACAAAATATAAAACATCACTAGTACCATGACTGTCCATGTTTGCGTTCTTGCAAGCAAGCAGAATTCTTGCTTTTTTTTGTAGCTGGCTGTCCGGCAGTGGACAGCAACAGATGGGGGAGGGGCAGTGCTGGGTTTCTCTGGAGAAAAGCTCTTGCTGTACTTCCCTCTGGCATCTCAGTGAATGTAAACCTCAGGAAAGGTATGGCAATGTTTGTGATTCTGAAACCAGAACTTTTTATAACCCTAAAAGAGACGAGGACTCAAGTCTATAACTTATACCTAACTCAGTCTTAAGATGAAAAACAAAGACTTTGGACTGGAAATAGACTCATGTTCTAAAGCAGGAGTCACCAACCTTTTTTAAACGGAGAGCTACTTCATTGGTACCGTGTTATACCAAGGGCTACCAGTACTGACCTTTGAACTACAA
Source organism: Fundulus diaphanus (assembly GCA_037039145.1). Lineage (NCBI taxonomy): Eukaryota > Metazoa > Chordata > Actinopteri > Cyprinodontiformes > Fundulidae > Fundulus > Fundulus diaphanus. The sequence goes on along the minus strand of CM073140.1, from coordinate 27,313,596 downwards.
TAATTAGACCTCACCTTAACTTTATGTAATATAAACATGTTTTTAATGCTTTTGTTATTTCTAAATCTATGTAAATACAAGTATGACTAAAAATGAAGAGAAACTAATAAAATAACATTTTACACGCAGCTCATTGGAGGGTTGTGCCATTTTTTTTTACCAGCTTGAGGGAACTACATATAATCCAGGGGGCTATCTGGTGCCCCCGGGCACCATGTTGGCGACCCCTGCTCTAAAGACTTATGAACAATCTTTAGCGCATGTAATGATTCATGTTATCCCCTCTTCCTTTTTGTAGTACAAATGACTGCTCATCAGTGTAGCTTGATGCCCTGGATGTAGTTCTGTAATGTTTTCAGACAGTACCATTTATACACGGCCTTTTGAAAGGCTGCATTTGTAACACAGGTTATTCATGGTCTGTAGGATTGGAATAGTCCATACAAGTTTGTTTAAGTTAGCTGTAGCTTCACAATGTAGACCACACCGATGCCGTTAAGCAAAGGTCTTTACAAAGAGATTTGTGGTTCTCCAAAATAAATACTTCCTGTATGATTTATTATGGATTTCACCTATTATTTTCCTTTTAACATAAATAGATACCTATATTTCTACTTGGTAAATATTACATCCAAATAATTTAACAGTTGTGAAAATGATTCACAGCTGTTAACAGTTTTTTACATGATGAAATTAATTCTAATTCTATAAATAACAAAAATGTGTTAAGAACAGGTCAAATTAATCTTTTTGATGATTAGAATGTATGACCTACAGTCATTTTTTGATAGAGAGACTAGAGATCATTAAAGACAGCATATTTGACTTGGACTTGTCCCTTAAACACGTCAGACTTGTGATTTTAAAAGAAATGACGTGGGCATCTCTTGATACTGGGAATCTTATTATGCCTGCTGTTATTAAAACCACAGAAGTGAGCCTGAAGTGACACATCTGTGATCCCAGTTTTAACAAATTATTAGCATTTTCAGCATGCAAGGATGACTGCAATCAAATGATCACAACCCACAGAGTACAAAAAAGTGCAGAGGTATGCCCATTTGTAACTATTGTCAAACATGCTGATCAATATAGAGCGAGAACAAAGACAGTTTGTTTAGTTATTTTGTTGCTCTAAGATTATCAAAGCCCAATAGGTTTTTTTTTACATAAAAGTTATTGTCAATGTACTCCTGACAACTTCTGACAACAGATTCATTGCACATTAATGTTAAAAACAGAGTAATAAAAGAAACAACTATGGGGAAAATCTTTACAGTCTTACAAAAGTAAATCCCCTTCTAACACTGACAATAGATATGCAGAACGGTGTGTGTTATGAAGGCCTTAGCTCCAATGTTTATGCTTGCTGCGTCTGAGCCAGCAGGACTCTGCACTGAATTCCTGCCTCAGCATGCAAAAAGTTAACAGTGCTGTGGAAGAAGGAGGAATGATTTAACATAAAAGGAGAGCATGCCACATGTTCTCCTGACAGACCTGAAAAAGCACAGTGACAGGGGTCTGACAAGGCTTCTGCATTTTGCAAGCTTGACAATCTTTCCTTTTAGGCAATTGCCATAGACTATAGTGATTGGAGAATTTGGCAAGAAAGTTGCCAACAGCAAGAATGCACGTCTCAGAAAGCATTCAGTCTGATCTCAAAATCTGCTCATTTTACCTCCAACGCCATAATTTATCAGACTCGAATGACTGTTTAACCACGAAGGAGTGCCACTAAGGGAAAGGTAGTGGCCGAGAAGAGTAGAGATAAACTTCCTTTGGATGGGTGTGCACATATATACACAGAACAAACAACTATAGAACCTAAGGTTTTCAACAATAAGTTGCCCCTCTCAGCATGAAGCTTCCCACAAACGTTCATCCTAGTGGAGCTAGTTGACTACCAGAACCTCAAACTCCTTCAACATCTCAGTTTCTCCTTCTCTGTACTCTGCTGGTGTCCCATAACAAGACAGAGCATGCACACTGTAAAACTCTTAGGGGGAGGGCAAAAGGGATTGGGAGATTAAATTTATTTTGAATTCCTTCTCCTTAATGTGGCAATTACCCCCCGCCCTCCTCTATCCTTCACCCCGTCTCTCCTCTCCAAGTGGCACAGTGTGGAGTCTGTTCCAAAGCACGTCTCCTGCATGTTTTGTACACAGAATTCATGTCTTTTACTCCCAGCTGGTTTTCGACAACCGTTGCAGAAATGGCCTGGGACTCATTGATCTTAAAATCTATTAGAAATGTGTGCAGGTTTTCACCTGTGCGCATAACCCAAAGCATAAAAAAACGACAGAATTCCCAAACATCTGTACAAGTACGGTGATTTGCAGAAGGGCTCCAACACCTTGAACTTACTGGCATTTTGTCATAGATTTAGAAATGTCAGTATATATATATATATATATATATATATATATATATATATATATATATATATATATATATATATATACACACAGACAGTATATAGCTTTACATATTGAATGAGATATTTCCCCCTTCTTTCCAAAATGACTCAAGCTTAGCCAGATTGGATAGCGAAAGTCTGAAGATCAATTCACCTGCTGGGTTTTCGCTGCAAGATTTGCAAGGCAAAGTAGCAATTGATCACTTTGTATCAGTCTACTCTGGCAGAGTTTTTACTTACACCCAACCCTATCTCAAGTGTTTTGCAACCTATAATAACTTTTCTTTCAGTCTCACCCAATATTTAAATTCATCCACCTTCCTGTAAACTCTGACCTGGTTCTTTTGCAAGGGTTAACACATGCATGGCTAATAGTTGCTCTGTCGACAGATTCTCCCCACTAAACTATGGGTCTCTGCAGCTTATCCAGAGTTTTCATCGCTGATAAATATTTTTCTTGCATGGCCTTCCAGTTTTCAAACTCACCGTGTCTTTTAGGTTTGCATTGCTTTACTCTGTTTTCAGATGATGCATTGAACAGTGCTCACTGAGATGATCAAAGTTTAAGATATTACTTTTGAAATTTACCTGCTTAGACATCTCTACAGCTTTCTCAACCCACTGTAAAAGTATTTCTTATAGTTACCTAATAAAGTAATAGTCCTTCACAACTCTAAACATATAGTCCTGTGACAGACATGCCCCTGAATTCAAAAAGGACTGGATCGAGCTTTAATTCTAAAGGCTAGTGAACCAGATCGTTTTTCCAAGTCATAATCCTGGTTATTTATGTCTAATCTTTGCAAGCAGGTCAGAAATATTGCATGTACTTTTGTGAGTGCTGTGCAGTACAACTCAGGAATGCTAAGGTCAGTACACTGAAACATTACAGTTACAGAATTATCTCCCAGTGACGTCTACAATCACTCATCGAAGCCACTCGTGTAACAAAAGAGGAGCCGGGGATGTGAGATTTTCAGACACAGTTTTTAATCCACTGTTCGAAGGTCGGTGTCCGACCCTCGAACAGTGACAAAGAACATCCTTCAGGAAAAGAAACCCACAAAAAAGCTCCATTTCCCTCCTTTTTGCACTTTGAGGGCCAGTCACAACCCACTTCTTTTTTTTTCCCTACGCTTTCACACATTCCTTGCATCCAAAATGGTCTCGTTTTCTATCAACTAAGCTCCCTTAATTGACCACTCTATGCGAGAAAGGATTATCTGATGAGAGGGGGAGGTAAAGAAAGCGGTGGAAAGCAAAACACAAAGAGGAAGTAAACGGTCAGCTGGGGGTTGCAGGACACCAAAGGATTACCCCTGTCATTTATTCTCTGGTAAAAGAAAAAATACATCTTCAGATGTTTTCGGAAGAAGGAGGGAAGACTTTGTTCTCTTCAACAGTGAGGGTGCCTCTGAACTGCCTGATAGTGCACCTTTTTCTTGGAACCCTCACAGAGGAAGGCCCCTGTAGCGAGGATTCAGGATTTCCTCCACCAGTAGCTACTTTAACACATTCTGAACCCCTAAGACTCCTGTCTGTCTTTAATTCTTTTTTTTTTTTTGTGCCGTTAAGTTACACAGCTACCCAGAGTCTACTTTAATGGTCAAATAGGTTTCCCCGACATCACAGTGTTATGCTCTAATCTTTTCCTTTCATTATTTGCTAAACTGCCGTCAAGACCTGTGATTTTCAGGGGGAAAAAAACGAGGTTATAAAAGGTTTCACACTGTTATGAGATCCCCCAAACTCTTTAGAGGAAAAAGTGGTAGAAGTGACTAAGCACAACAGGGACAGATATAGTCTAAAGCGTAGGTACATACACGGACACAGTGAGTGGGTGCCAGATGCAGGCGTTGACGTAGGTGGAGTCCAGATATCAAGCCAGCACAGGCCTTTATAATGGTGCTAGATTTATAGGTGTGGTGCTTTGCGCTTTAGATTTAATTACAGATTTTTACAATGATACCATGTTAAGTGAAATGTAATACAAGAGTGTTAGAACTGTTGCTCTGACCCAGACATATCAGCACATGCAGTCCTATATTTTAATTCGACCATATAAGGTTTCAATAAAAAAAAAAAAAAAAAAAGAAGCTGGCATGCTTCCTGCTCAGAGCTGCGGAGGTAATGCCACTGAGAAAAAAAGCATTCTCAGACTTGTCAATGTATCTTCTTCTCTCCTCTGCGCAGCTTTCTGAAAGATGTACCATTTTATTCATCCATACTTAAACAACGAGGAGACTGTTTGAGGCGCGTCTTCTCACGTGATTTAATGAAGGTAAAACAAATGGAAACAGACAACGCTCACAGATGGGAAATTCCACCTAGGGATGATTGAGGCGGCATTCCCAAAGCTACTTGGAGTGACGTGGAGCTCTAAGGTCACAGCGCAGATGAAGACAAATGTGCAACAAAATGCTCCCAGATCACGCTAACAAGCAACACTCTTCAGTGCAGAGTTTTTGTTTTTTGTAGAAGTAGGAGGTGGTTGAATAAATGAATGAGTCACTGGGCCCAAAAGCTGTAAGAGTTATATTATTCTGTTTTCTGCAAAACCCACACAATAGTCACAATAGAGTGCTAGACTCCTGCAGGTGAAGGTCATTTCACTCCTTTCCCACTTCCTACATTGGTAGGAAATGTCTGTCTGTCAATGTGTACATCGCTTGAGGATGTTTTATTGATTTCACAAAGGAGCGAGTTGACTTAAAACCAAGTTGAATGAGTACCAGGAAAAATAGAACTGTAATGGTTAAGTTGCTGTTTTCGGGCTGCCCAGTATCAAGAAAACATTTTATTGCGACAGGTGGGTGAAAATTGAAAAGAATATATATTGTTTCACGGTTGACCCACACGATCAAGAGACTTTTCTTTCTCAACCATTAAACAATGTCCTCGCAACGCTCCTTGCACTTTTGCATCTAAACTACTAATAATATACATCAGCCGGAGGGATTAAGGACAGATGGAACCAATTAAACCGGGTGATTATTTGATCGATAAGCAGAATATGAAGGCTTGTTATTTGAAATATATTGTCCTACTAAATATTGCATCTGAGCTGTCCTTTGCAATTAAGGTTTTGCCAATACTGATATTGAAACCATTATTGGATTTGATATATTACGCAGCTCTTCTCAGTTTTATTCTTTGGCGTTTCAATCTTTGTTTGCATGTTTGTTGCGTTTTGGAAATCACAGAGTTAGTGGAATTATCAACATTATGTAGATTACACTTCAAGCAATTTTTATTGCTGATATCAATAGCTAAAGTCAACTCTAAATGCCTTCTCAAAGCCTTTTTTGTGAAAGCTCTAAGTTTGGGAAAGGTTCTGCATTTCTTTAGAGAATTAACACAGAGTTAGTTTGGTTACTATTAGGAACTATGCTAACTGTGCTAACCGCTAATTCAAGACACAAGAGACAATATAATAAGGTTCACAATCATTTTGTCTTCATTTGTGTTTCTGTAAAACAATCATCTCCTAATAAGAGTAATAAAACTAATGGCAGAAAGGGCAGAAAGAATAGTTTTTATGCTGTTAGTTATGCCTCCTATGCCTATGTAAAAGCAAAATGGTTTTAAATCGGTATCTGTTGGTCAAAAAGCGACAAAAACCATAGATCAAAATCCAGCTTTAAACCCTCTGATCAATGCATCTCTAATTTAAATGCAAATTTAAACCAAGGCACCTGATAAATTATAGGCTCCATGTGCAGCACACATTTGGGAAGCAGATGTCAGGATCAGAGGTCACCAGCAGAGCCCGTCATTCCTCACGAAAAGACAAAGGTCATAAAATTTGAGATGCACCGTTCTGTTTTCAAACAATGACAAAGCACAAACTTACACGCTTCAGGATGGCCAGGAAAGAAAAAGAGAAGCCCACCCGTCTTTGCGCACATAAAAAAAAAACACCCAGCAGTCCAATCACATTTCATAGATTAGACTATTTATGGGGCTACCTGCAAAGACCAGGGGCTAAAGGCTCGGCCACATGTTTTACCGCTCTGTTTGAATAATCAGGTAGAAGTAAAACAAACAACTTCAGAAGGGATGTTTAGCAAAGAGCTCAGGATCCAGCTCAGGGTAATAAGTGTTCATTAGTTTTAATAGCCCAGCTCCTGGAGCAAATGAAATGAAGACCAGGAGACCACATCCAGCTAATGTAAATAAACCAGAAATCTCTTCTACTGTCTGTCTTGACAAATCTCACTCACTTTCTCGAACAGCTCGCAGGAACTAGCCGATTAACCTGCCACCGACTGAAAAGAACAACATGTGCTCTGGTGTAATTACGAAAACAAAACATGTTTGGGCACATTCTGTATCTCAATAAGATGGAGGATAATGTGACATCGCAATGCCTTTAAAAATATAGATATACGGTACATATAAGCCGTGGCTTGCAAAAGTATTGATACGTTTTGATTATATTTTTTTACAACCCTAAACATAGAGCCAGTGATACAATGCAGGACAATGCATAATTATAAATCCAGAGCTAAATCCTAATCTGTAGCAAGATTTAAAAATCAATGTTCACAAATCACTTTTGTCCAATGTGAGTGAGCTGGAGCAGAAGGGGGAAGGCTGGCATAGACATATATCATAAAAGATGTGCAGCCTAAAAAGGTTCTACAACATATCAACATATAAGGGCTTAATACAAATGCACACCAAACTTTGTACAAAACAAATATTAAAAGCCATGAATTGTTTTCCTTCCATAAAAGTTGAATAGTCACTAACAATCTCAACAAAATAAAGCGGAGTTGTGTTTGTAATGTGACAAACGGTGAGAAAGTTCAACAGCTGTGATTACTTTTGGCCCTATTACTTCTCTTACATTAAAGCCAAACTGAATCCGGTCTTTTTCTTCTTCTTTTAAACACTTCCTGATGTCCTAAAACAATAAAATGTGTGAAACGTAGGACAAGACTTCTTTAATCCTCAATAAAGGGTTTTAAAAAAAAAAAACATACCTGCCGGTTCTTACAGTGTGTGTCTCAGGCCTTTGTCCGTTTATTAAGCAAACCTAAGCTGCACATCTTGATTCCACCTGAACCCAAGCAGAAGGTGGTGAGGCGGACCCCGTGGTCCAGATGGCCCCCTCTCCTAGCACAGGCCTGAACATAAACATGGCTTGGGTCTGGTTGGGGAGGGAAAGACCCTGTTTATTTATGAACATGTCTGGGTCTGGGACACAATTATAGAAAGACAGATAGAAGAGATGAAGGACAAAAGGAAAATGGCAGAGGAGCAGTTCGTCCAAACCACTGGTGTGGTCAGCTATGGCCTTCCTTCACAGGAGCTGAATACTAGTCAGAGTCTATGCAAGGTTAAAAGTAAACATTCCTGCATACTGTTCTGCCTTATCTACAATTCAGTCTAACAAACTATATAGTTTTCTCAAACTACAGTACAATGGCAAATCTAACGATGCATGTACTTGAAGAACTAATTGAACTCTCTGTGACATCAAATGTGCTACAAACAAGCGCCCATGCAGCCAGAAGCACTTGGCGGCAAACGAGAGCGAGGGTGTGAGGTCGGGGAATTCAAAGAATCTAACTGTGTGCTTACTGGTAAAAACCAAGCCCAGTGGAGGATTATGAAAGTATGGCAATGCAAGGTTCCTTTTCATCTTTGCTGCACTCTCCTCGACTGTATCAGTCCAATCAAGGCTTTATGGCTTTACAGCTTAATAGCCAGGCAACAGAAACCCAGACATCATAAGGTGTTTTTATAGTTCTTGTTGATTCTTTATGACCTGGGCAAACATTATTGCCTCACTGTACACCATAGGTGTAGGCAGTTCTTCGGAAAATGAGCAAAACATTTACATTTTTGTGATTACCGGCTGTTCTAGTGTAACTTTGGTTTTACCTTTGTACTAACTTAAGTCAAGTAATAAATCTGAGCCTAATGATAAACTAGTCCATCGAACATGGGGGGGGGGGAATAGCAAGTAACCTCTCAATGGCAGAGTGCTTGCCTCCCATCAGCATCATTGCAACATTACACAGGGTATCACACATTACACAGGATAATAAAACTAGGGTTAGGCGATGGTGACCTGACACAGCATGCACTCTCATTCACTGAAATAGAAACATTACACAATTGCAAATAAAAAAAAATTTATATTTCTAAATATATATAATAAAACTAGCATCAGCTGATCAGGAGGACCACAGAGCTTTTTAATGCCTGTTGTTACCAGAGTGCTGACCCTGCTAAATGACGTCCGTGAAGGAGGATGATTTGGACCTGGACCATCAAACACATAAATACGCTTTGTGATTTGTCTGTTAGACTGTTCTACTTGAGATCAGTAATCATGATCAGATGCAATATTTGGTAGGATATAATGTTTCTGGCACCATGTATTGAACTCTGCATGCCAGTAATACATAGGCAGTCGGATGGACTTTTACTGTGCTTTAGGCCTACACTTGGTTTACACAGCTTTAAGTCACCCATTTGCTAAAGCTTACAAAGATAGCGGGGTGACAATGGAAAAGAGTGAGAAGATGCAGATTATTCATCATCAATAGTGGGATCTCAATATTAAACAAAAATTACACAATTACCCCTTATTCTTATATTGTGCAGGCCTGAGCAAAGCCATTCTATTGCATCACTGTCTACTGTCATTATCCTGCTGGAAAGTGAACCTCCACCCCAGTCTCAAGTCTTTTGCAGCCTCCAACATTTTTTTTTCTTCCAAGATTGTATTGGCTCCAAATTACTTCCTATCAACTCTAACCAGCATCTTGGATGCTGCTGAAGTAAGGCATCCCAACAGCATGATGCTGCCACCATTATGGTACACAGCAGGGATAGTGCATTCAAGGTGGCGTACAAAGTTAGTTTTCCCCAACACATGCCATTCTGTAAGTATGCCAAAGGTCACATTTTGGTCCCATGGTCTTTAAACCATAAAACCAAAATAATGAAAGATCTCTGCAGTTTTGAAACTCTCCTTTTGGAAATCTGGTATACCCTCCTTACTGGTAACCGGCTCGTGAGAATGGTAATCAATTTTGCTGGAAACCAAAGATTTAATCAATTATATTGAATTAATATTTTCAAATGATCTGAAAAGGGGTGTGTCTTAAGACAGGTCTTTAAAACATATCCCATTTGCTTTGAAAAAGGCCAGAGAAGAAGTTTATAACCTTTCAATCAGTACCATGTGGAGCTTTATTGGTGCACCGCTACCATTCCTGTTGCCTTGGCGGGCAAAAAGGACACCGAAACTCAGGGGGCAGAAAGATTGGCCATTGCCCTCACATCATTAAAGTTGATAAGCTGGCAGCTGGCTTGAGGAAAACTTGCCATCTGTAGCCACCAAGTCCCCGACTTAACTCACATTTTCCAAAAATGTTTTTCGCTATAATCCACCTTCTGGCTCTCCTCCCTGGTTTGAACAAGTCCCGGCCTTCCAGAGCCCAGGGCCTGGTTAGTCAGCTGTGTGGCGCCACAGTTCTGGGAGGGCTGGAAAAGTCAGGTCTCACCTGAGTGACTTCTGCCTGGTCAAAGCCACCTGCATCAGAGTTCAACCTTTCAGCAGTGGTTTTAATAAAAAAAAAAATCTAATTTCTTCATAATTTGGTGTGCATTAAATCAATGGCACGCTGAAACTAATGGTAAAGGTGCAGAGCAACGTGCATGTGTCTGTGCTTGTGTGTGAGAGAGAGAGAATGAGACAGATGTCTGAAAGGGGCTAAGCTTGCATAGTTTACACAGAAGGAAAGCTGCCATTCTAAACCACTGGAGGAACACACACAAACACGTGCCCACCTGACTCAAACCCCTCTCCTTTCACCACACTGAAAACTCCCCATGCACGCACTATTGTTAAACTCGCTCTTTTACGACTAAACACGTGTCCACTGAAACAACACGACAGATCAGGCCGCAGACTCCCTTTCTACAGCTGCTAATGCAGATACACACGTGAAGCACATTTAGCCCTGTTGCTGATTGAGAGCCATTAAGGCTCGGGGAAAAGCAGCAGATGGAAAAGACATAGATTTTCATTGTGCAGAGGTGGCTCCCAGTTTCTAATTGCCTCTTTTAAAGTGGAGGCGACCCCAGTAGAAAGATGAAAAAGCGCACTGCATACTGTAGGAAAAGCCTGTAAAGGAGCGGCTGCCGCTAACAACACCCTGTTAACGTCGACTGCAGGGAGCAAAGACGCAGAGCGATAATAAATGCTCGGGGAGAAAGGCTCACCGTGTGACGCTTTATTGCACAGCTGCAAAACATGGGTAACGCAAGAGCCTCCATTCTGAGGTACAAAATATAAAACACAGTTAATGAACAAATGTTTTCCTGAAGCTTTGCCCACCTACAAAGTTCAGAGTAACAGCAAAGTCCCGCATCAATGATTAACTTGAAGAGTAGACAGAGGTCCGCCCGAGCCAATGACTAGACAGACATGGGGGTAAAAATTCATTGCACACTTCCTCCTCTGTATCTCTAATACAGCTCCACCTTAAAACCTGCCTCCACAGATTGTCTGCAGCAAACAGCTCAGGGGTGTGTGTGTGTGGGAGGGGGGGGACAACATAGATCTCCTCTAGGAGTTGTGACAGTTCCCGCCTGTCTGCTCAGAACAGGCCCGGTCAGGTTGTCAGCTCCACTAATCTCCAGTAGCTGTTATCAAAAGCTGATGAAGGATTTCAGTGATTCTTTATTAAGTTAAGAGGAATTCTTGAAGCACCAAACAGATTTAGTAGCCGATTTCTGGACGTAAACTGCGCAAAACTCCTAGGTTTCACTGCGGCCAAACAGGAAACAAAAGAATAATTAGACCAGAAGTAGATAGCAGCGGTTCTGATAAGCAACCTGTCGAGGTTCCTTCTTTGCTCGAGCAAAACAGGCCATGGAAAGCGTGAATGTGAAGAAGCTAGCGGCAGTTCTTGCATGAACGTCACCCTGGGCAAATCCCACCTTCTGTTCTCAATGTGCAACACCGGGTTCATAAAATAAGGGGAGAAAGAATTTTAACTTTTTCTTTCTTTCTATCTTTCTTTCTTTCTGAGTAAAGATAAATCTTAATTTTCTCTTTTACAAACAGGCTTCTCAAAACTTGTTTAATGCTTTAAAAAAAACTGCAATCAGTGAAACATAAATTAGTTAAATCCATAATAGATTATTGCTTAGATGGCTCTCATTTAACGGTTGTCTTTGGTCCCAAAAAAAATAACCAAAAACAAAAACATAGTAAATGCTGTTTACTCTTTTTGTTCTTCCATTTTTGTAAAATTTTACAAAAATCAATTTTCATTTGTATATTTGAGCAGCTTAGAAACTAGAGCTCCATACTCCTTAAAGAAAGAGTGAATTAGCCCTTTATTTAACACAAAATTATAATTTTGTACAATACCTTTGGTGTCTGGACATGTTTCCTTACAGTGGATGCACTGTGTGCAATATGGGGAGGTTAACCCCTCCTTATTGAGCACAAATTACAATAAGTAATGGAAAACTTTTACAGGGCACAGCTGGTAACTTTGTTTTGTCAAATGCTGTATACCGCCCCACGATAGCTCCCTGGGGGTGAGCCGTATCACCCATACTGAAAAGTGCTGTGGAATAAGCCATGTCTGGCTTCCTTTCAGCACTTTTTGACTGAATACATGCGAGTCCCCTTGATTTACAAATAAACAGCTTAACCTAAGACAAGCTAAGGCATTGTCAGATTTTATTTTTATTTTATTTTTGGACATAAACACAAACCGAAACCCACATACACAACAGATTGTTATAACACACCAATTATCAATTGGAAGTGCAATCCATATTATTGGAAGTGCAATCCATACGCATGAATGCATAAGTTGCCTCAAATCAGAGTCTACTCCCATGAAGTTTTATCCTTAAATCTCCCACTGGCAGAAACCTGAAAAATTAGTTTTTCCATTTTGATTTGTTTAAACATAACCGATCAGCATTCAGCTGCATGCAAGGAGCAGTAAGAGGAAGATGAGAACTGGACACAGCTAAACAAAAATAACAGTCAACATTTACAAGAGCTCAACCTGAAGCATAAAAATAGTAGTAACAAATTTGAATAATATTGAAAAGTTCATTTATTTTAGTCACTCGATCATTTGCATATAGGCTTAATGTGTCTGCTCATAGCTAATGCAAACACAACATTTAAGATTCAAATATTGCATCAGACCAACAAAACAAAAATGGGCTTATTGAAAAGTATGTTTAATATCTGCTTAATGTTTGTTGTTTTCAAAAGTTATCTTTAATCTGACAAATGTGCCCCATCAGAAGACATCTTCCCACTTAGGGAATATTACTTTATGAGGTTCAAGAGATTTGATACAATAAAACATTTCTTTGCACGGAAATGAGTCGATACCAACTGAAAATACGAAAGAACCTTCTTAGCATTGCCACATTTATAGACGGACACTGTGGGAACCGAGACATATCACCAGATCTGGCTTTGTGCTGCCACCCAATCACAAGCTGCCACACCTGCTCTTGAAACTAAGTCACCTGTATTTCTGTTACCTTCATTCAAACAGAGTTTCACTGAGGTGGAGCAAAGCTAGCTCGACAACATTGCAGAATTTTTGCAACCAAGACAGGCTGACGGATGTTCATAACCGTAATCCGTGGTGCTGTTGATTGGACCTGACTTTCATGTTTTTAAAAGCTCCAAGTTATGCTTATTTTCATCCATACTTAGTTTGTACTACCATCAAAAAAAGTTGAAGTCTGTACTGTTCAACAGCGTTACCACTCGCAAGGCCAGAAAAGGGGTCAAGACAGCGAGAGGTACAGAGTGAGCAGTTGGCTTTATTGAAGGTTGCTCTGCTTTTATCAGCGTCGGTACACACAGAGGCACTTTAACACTTTGATCTTCAAAGGGAGATGAGCCGGAATGAGGGGCAATAAGAAGATAATAATGCCAATCTACATCCATTACTCCATAGATCATAGGGTTACTGTAGCGTGTAAAGTAGACTTACCTTCAAGCAGGGAAGCCCTTTTTCATGTAACCACATTGCCATCTTGTGGTTGCAAATGCTCACTTTTGATTGTGCACACTGTATTCAGCTCGGGCACTTTCTAAATGTAATGAAAGTAAACTTTCATCTGTCTTATCTGAAGTCAGACATGGATTTAAAAAAAAAAAAGTTAGCATTTATTCAAGCCTTTTTTTCCAATACAAATGGGATAGAAGTTTAAATGCATGAACAACTGTGAATTAAAGTATCATGAAAGTAAAGCTAATATTTACACTGTCGGTCAAAAGTTTGGACTCCCCTTCTCATTCAATGGTTTGTCTTTATTTTTATTACTACCTCTGGGATCTCGTTCCAGACAGTTGGAAAACCACTCCGGGTGACTAACCTCATGAAGCTCATCGAGAGAAGGCTGAGAGTGACCAAGGGAGTAAACAAAACAAAGCGGGGATATTTAGAAAATGCAAAAAAAATATAGAGTTTTGAGTATTTTTACAATTTTGTGTTTGATATTTAACTCTATATACTTTTGAGTCATAGTTTGGATGTCGTCACTATGTATCTGCAATGTAGAAAGTCATAAAGATATGGAAAAGCCATTGAATGACAAAGGTGAGTCCAAACTTTTGACTGGCAGTGTAGAATTATCTAATGATAATTCTACACTACCGCTCAAAAGTTATAAATGTTCTTACATATTTAATAAAACGCTTAATTTTCTTCAATTAAAATGCCATTAAATGAATCAGAAATAGCTTCTATGCATTTTCATTATAGGCAGTCATATTCTGCCTATAATGGGGTGGTCAGCACAGTCACCAGATCTTAGCCCTATTGAGCTTTTGTGGAAGCAACTTGACTGTAAATTGGGAGGAGTTTCAGGAGGCATCAGGTTGACGTTTCTTCAGAATAACTCAACAAACTGACAGCTAGAATGTCAAAGGCTGTAAATGCTGCATATGGAGGATTCTTTGATGAAAGCAAAGTTTCAAGGTCACAATAAATGGTCATTATGCAACTCATTTGGTTAATAAAATGTGTGTTTTCTTGGAATTTTGTGTACAAGCAAACAAGCAGGACATTGCTAAATAACCTTCAGGCTTAATGAACTTCTCAAATAGGTTAAGCTCTAAACCTAGATACAAAAATCTAATTTAAAATTACATTATTTTAAAAGACCTTTAAATAGGGATCCAAAACCCAGTATTTTCTTATCTGATATCGGCAGTAGTGGCGTAATTAGCAATTATGTGTAATAATAAACACTCTTTAAAACACACCTTTAAAGGAGTTTTTATGAGAACTATTTTTAATAAGGTGGCTTTTAGACTCTGGAAATACTATCAGTTATTAGGCTTAAATAATAATAACTTTCATTAACAGAATCAAAATGTGTCCATATGAGTTATAATCAGGGGAGATTGCAAAGTCCAAAGAGTTTGTTTAGAATCAGCCTTATTATATAGATCTGTTCACATTTGTAATAGCATGTTTGTTTGTAGTACAACAAAAATAAAAAAAGAGTTTTGTACTTTATTTCTGACTATGGCTAAATCTACCACAAGTAAAAGATCAAATGCAGCATACTTGTTAGATTATTTCCATTTTATACCAATAAATGACTAACACATTGTCAAGTAACAAACAATAAATTGATCTCTGCTGCAAAATATAAACCAAAGTCAGAAAAAGTAGCAGTTTAAATGGAATTGGTCCTTTCACAATTTCTGCACTTCTCTCCCAATGTCATAAATAAAAGGTTTTCCTCACTTTTGCTTCATTTAGAGTATTATACTTAGAAAACTAAGTAAAGTCTGACCTCTAGTGGTAATCTAAAGAAAATACAACTTGGAGAGAAATAGTTCTGCAACAAGTGCATGAAAGGATGACTTTTGGAGATTCTCAAAGAGATGTGTCCATCAAATTAGTTTATGTTTCATACATTTCTTATTTAGTTTGGAGTCCAATTGTTTTGTCAATTTAAAGCTTTTATTTAACTTATTCGGTTACTTGCGTCATGTTTGCAGAGGAACAAAATTGTTGACTTTTAAGGTTGAATTTTGGAACATTACTTGAGTATTTTTAGGTTACCTTTACTGTTAATTCATTTTCAACTTTTCTTGTACATAGTTTTGAGGGACTGTTATTAAGATTTAGGTTATCCAATGAATCATCTTTCAGGAAAATGTTGTGGCGTAAGGAGGTTCATTTTTAAACATAAAATGAATCCCCTTCATTTGACATTGGAAAAATAATGTGAGGAGATATCTAACAAGTATAGAACATGCTTGTTGTTATTAATAATAGTAGTGTAAATGTTGAACTATGGATTTAAAGCACAGTTCTAATATATAAATTAGAATATGCATTCAATAAAATAAAACAAATAAAACAATATATGCATTCTGATGAAGCTTGTTTGTCAGATTAAAAGTACCTTTCAAAAATACAGCCTTTAGCTGGTATTAAGCACAATTTTCATTAAATCCAGATTTCTATATTGATTTTTTGTATTGGTCTGATATATTGTGTTTTCATTTGCTGCAAGTGAAAATGTATCATAATTCACTGAGTTAATGTTAATACTCAGTAGCACTGTGGCATTATATATTTAATTTTATTCTAACAGTTTATTCTTTTAAATTTTTAACAGTTTTTTTTTTGTCTGATTTTGAAGGATTTTTTTTAAATTAAATCATTGCCATGTTCTTTAGCAGTCTGGTTGGCTATTGTTAAAGGCTATTTTTTTTAATTAAATCATTGCCATGTTCTTTAGCAGTCTGGTTGGCTGTTGTTAAAGGCTATATAAATTAATAAAGGAATAACTATTTCAAATAAGTTAGAGTGTAATTAATCTATATAATGTAGTTCACTTAGTTAATTACGTTATTAAATTTAACTTTTCAATAGGATTCTAATTTATTGAACATGATTCTATATAATTAAAACCTTAATTTGCTTGAATGTATTTGTTCTATTTTTTATCTTTTATGAAAATATAGTTTTTGCTAGGATTAACAACATTAAAAAAACAAGGATTTTTAAAATCACATTTCCATTGTGAAAAAAAAGACTTTTACAAGTTTTAAATCACTGCCTTCGGTATTGAAGTGGTCAAGATGAGAATTGCAGAGAATGTGAACTTTCCCTTTATTGTAAACTGTTGCATATGGTTTCCACAAGGGGGCAGCAGAGTTTAAGAAATACGTGTCTACTTTTAATTAGTCATTTTTTCCCCATTGTGTAAGGAAGTACTCTGAAAAATACTCTAATTAAAGCCTTTAATTCAGATATATGTTATTATAATCCAAAAGTTGACAAAATAATCTCAGAAGCAAATCTGATTCCCACAGAATTAACTGAAAAGGAGTTTTATCTTATTTCTAGTCATAAAACCTAAATACAAGGTAATCCCTGTATCTAAATTTTCCATAAAGAGTGGTAAAAAAGCCAATGTTCGTGTCTTTTGTTATATAAGAGATAGATGCTTATTTTATCCTACTGCACTAAAAGTGAGAAGAAATCCAATAGCGTGGACCAGATGAGGGATGGGTTACTTAGATAGGAATGGGTCATTGACATGCAGTGCAGTTTTCATTGTGTCCAATACCCAGCAGAGAAAAAGGCCATCCAGGTTGGATGGACCTAAAACAAGGACATTTCCCACCCAAGCAGAGATAAAATATGAAACCATGCTGGGAGAAAAATCTGGAAGTTAAACTTTTCAAATATCGACATAATTCCACCTGGTATTATTTCTCTCTCTCTCGCCCTCTTTCGTGTGAGGTAAGGACATTTTCACTGCTTGAATGCATCTCTCCTATGTGCGCATCCATAGTGCCCTTACAGTGAGGTGGGGTGCAGAGTAAACCGAACTGTGAATGGACCACTTTTTGCCCATCTGTGCAGACAGAGATGCCCCTGTGCTGGGCTGTGGGTATTTGCTTGTTTGCTCTACAGTTTGTACACTTATGCTTGTTGGGGTCAAGGGCAATGTAAGAAAGATGCATGAGGCTGTTTTGCACCCATCCAAGGTTCCAAAACATAAATAACAGAAGTGAAAAGGGAAGCTTTATATTTAAAAAAAAAATTAAATGTTACTTAGGTGCATTATCCTTATAAAGCCCTCAAAACCACTTTTTGTGATGCACAATGCTTACAGGCAGTTTTTGAACCAGCATAACTCCCAATATCCAAAAACTTGTCCTATTCAACTAATTTCCCAGCAGGAAATCTTAAATCTGCAGCTGTTACTCATCAGCATTCACCCTCCT
The DNA here is from genome assembly GCA_037039145.1 of Fundulus diaphanus. Taxonomy (NCBI): domain Eukaryota; kingdom Metazoa; phylum Chordata; class Actinopteri; order Cyprinodontiformes; family Fundulidae; genus Fundulus; species Fundulus diaphanus. Next base: position 27,295,897 of record CM073140.1, on the reverse strand, counting down.
CCCTTATCCCCATCTTCATTCAGGGTTTACTTCAAAAATTAAAGCATCCCTCACTAATGAGTATCATTACAGCGCGGAGAACTGTTGTGGGCCTGTAGAAAGGGAAACAAAACGCCAAGCTGGCACAACTGTGGCAAAGAGCCAGAGAAAAACTGAAAAATAGCTAATTAGTCTAAAGGCTGATCTGGTGTCCTAGCATCTGGGGAGGCTGAAGCTGTGTGTGGCATCTGTGACAAAGAGCTTTATGAGAGGAATCTTGACACCCCCTTTGAGGGATGTGATGCACAAATAAAAAACAGGTCAAAGCTGAGCTTTAGAACACAGTGCATATTCTCACTACACTTTAGTATACCATGCATAAGGAAAAAGGGCAGGAAAAATCCTAAATGGAGCACATACGGAATAAAAACAGACTCGCTCCAAGCTTTTTCAAAACCCCTCCACTTCTCCCTTTCAGACGCACATAAACAAAATGGGCACAAACACATACACCTCGAAACAAAGGTGCCATTTTACTCAGGAAGGGTCAGCAGTTCTTCATCAGACAGGGGCTTGTTCTTGGTCCGAGGCTGCTGCCCAATCTCAAGCCACCCTCCCATGGCTCCACCGACCCCCCACCTAAGCCCCCCTCCCCTCCATCACCACCACCCCTGAGACAAGCTCCCCATTGTTCCTGCACGACTAATAAATGACAGTTCTCCTGTTTAGACAAACTTTAGAGCCTATTCTAAACACACTTGAGCTGAGCTTAAATGGCGCTCTATAGGCAAAGGTACACAAGGGATATTTTACATGGAGGTTCATAGCCTCCACTCTGACACTAATGATGGAAATATTTGTCCAGCAATTCAATTTTCTGCCCGTGCGTGACAAGATATAATACTTAATTTTTTTATAAAAAATGAGGTCATCTTGCTTAATAAAGAGTTTTTTATTTAAATATATTAATTAAATCCAAGCTCCGGTGCTGTAGTTGCACCAATGAGCTTGATCAAAGTCAGGAAACCAGACATGATAAATCGCTACTCAACTTAAGCTTATAAACACACCATTAACACACTCGACCACAGCAACTCTATCTGTTTGCCTAAAGCACTATGCAAGGGGGGGGGGGGGTAGTTTTCTCTTTCTGAGCCTGTATTAGCATGCCCAAAGAGAGGGGATGGGGGGCATGCTAATACACACATGTGCATCCCTGGGGCCACTCTGAACTGACCAAGTTTACTGGAAAGTTTCCATTTGAAATATCTAACCAAGCGGCTCTAAACATTTTGGAGTAGGGTGAATTCCTTCATCAGTTAGGTGTTGTTTCTTCAGTAAAGGGAAACGGTTCAGATCCGGAACAGAGTATCACAAGACAATGGGCAAAACCACAGAAATCAGTCCATTCTATTGAAATACGACACAACAGATTAGCCTCAATTCACAAAGAAGTGCAGGTGATGAGAAATTTCCGCTAAACTGGTTAGCAAAATAAAACCAGGGCTGTTACGTCCAACTCCGGCGTGTATATTTCTCGGCTGCGGTTCACCGCAAGTGGATCGTATGACAGAGCAGCCAGCAGCGCACGCAGAGCCCGAGAGAAAGTGGATTTTTTTCCACTTCCATTTCCTTTTTCAACTAGGGAATCAAGCATTGATAAAAGTCTAATCTTGTTCCACAACTGATGTCCATATTCGGGTTTATGACCCCTACGTGTACAGCTGCTGAGCGGGCAGGGGGTCACGTCAACAGACACACTCCCGCTCTGCTGTTTAAACGGCGAAAGGGGGAGGAGGAGACCAGAGTGATGAGAAGAAGAGTAAAATGAAAAAACTTAAAAAAAAAAAAACTCCTGTGTTTAGTCAAGCTCACTGACACAAAGTCTGTCTTTGTCTGCCTCCCAGGGTGCCAGATAAAGGAATTCTTGTGTGTTGGGGGGGGGGGGGGGGGGGGGGGGCTCTGACCGAGTTTATTTGACACTTCAGCCCCTTTTGTGCAGCGAGTGTCCCACCGTCAATGCTGGCCATGAGAGTCACTTGGCATTAGACAGAGGGTCCCTCTTCAGCGGAGAAAGGGGGTCTTGTTTGGAGAAGATTTTTAATACAGGGGGTGAAAGGGGGTGGTGGGGGGGTTGATAAGTTCCTTTAGTTTGTACACATGCATACAGTAAGGCAAAAAAAAAAAAAACAATTAGGGGGGATTTTCTTTATTGCAGATCACATGTGCGAGAAATGAAGGCACATCTGCATCGTCAGGTAGAGGGATCCAGCGATAACGAAAGGAACTTCCCAGGACAGGAAAATCCAGACACAACCAGGTCACTGTCACCTGAATGGAGTCACTGTAGCAGAGAGGAAGGCTTTCAAGGACCCACACTGTGCACACATATATATATTTTTTGCTGTAAGCGATCTCTAACGACCTGGAACAGGTTGCTGAGACGTCAAACAGGTGCATGGCTACACTATATAAAAGCCTGCATGTTAAATGATTGGGTTCGCGGCGACACTGAACCCAGCTCAACTTAACTGGAGGAAGTTTTGGTTAGAAATCTGCCCCTAACAGGCTTCTATGCTCTACCCTGCAGAACAGGTGAACCTGAACATATACACACACTATAAAAATGAATTTTGGAGGGTGTTAAATATTATCCATTTAAATTACTTTGAATGCAGCCGAGTATATTAGTTGGTAAATGGGAGATTGAATAATATTAACAAAACTATCATTTTGATTGGGGTAAAAATAAATAAATAAAACGCCGGGTCAGCTAGCCTTTAGTTATTTTAACGTGTCCAGTGTCCAGCAGAGTAGGTCTGTATTAAAGCTGATGTGATAATATCGTTACCAATAACTACAAACATGTCAGCTTACTATTGAGAACATTGATGCCGCTTGTGTTTGGGAGACTTTCTGTGTTTAAGTTTGCATCCCACTTTGGCCAGTTTAGCGACAGCGCTAATACTAGGCTAGCGGTAAACGGTTGCCAATGAAGAACACATCAAATGATTACACACAACCTGTTAGGACTATTTGTGGTGCATGTAACCTGTGGCGCCTTAAGCACCAAGCCCCAGTTATTGTTGTATGTTTGTAATGGGAGGACAAACAAATGACCAAAATGATCACAAAAGTTAATATTTGGTTGGATTTTAACTGCTTTATTCGCATGTTTTTTTTTTTTTTTGGTTTGTTTTTCTGTTAGACTTGCATCATTTACACTCTACCCAAATACAACACTTTGTATGCCAATTTATGCAGTTTGTTGTATGATTTGCTGCTATAAGTTTGTGTGTGTGTGTGTGTGTGTGTGTGTGTGTTAAGATTATTTATTTTCACTCAGTAGAAACAAGCCTTAAGAGATATTACAATTTGACTTTAAGGGCAATTAGAGAAGAAATTGGCCACAAGGGTGTGTTAGGGAGATAACATGGAACCTTTGACCAAAACAGACGCTCTGGGAATAAAAGATCATTCCAAACAGAGATCCAAATGAGAAGCTGAACCATCACCCCCTAAATAAAGCTTCAGAAAGAAAACCAATCAACACTTTCAAGTATAACATTTTACTGCTATAAAAGCAAGTTGACTTTTCCCTCCACCTACCTGCTTGTTCAGGAGGCTCACGTTGACCATAGTATTCACTGGAAAGCACCAAGCACAGCTTTCAGTTATATTCCAGGATATTTCTATCCGTATTTTTCCTTGTGGCACGTCCAAATCCAATAGGGAGCATAAGTTCCAAATATCCAAAAAATAGGGTAGCCTTACGCATCTTCTTATTGACCACTCTGGACTGTGCGTGTTTCCAAAGAAAAGCGAGTGTCCGTGAGCCGACTTGTTCAACAGCAGGAGCAAAACAGGAACAGATCCAACTCATTCTGGGGGGGGAGAACAATTCCTCTATTCCATTAAAAACGATCCTTGGTTTAAATTAGTTTAATCCTCCAGCTGAAGGCAGAAAGTATAACTTTTCCACACGTGTCAGCGCTGAAACGTAACTTGGTTGGTTTGACCCCTTAATCCATGACATGGACCCTTAACCGAGATGGATCCAGGAGATTGTCGCCGATCAGGACTCGAAGATGCTGGATCCTCCTCACGGTTCGGTGCAGGGATGTTCTCCGCTGCTGCTCCGCGGTTATGATGCTCCCCCGTGAAGAGCCGCAGCCTCAATGAGCCATAGTTTGAACAGGGCAGTGAGACACACGCTTCTGTCAACTGACGCGACCGCGAATTGCATTGTGGTAAATGGAGTTAACCGGTGCGGCGTCTAACACGGAAGGAATAACGTCAAATTAAGAACGTCTGGAAACTACAAGACAAAAAAAAATCTGTTTCAAACGCATGTTACTGTGTTACGTTGACACAACCAATGAAGTCCTGTTTAAATTCTATGAAAAGTGATATCTTCTTTGGAAAACACAGGTTATGTGATAAGATTCGTTACTTCAAACTTAATGTAAATTTCGAAAAACATTTATTTCCTGTTAAATACGTATTTAGACTAAAATCAAGGTATATGCTGGTGTTCTGACAGAAGTGCATTGGTTCAGATATTAAAACTATTATAATCTGGCAGTAATCGCTTGTGATCTGTTGGACTGATTCCAGGTTGCGTGTGAGCAGTGTGTGTGAGTAATAATGATCATCTGTCGCTGCGCACAGATACAGAGATGCCGAGATGAATCACCTTCCCATGAATGAATCTTTTGTCTCTCTTACCTCACTTTCATGTCTTAACCACCTCCAGGCTTGCTTGTATATCTGGGATCATAGCTTCCTTTAAACTTGAAATGGAGAGAAAACAAAAAAGACGACTGGATTTTAAGGAGTGGAGCACAGAATCAAAAGACATTGTTAACTGATTGCCTGTGATACAGCTTGGGCCAGTGAAATAGAGTTGCATGTCTGCTCTTTAATTGTGCTTTGACTTATATCCACTTGTATTTACAATTGTTTGCATTTGTCATTAACAATCTAAAGATAAGGTCCCTGATACAATGAGTATATTTCTGACTTTTTTGGGGGGTATTAATGAAATAAACTCATGCAGTTTCATTATGAAATGCTTAATTCACCAAAAGTAACCATACACTGTATAATTATTACGCTTTTCTTTCTTTTATAACCAGTTACGTTTATTCACTCTTATATTTTTATGTGATAGACTAATAAAAAGCTATGCATTAATTGTAAAATGGAATTAAAAAAATATAATTTGTCCCAAAGTTGTTTTACAGATTGAAATCTGAGGATATGGTATGTATTTAAAGATGCATCTCCAAAGCATGATGCTGCTACAACCATGTTTTCCCATAGGGATGGAGTTTCCAGGGTGATGTGTAGTATTGGTTCTCCTCCATGTGGATCTCTGCAGCTCCTCCAGTCACCATAGGCCCCTTGGCTGCTTCTCCTTTTCCTGCCTCTCAGTATAGGCAGATGGTCATGTCTTGGTGGGTTTGTAGTCGTCTTATACTTGTTGTAATTAATCTGTGAGATGCTTGAAATATTTTTTATAAATTAATCCAGCTTTAAACCTATGCTGTATTTGTACTCATCTGAAATTACACAGAAGTAGACTTAATGTACCAAGTAGGTGACTTTTAAAGATATTTGGTTCCAATTTTTAGTTTTTTTTTTTGTAAATGTATTTTTAACAATCATGTTCCTTTCACTTAGCACTGTGTTGGTCCTCATCATGCAAACTCCAGAGAAAAAACAGGGAAGTTTGCAGTTTTAATGTGAGAAAGTGTGAAAAGGTTCAAGAGGCATGACACTGCTGCAAGTCACTTCCCTTTACCTTAACCAAGGTTACAATACACGCAATTTCACATGCTAATACTTTCTATCTGCGCAGCAGCAGGTGAAGCTCCACTCCAGCTTTTCCCAAGCTCCATTGGACGAGCTCCAGCGGAGTCCAGGAGTACCTGAATTGCACGCAATTCTGTCAATTGCAGGTACTTGATGGCTTTCTTGTGTGCAGGGTTGAAAAGTTGCTGAGGTTTGCGCACATGGCATTGCGTGACTAGAGCTGGAGATGAAAACACAAAGACATTGTTTGCAGTGATCAAACCCCCTTTATAGTAACTCAGCAGCATTCCTGTCTCGCATTCCTGAGCCACCGCTGCTGTGTGAAGGGTTTTCTTTTACGTTAGAGAAAAAAAAAGGAAAAGAAAAAGAGGGTTATGCATTTTTGTCTGGTTCACTGTGTTGACCTCGCTTCTCTCACACACATTCTCACTATGTTCGTTATTGATGAATTAAGACTGAATAAAGGATTAGCAGGGGCTGATATCTTATGAGGGTAATTAACTGGTAGCAGTCTTTAAACCAAAACTATGCAGTGAATGCAAATAACATAGCCAGAAGCTCCATTTACTTTATGCTCAGTTTCACAAAACAGCCAGATTGAATGAAAATGCATGATCATTGTTTTTCACATGATGCATTTGTCTGTAATCATACCAAAGCATGGACGCAAGAGCCTGAAAATGTGTGTGTGCCCAGTTTTGTAGTAATCAGCACTCAAATGTTTTCCAGATTGGTGTGACAGGGCTAATCATCTCCAGAGAGTAAAAAACCATTCGGAGGTTTCCACCCATCTGCTCCGACAGATGGGAGGAATGCATGTGAAAATCCAGAGGAAAACTAGGCACAAAGAGCATAGGGAGCTCTTGGATGGTTTTAAGCAGCAATAACATTAATTTTGTCTTTCCCACAGAGGGGTGTCAAATTTACAACACATTGAAATCTTCTGTAGTCTAATCAAATATTTAGAACCCACAGCCTCTAGGGCCGCCTTGGATTCAGACATACAAAACACAGAGGACAATCAAGTCACTCATATCTCCAGCATGAGCTCTGAGAGTGATTAAGACTGGAGCACATTCATTACTAGCCCGCCTCAGACAGAGAGGGGCTTCAGAGCTGAGCTCTTGTGTTGGACTGTTTGGATGTCCTATTCCCTTGTATCTCTTTGACTACCTCCAACACAAGGCTCCATTCAACCAGAGTGGGAACAAATGTTTCCTTATGTGGCTCTAAGTGGCCAAGCTTCAGCGACAGGATAGACAACAAGGGTCTATGAGACCAGAAGGCACCGAAGGATGCATTAATTCCGGCCCTAAAAGGACTTACACCGTCTTTTAGTATGAAATGGATAGAAAGAAGATATATGAAACAACAGTTAGATTGTTCTCAAACTATTTTCTCTTTTTTTGCACTCTTTTTTTAGTGTAATGGGGAATTCATTTGGAAAAATCATCTAGAAAACCTAAGGCTGCCTTCCCATGTGGGCAGCAGATGCAATTTCATGTTCAGCCAGTTTGTGGACCTCCATGTGTTTTGTTGACCAACATTTTGGAAACATGTTAAAAGGAGTTAAGTGGGTAAATGTAAGAATGGGTCAAAAATAACTCCTTAGCCTATTTTGCATTATAAGAAATGTCCTGTTTACTTTTTTCCTCCGTAAGCACCCAGGATAAAGAGCTAATCCTCTTGTGCTATGACACTGATCAGGCTGGATTTCTTCCAGGAACTCCCAGAGTCAGGTTTAGTGAAGAGCGAACCTTTGAAAGCAATCCATGTAATTCATGATAGAACGTCCTTCCAACCACTTTTGAATCCATGTCAACCAAAAACATTTCAGTACACTCACATATGTTTTCCATTATAAATAATTGAAAATTCCAATCAGGTTTTAAAGCATGGCAGAGCACTGAAATATACCTTTTAAGAGTTTTAAATAACATTCATCAACCAGTGAGTCAGAAAATTCACAGATTTTATTGCTTTTAGACCTCTCTCTTTGACACAATATTTCGTTGCTGTGACTTAAAATGCTGTTTGGTATTAAAGTCTCTGCTGTAAACTAGCTGAAATGTGCTATTTGTTTTTGTACACGCTGCCCCTTTCATTGTTTTGCGGATGACATCCTGGTCTATCTGCCAAAGAAACGTTGCTTCAAAAAGTTCCTGGAACCACTAGTGGACTGTAACTGTAAGGTCAATTCTCAGAAGAAGTTAAATTTTCTGTGTTTTAATAATTTTAAAATGGAAGTCATTTAGTTTGGACATGCTAAATTCTAACATAGCCTCTGTGTGCCTCAAACGCTTGCTCCCTGCAGGTTTTTCTGTTGACAGGAATCTGGTTGTATTACCTGACAACTTTCTGAAGTTGAATCTCCTCACATTCAGAAACCTGTGTGAGCACTATAATCAACCGACCAGTTTTTTTCTTTGGTGTTTCAAGATCCAGACAGAAATAACAAAGTGAGTCCCACTTCGCAGTAGCTCCTTCAAAATGATAAATTTACCGATTTATGAACACATTGCTCAGACTACTGACATTTAAATGATTGCTAGAGACTCCTCTGTTTGCATGTGATTTCACTGGAAACTAATATTTAAGCAGATAGTGTAAATTTGCTGTGATTTTGATCTTTTTTGTTTGTTTCTGTATGTGTGTTTATTTTAAGTTTGAATAGAGTTGATTGCTGCTTTTCTTTGTTTTAATTTGGTCTTTGTGTTATTTATTTGTTTTATTTTGACTGTAAAGCTCTAAAGCTTTTGGTAAACTTTATTTTTTTAAATCCTCTTTATATATAGATTTGATATTTGTCATTAGTGTGTGACTTATTAATTTATTTATTTAACTCTAAAATACGAGTTATTTTAGCTGACTTTATAAAACAAGATCAAGAAACGGTTCCAGTCAGTTATATGTAATAATTTTTGAATCCAGTTCAAAATAAACCAATTACAAAAATCTAATACAATTAGAGCTCAATAATTACGCAATATGAAAGTATATATTTTATCTATATGTTTTGATTTATAATACAGTGCAACAATCAAATTTAGTAAAACACAGTACCGGTTAGAACAAGATAGCCAATGGATTGCTTCATTTATGTTCAATCCTCCATGTTAATCTGGCTATGGGCAAAAGGAGATACTGGAAAGAAAGAAATTCCGTCCGTCCGTCCGTCCGTCTTCTTCCGCTTATCCGGGGTCGGGTCGCGGGGGTAGCAGCTTCAGTAGGGAGGCCCAGACGTCCCTCTCCCCGGCCACTTGGGCCAGCTCCTCAGGAGGAATCCCAAGGCGTTCCCAGGCCAGCCGGGAGACATAGTCCCTCCAGCGTGTCCTGGGTCTTCCCCTGGGCCTCCTCCCGGTGGGACGTGCCCGGAACACCTCACCAGGGAGGCGTCCAGGAGGCATCCTGACCAGATGCCCGAGCCACCTCAACTGGCTCCTCTCGACGTGGAGGAGCAGCGGCTCTACTCTGAGTCCTCCCCGGATGACTGAGCTCCTCACCCTATCTCTAAGGGAGAGCCCAGACACACTACGGAGAAAACTCATTTCAGCCGCTTGTATCCGGGATCTTGTTCTTTCGGTCACGACCCAAAGCTCGTGGCCATAGATGAGGGTAGGAACGTAGATCGACCGGTAAATCGAGAGCTTCGCCTTTTGGCTCAGCTCTCTCTTCACCACAACGGATCGGTACAGCGCCCGCTTCACAGCAGACGCTGCACCAATCCGCCTGTCGATCTCCCGCTCCATCCTCCCCTCATTCGTGAACAAGACCCCAAGATACTTGAACTCCTCCACTAGGGGCAGCACATCCTCCCCAACCCGGAGAAGGCACTCTACCCTTTTCCGGTTCAAGACCATGGTCTCGGATTTGGAGGCACTGATTTTCATCCTGGCCGCTTCGCACTCGGCTGCGAACCGCTCCAGTGAGAGCTGTAGATCACGCCCTGATGAAGCCAATAGGACCACGTCATCCGCGAATAGCAGAGACGCAATCCTAAGGCCACCAAAACGGATCCCCTCAACACCTTGGCTGCGCCTAGAAATTCTGTCCATAAAAGTTATGAACAGAATCGGTGACAAAGGGCAGCCTTGGCGGAGTCCAACTCTCACCGGAAACGAGTCCGACTTACTGCCGGCAATGCGGACCAGACTCTGACACCGGTCGTACAGAGACCTGACAGCCCTTATTAAAGGGTCCGGTACTCCATACTCCCGGAGTACCCCCCACAGGATCCCTCGGGGGACACGGTCGAATGCCTTCTCCAGATCCACAAAGCACATGTAGACTGGTTGGGCAAACTCCCATGCCCCCTCCAGAATCCTCCTGAGGGTATAGAGCTGGTCCAGTGTTCCACGGCCAGGACGAAAACCACACTGCTCTTCCTGAATCCGAGATTCGACTATCCGACGGACCCTCCTTTCCAGAACCCCCGAATAGACCTTACCAGGGAGGCTTAAGAGTGTGATTCCCCTGTAGTTGGAACACACTCTCCGGTCCCCCTTTTTAAATAGGGGGACCACCACCCCAGTCTGCCAGTCCAGGGGAACTGCCCCCGATATCCACGCAATGTTGCAGAGCCGCGTTAACCAGCACAGCCCCACAACATCCAGAGCCTTAAGGTACTCCGGGCGAATCTCATCCACCCCCGGGGCCTTGCCACCGAGGAGCTTTTTAACAACCTCGGCAACCTCAGCACCAGAGATGGGAGAACCTAACCCAGAGTCCTCAGGCTCTGCTTCCGCAATGGAAGACGTGTTGGTGGGATTAAGGAGGTCTTCGAAGTATTCCGCCCACCGAAACACAACGTCCCAAGTCGAGGTCAGCAGCACACCACCCCCACTGTAAACAGTGTTGGTACTGCACTGCTTCCCCCTCCTGAGACGCCGTATAGTGGACCAGAATCGCTTCGAAGCCGTACGGAAGTCTTTCTCCATGGCCTCTCCGAACTCTTCCCACGCCCGAGTTTTTGCCTCGGCGACCAGCCGAGCCGCCTGCCGCTTCGACTGCCGGTACACATCAGCTGCTTCCGGAGTCCCACAGGCCAAAAAAGCCCGATAGGACTCCTTCTTCAGCTTGACAGCTTCCCTCACCGCTGGTGTCCACCAGCGGGTTCGAGGGTTGCCGCCGCGACATGCACCGACAACCTTGCGGCCACAGCTCCGACTAGCTGCCTCAGCAATAGAGGCGCGGAACATGGTCCATTCAGACTCAATGTCCCCCGCCTCCCTCGGGACGTGTTTGAAGTTCTCCCGGAGGTGGGAGTTAAAGCTCCGTCTAACGGGGGACTCCGCCAGACGTTCCCAGCAAACCCTCACAGTACGTTTGGGCCTGCCCGGTCGGACTGGCTTCCTCCCCCGCCATCGGAGCCAACTCACCACCAGGTAGTGGTCGGTGGAGAGCTCCGCCCCTCTCTTCACCCGAGTGTCCAAGACATGTGGCCGCAGGTCAGATGAAACGACAACAAAGTCGATCATTGAACTGCGACCTAGGGTGTCCTGGTGCCAAGAGCACATATGGACACCCTTATGCTTGAACATGGTGTTTGTGATGGACAATCCATGACGAGCACAGAAGTCCAACAACAAAACACCACTCGAGTTCAGATCAGTTGGGCCATTCCTCCCAACCACGCCCCTCCAGGTCCCACTGTCATTGCCCACGTGAGCGTTGAAGTCCCCCAGCAAAACGAGGGAGTCCCCAGGAGGGGCACTCTCCAGTACCCCTTCCAAGGACTCCAAAAAGGGTGGGTAATCTGAACTGCTGTTTGGCGCATAAGCGCAAACAACAGTCAGAACCCGTCCCCCCACACGGATGCGGAGGGAGGCCACCCTCTCGTTCACCGGGGAAAACCCCAACGTGCAGGCACCGAGATGGGGGGCAACAAGTATGCCAACCCCAGCTCGGCGCCTCTCACCATGGGCAACTCCAGAGTGGAAGAATGTCCAGCCCCTCTCAAGGAGACTGGTTCCGGAGCCAGAGCGGTGCGTCGAGGTGAGTCCGACTATCTCTAGTCGGAACCTCTCGACCTCGCGCACAAGCTCAGGCTCCTTCCCCACCAGAGAGGTGACATTCCACGTCCCACGTGGAATGTCACCTCTCAGATTATACAGATTGGTCAATGTCATTCCTATAAACAGAAAAATTCCTTTTTCAGAAGCAGACTCAGGACATGCGGCCACATGCACTGATGGGCTGGAGGTTGAAATAAACCAGAATGGCCACAGGTAAAAATTCTTCTACCCTGATGCCTAATAATGCAAAGATGTAAAGAGAAAATTTATGAGAGCTAAAGAGAAAATTTGTGAGAGCAAACACACATTTGTGCATTTTATCCAAGGTGGACAAGAGGAATGGAAGTTTACTGGAAAGGTAACCATAAAACATGTTTTTTCATGAACACGTTTTTCAAAATGTACTTTGCTTGTTTTACTGTAATTGTATCCATTAAAATGTTAAAATGGCTTGTACTTGTCAGTCGTTCACACATTCACACCCTGACGGTGGTGAGCTACGTTAGTAGCCACAGCTGCCCTGGGGCAGACTGACAGAGGCGAGGTTGCCATACATCGGCGCCACCGGACCCTCTGACCACCGCCAGCAGGCAATGTGGGTGAAGTGTCTTGCCCAAGGACACAACAACTGAGACGGTTGGAGCAGGGGATCAAACTGGCAACCCGCCAGTTACAGGATGACTTCCATCTCTTGCGTCACCGTCGCCTATTAAATCAGCATAAAGGCTTGGTGTCCAGTCATAACAATATTCACTCATTGGTGCAGGTTTTGGACTTTTTAGTCTTAATAGGACTTTAAATTAGACTTTGAAAACATGGAAATGGAATATTTTTACAAAATATTAAAACCAAGTGGGACATGTTGAAGAAGGAATATGGTACATGTAGATATCTAAATGTGTGTTTGCTTCTCTTTTAGGCCCAAAACGATTCTGTGCTTATTTTAAACAATTTGTGCACAGTTCTAGACAAAAAAAAAAAAAAAACACAAACCCATAAATATATGAAAAAATGAATCTTCTTAGAAAAGTCAGGCCATTCTGTATAAGGTGCATACTGTGAATGGTTAATATTCACAGTCTGTCCAAAACAAAAGTCAACACCTGGATTTAACAAGGCAAGTAGCTAAGAGCCTCCCATTGGATAATTTTTGCATGGATTATTATGTTTCAGTTAGCAACAAGCTACCCTAACCAAATCTGTGACTTGTTTCTCATTTCTTAAAAAAAAACATGTCAGAAGACACATTCTTTGGTCATAGAAAAGTTGTTAAGGTTTTACCAGAACGATCAAATTATTAGCATGCATCAATTAAAGAAAATTCAATTCAATTCAATTCAATTCAATTTTATTTATATAGCGCCAATTCATGAAACATGTCATCTCAAGGCACTTTACAAGTTAGGTTCAATCATATTATACAGATTGGGTCAGATTATACAGATTGGTCAAAAAATGTTCCTATATAAGAAAACCAGTTGATTGCATCAAAGTCCCGACAAGCACCATTCACTCCTGGAGAAGCGTAGAGCCACAGGGAGAGTCGTCTGCATTGTACATGGCTTTGCTGCAATCCCTCATACTGAGCAAGCATGAAGCGACAGTGGAAAGAAAAAAACACCCGTTAGCGGGAAGGAAAAACCTCTAGCAGAACCGGGCTCAGTATGAACGGTCATCTGCCTCGACCGACTGGGGGTTACAGAAGACAGAGCAGAGACACAACAAGACAGACAAAAAGCACAGAAGCACACATTGATCTAGTAATCTGTTCTACATTAGATGGTAATAGTCGGTGATCTGTCCTCCCTGGATGAATTCACAGTCAACAGAACGTCAGACCAGGTGTACCTACTATTAAGAAAAAAGAGAGAGAACAAAAAGTTAAAAGCTGAAATGACAACAGTCATTTCAATGTAATGCAATGCAAATCTGGAGAACAGTAGACTGGAGAACAGTAGAAATCAGTAGAGTGAAAAAAATAGGCCCTGATGTCCTCCAGTAGCCTAAGCCTATAGCAGCATAACTATAGAGGTAGCTCAGGGTAACATGAGCCACTCTAACTATAAGCTTTGTCAAAAAGGAAAGTTTTAAGATTAGTCTTAAAAGTAGACAGGGTGTCTGCCTCACGGACCAAAACTGGGAGTTGGTTCCACAGGAGAGGAGCCTGATAGCTAAAGGATCTGCCTCCCATTCTACTTTTAGAGACTCTAGGAACCACCAGCAGACCTGCAGTCTGAGAGCGAAGAGCTCTGTTAGGAACATACGGGGTAATCAGAGCTCTGATATATGATGGAGCTTGATTATTAAGGGCTTTATACGTTAGAAGAAGAATTTTAAATTATATTCTTGATTTAACAGGAAGCCAATGAAGGGAAGCTAAAATTGGAGAAATATGATCCCTCTTGTTGATTTTCATCAGAACTCTCGCTGCAGCATTTTGGATCAGCTGAAGACTTTGAACTGCATTTTGTGGACTTCCTGATAGTAAAGAATTACAATAGTCCAGCCTTGAAGTAACAAATGCATGGACTAGTTTTTCAGCATCACCCCTGGACAGAATGTTTCTAATTTTGGCGATATTCCGGAGGTGAAAAAAGGAAACTCTGGAAACCTGTTTAATATGGGATTTAAATGACATGTCTTGGTCGAAAATAACACCAAGATTTTTTACTTTACCACCAGAGACCAAGTTAATGCCATCCAGATTCAGTGAATGATTAAGAAGTTTATTTTTTGAGGACTCTGGTCCAAAGATTATAACTTCTGTCTTGTCAGAATTTAAGTGCAGGAAATTTAAAGTCATCCAGCTTTTGATGTCATCAAGACATGACTGCAGTCGAAGTAATTGATTGGATTCATCAGGATTTATGGATAAATATAGCTGAGTGTCATCAGCATAACAGTGGAAATTAATCCCATGCTGTCTGATAATTTTGCCAATCGGAAGCATATATATAGTAAAGAGAATTGGTCCAAGGACTGAACCCTGTGGTACTCCACAAGTGACCCTAGAGCTTGAAGAAGATTTATTATTAACATGAACAAACTGGAATCTGTCCGACAGATAAGATTTAAACAAGCCTAATGCTTTCCCCTTAATCCCTACAGTATGCTCAAGTCTTTGTAGGAGAATATTTTGATCAACTGTATCAAATGCAGCACTGAGATCTAACAGGACAAGTATAGACACAAGTCCATTATCTGAGGCCATGAGAATATCATTAGTGACCTTCACCAGAGCCGTTTCAGTGCTATGATGAGCTCTGAAGCCTGACTGAAACTCCTCAAGTAGGTCATTACTTTGTAAATGTTCACAAAGTTGATTAGCAACTACTTTCTCGAGAATTTTAGATAAGAAAAGAAGATTAGATATAGGTCTGTAATTTACTAACTCATCTTGATCAAGAGATGGTTTCTTAAGTAAAGGTTTAATAACAGCTACTTTAAAAGCCTGTGGCACATATCCATTTACTAAGGATAGATTAATCATGTCTAAAATAGGACCACTGATCAAGGGGAATATCTCCTTAAACAACTTGGTTGGGATTGGGTCTAACATACAGGTAGAAGGTTTAGATGAAGCTAATATTTTAGATAGCTCAGAAAGCTCTACTGCTTCTAGACAGTTCAGACACAGCACAGTTTCTAAAGATTCCTCCAACGCTGCCTCACTTACTGAGGACGAGGTAATCATGGTTGGGAGGATGCCAATTATTTTATTTTTAATGGAATCAATTTTATTTATGAAGAATCCCATAAAATCATTACTGCTAAGAGCTAAGGGAATGGATGGATCAACGGAGCTATGACTCTGTGTAAGTTTGGCAACTGTACTAAAGAGAAATCTAGGATTATTTTTATTCTCTTCAATTAATGATGAAAAATATGCTGCTCTAACTCTGCGAATGGTCTTGTTATACAACAATAGACTGTCCCTCCAGATTAGGTAGGATTCCTCTTGGTGTGTAGAGCGCCATTTTCTCTCCAATTTCCTAACATTGTGCTTCAAGGAACGCAGCTCTGCATTAAACCAGGGAGCCAGCTTCCTGTGAATAATCACCTTTTTTTCAGGGGAGCTACATTGTCCAATGCAGAACGCAATGACAAAGTCACATTGTTAGCAAAGGTATCGATTTGTGAATGGGAAGAAACAGCACTGCTGCCATCTACAGGGCATTTCTGCAATACTGAGGATATTAAAAGGGGGACAGACTCTTTAAAGTTTGATGCAGCATTGTCCGATAGAGATCTACTATAATGGAACCCTCTTTTGGGGGTGGAGAACTCAGTTAGATTAAACTCAAATGTTATTAAAAAATGATCAGATAGGACAGGGTTGTGAGGAAATACTGTTAATACCTCACAATCAATGCCACTGTTAATACCTCACAATCAATGCCATATGTCAGTACAAGGTCTAAAGTATGGAGCCAAGAGTGCGTCGGTTTATGCACATTTTGAGCAAAACCAATTGAATCTAGGATAGTTTTAAAGGCTACACTAAGGTTATCACATTCAGTGTCAACACGGATGTTAAAATCACCCACTATTATAACCTTGTCAGTGTTTATCACCAAATCAGATAAGAAGTCTGACAGCTGATCCAAAAACTGAGTGTAAGGGCCTGGTGGACGATACAAAACAACAAACAGAAGAGGTTTTATTGCTTTGCAGTTTGGATGAGGGAAACTGAGGGTTAAATGCTCAAAAGAACTGTAGTTATTAATTGGCCTGGGACTAATTAATAAATCAGACTGAAAGATGGTTGCCACTCCTCCTCCTCTTCCCACAGATCTAGGAATGTGGAAATTTGAATAATTGGAGGGAGTTGACTCATTTATACTAACGTAGTCCTCTTGTAGCCAGGTTTCTGTGAGACAAAACAAATCAATCTGATTATCAGAAATCAATTCATTAACTAACAAAGTCTTTGGAGGGAGAGACCTTATATTTAATAGACCACATTTAATTCTTTTATTTTTTGGTTCAAGGTGAGCCGTATTGATTTTTATTAGATTTTTATGGTTTGTTCCTTTTAGATCAGTTTTTGATCTGTTAAGTTTTGGCCGTGAGAAAGACACCGTCTCAATAGGATAATGGGTGGGTAACAGTACAGAAGCTGCAGAGAGGTGTGTTAAACTACGGCTCTGCTTCCTGGTCTGGACCCTGTGTTGTCAGCATTTAGGAGAACTAATAAATCCGGCTAGATTCCTAGAAAGAAGAGCTGCACCATCCAAAGTGGGATGGATGCCGTCTCTCCGGATCAGACCAGGTTTTCCCCAGAAAGTTCCCCAGTTATCAATGTAGCCCACGTCGTTTTCAGGACACCACCTAGACAACCAGCGGTTGAATGATGACATGCGGCTAAACATGTCATCACTGGTCAGATCAGGCAGGGGACCAGAGAAAATTACGGAGTCCGACATCGTTTTAGCAAACTCACACACCGAAGCAACACCAACTTTAGTGACCTCCGATCGGCGTGACCGGGTGTCATTACCGCCAGCGTGAATAACAATCTTACTGTATTTACGTTTATCCTTAGCCAGCAGTTTTAGGTAAGATTCTATGTCGCCCGTTCTGGCCCCTGGCAGGCAATTAACTATGGTCCCTGGTGTCTCTAGTGCCACGTTTCTGACTATTGAGCTCCCAATCACCAGAGTCGGCTTCTCAGCGGGTGTGTCGCTGAGTGGGGAAAATTTATTAGAAACGCAGATGGGTTGGTGGTGATCTGGGGGCTGGAATCTAGAGCTATGCTTCTTGCGAACCGTCACCCAGCCGGCCTGGTTACCCGGCTGCACGGATGTTGCTTCTGGAGGACCACTAAGTGAAGTAACGCTAGGTCTATGTGGCTCCGTGCTAGCAAAAGGGCGGCTATCAGCTGGTTTTTCAACAGCACGGAGCCTGGTCTCAGTAGGTTGCTGAAACTTCTAAAGGTGGAGTAAGGACTCTCTGATTTATTATTTAAAATTGGAAGGATTCAGAGGAACAAAAATCTTCACACAACAGAAATGGCTGTAAAACTATCTCTAATGTTCATGAAAGGTGATTAGTTAAACAAAAGCAGTGCTCACACCCATGTTCAGCAGTGAAAGTAAGAGTATTTCCACATAAGGGAAATCATGTGAATGAGGTCAAACATCTGTGTACACTTAAGATAACAATTGATCAGAGAGGCTAATCAGAAAAAAATGCCTCAATTTACCACAGAGCATACATATTGGACTCTGGAGCAAAGTTAGAAGGTCATCCAGTCTACTGAGTCCAGATTTGCCCTGTTCAAAAGGGATGGGCGCATCAGGGTAAGAAGAAATCACATAAATGGATGCACCAATCTTGCCAAGTGCCTATGAGCCTTTAGGGGTAGTGCTGCAATCATGTGCCCAGGGAATAAGGTCAGCTGATGACCTAAATATAATAAATGACCAGTTAGATCATTTAAAATTATGAAATTCCATTAAATACGCACATTTACATGTGCATATTTAATGGAATTTGACAATGAAACAATGTCTACAGTAATAATGTTTTTATCTTTGTATTTGGAAGTTTGCTCTTAAGGTGAATTTACTTGGATGATCAGATTTGGGCATGTTGGCTGTGGATGTCCTCCACTTGTAGATTATTTGTAGGCTGATTTCAGGCTGCTGATTTACTTCGCTCACCAGACTCAAAAGAAGTATTCATTGTGAATTCCTTAGACTGCACTCTCTCCTCAACAGTCCGGAGCCCACTAAACTAAATTGTTTAAGCGGTGCAAACCTCTTTCAAAATTATGAGTAGCAATGTCAGAATTATCTGCACCAAATGTGATGTACAGTACCTGTGTGTAATTTTGTCAATTTTTTTATTTAATTTTTTTAAGTTAGAATGAATAATATTGTGGGGTTGTACTTTTTTTATTCCTCACGAGAAATATAATTTTTTATGACATTTTACAGAAACTAAAAATAAATAATGTGAAGACTGTATCCATACAACCAAACTAAAATTTGGTTAAATTTCACTGTACATTTTCTCAGTCACTGTAATTCTGGCTGTGCACATGACCAATCTTCCTGCGTAAAATTGGTAGAGCTCATTTAATAATCTAATAAACATTCATTTCTCTAGCATCTTCAGGGAATTTTGAAAAATGTTGAGGTGTTATTCCAAAAAACCTAATCTGTGCTGCTATTACGATTACAAAACCAGTTCTGATGTCTCTTTAGAGTCATTATCCTGCTGCCAGATCCCACTGTGTCCAAGTTTCAACCATCCAGCTGTTGATTTTTGGTAAAGTTGAAGAATTTGGCAGTAATCCTTTTAGTTCATCATCACAGTCACATTGTGCGATGTGCCACTACCTCTGGCAGGGAAACAGAACTACGGCAGGATATTACCACCTATTTGAAAGTGCCAAATTTGGAGCAGGCTATTGTTTTCTGAAGAGCAGCCTCTCAGTTATGACAATGTTAAATTAACTTCACCCTGAATAGTAACAAAATTGAAATTGAACTGAACTCCAAGAGTAGTGGTAAAATATCTAATTTATTGATTAATATTGCTGAAGGTAGAAAAAAAGATGCAACCTACTAAGAGACAGTTCATCAAATATTAGTGGCATTTGAATTGTTTATTTTAACCTGTATGTATAATTTGGACCAAGTGTAGAATTGAGAAAATCCACAATAAATTCAAGTTTGAGTACCCAAATTCTTTTTCTTTCTAAAAGCAAAAGAAGTCGCCTGTTGAATTGGCATTCCACCCTGAGAAAAGAAAATGCTTACGATAAACCATTAAAAGATAAACATCGAAGTGATATATATATATATATATATATATATATATATATATATATATATATATATATATATGCACAAAATGAATGTCTTGAATTTCTAAACAAAAAAAAAAATCTGAAAAGCACTTTTAAGCTCAGCCAACTTTCTGGTGTTCAGTCTCACTATCCACTTTAAAACATCTTGACACATATTTTAAACCTAAAATCTAAAAACAGTAAGATCTTAATTATTAGGAGATCTTAATTATTATAATATGATAAATTTCAGTCTCTGTGTGCTTCTGGAGGAGTGTTTGTGTGTGTGTGTGTGATGGTGATGATGTCAAGCATTCTGCCGGGAGCTGGGAGTGTGGCAGGGCATATGCGTGACTAGGAGGAATACACCTGTCTCTGTGCTCAGGTATGGAGGGGGAGTCGGCACGCAGGGGCCTGCCAGCTGAACAATGCTCTCTTTTGTACCTGCGCGCTGACTGAAGACACTCACCAGGGAGAAAGCCCTGATGTAAGTGTGAGTGTGTGCAGCTATCTTGCACCCGCTCTGCTCACACAATCATACAACTTAAATTGCCAAATTATTTATAGTACACATATCGTTCTGACCGCAGGCGCCCTGGGTTAAATCCAAATAACGCTGCCTTTTACACGCTAGCTGCCAATCAGTGCTGGAGCAAATGTAAACTATCCTCCCACTATATGACACTGAGGTGATTATGAATATCCTTGCTATTAGGGTCCCCGAGTATAAGGTGTAAAACTTTAAAAATAAACATACAACTGTAATTTGCGATGCGTTATCTAATCTACACCAGCCCATGTTATTTCAAGCTCTTTATTTGAGGCACATAAAGCTTGAGATTGAGAGTTGTGATTCTCTAGATGGGAGAGAAAGAAAGCCAAAGAAAAAGAGCCACAATGAAAGGAAAGGTGCTTGTTGGTTACAAAGTTGTTTTGGCCTGAATATTGACTATAATTCAGGTTGAAGGCCAGCATACAATAAAAGACAAACAGGAAACCCACATCCCTAAGGTAAGGTTTAGAATAACTGAAAATGAAAAATGATATATATATAAAACACATTTGTGACATAATTATATATATAATTATGTCACAAATGTGTTTTTTTTCCTTCTCCATATGTTTGAAAGCTGTAAGAATTCAGTCATCTACTCCTGGTAATTTCGACGCTATGTGTGAGTGTCTCTGATACCTTACATGAGTGTGTGTTTGTGTGTAAACGTGTGTGCTCACTGACTAATGCAATACAGTCTTCATAAAGGTAGTATTGTTAAGTTGCGTGCGAAGCTCACAGATCCCCGCCCACCCCTGTAAACCACTGCCTTTTTTTCCTCTCCTTCTTCTGCCTTGTACACCTTCCCCTTTCTTTTTGTTACAGGTAAACATTTGATGTCCGCACGCAACCCCCGGAGAGTCTCCTCCCCTTGTTCTCTCCTCAGCTCCCCGGCTTCCCCTCCATTGTTACACACATACACACACGCACGCACACACACACACACACACACACACACACACACACACACACACACACACACACACACACACACACACACACACACACACACACACACCACTTATGTACGCTGTCCTCACACTTTCTTTCTCACCCATATCCACACCAACACACAGTCCTTCCCTCCCCATTCTTCTGACATTCCTTTCCTCACTGACTCAGCACCTGTTTCCTATGGAGGTTATGAAGTTTCTTTTGAGTGACGGCTTTATGTGCTTACCGACTAATAACAGAACTCCAGGTTGTACTGGCACCTCTTTAAATTAACTTAAATATTTTCTGCTGGCTTAGAAGACTTAGAAGAAAAGCATAGTAAATATAGTTGATTAAATGCAAAATATACTTCTAAATATACTAAAAATATATTACAATGTAAAAGACAGAGAAACTGTACAATTATAATTAAAAACAGTTGGCTGCAAAAGCTTTAAAGGTACCCTTAAAAATTAGCTCCCTCTGCATAGCAAACATCCAGGTTTCTAACATCAGAGCATACATTTCTTTCCCTGAATAATACAGCAATTAGAGGTTGAGAACTCTGGGTGCAAGCAATTCGGCCATATATAGTTGAGACAAACTGTGACTCTGATGATCCACAAACCATGATGGATGCTAACACCCATAGGACACCTCTGAGTCATGTGAACAGAATGCAGAAGTTGGTTTCCGATAATGATACTATTTTCATCAGGATTCGATCAGGAATTTCAATAAGACGGCAAAACAAGGTGAAAAAACGATGACATTTTGTTTTATAAAAGGTTAACTCTTTCTGCATAGATTTTTAAGGTGTTACCTAAAAGCGCAAAGCTCTGATTTTTAATGTGGAATCAACAATTTGCCAAGTAGTTCTTTAGTTTACACTAACATTTGTGAAGCCTTTATGAAAATATGCTTGCAAAATATCCTCTCCCTGTGTGCAAAGCATCCTGAAAAGGTTCTGGTACCTGCGGTAAAAGGCTTAAAATGCATGTACTTCAAAACTAAAAACATGCTGCTTTTCTGACAGCTTTAGATATTTTTTTCTACCTTTTGTAACATCACTGTCAATGTACACGGTGACAAAATAAACTGGTCTTTGTCCAGCTTTTTAGCCACAGTTCCAGTAGTTATTTTCAATTATTACTCTAGCTGTAGATAGGGTAGGTCTTGGTTTTTAGATATTTGTGATAGTATTTCACGATTTATGAATATTTAAACACATCATTACTTGATTGGTACGTTCTCCTGCCTTTCCTATTGTGAAGAGTGGCGAAGACAACTGATCTCTGTGTGATGTTGTTTTAGTCTCAGGAAAAAATTAGGTTATTGATCACTAATTGAAAGTACTTGGATGCTGACAATCTTAAAAAACTTATGTATACATTTAAATCATGCTTAAAGTGTAACTAAACCTGATGTAAAAGCAAAACCCTGCTCCCGGCCTATTTTAGAAAAATGCCACCAGAGTCAGCAGTGCCGAGAGACGCCCAAATGTGGGGATGAACGGAATGGGTTACGTGGTGTGGTCTGGATGATGGAAAGTATCAGTGAATTTCATGTGACTAAGTAAATCAAGTACCTGGATTAAAACGTTAAACTGACATAGCTAATAGGTAATAAAATACTCACCTGAAAAAATTATTAATGATCAATGTATTTCTGTAATTCCAGCTCCTAACTTGCCATGGTGGCGTGTGTCTGAGTGAGATGGTTTTATGGTGCATTCAGTTTGTACTAGGAAATTGGAACGCCACGTAGACCCGTGTTTATTTTTTCATTGTTTTGGCTGTAAAAGTGGTTGTAGTGGTCATATATGAACAATGGAGAATATTAGGGTCCACAAGCAGGAAACTGGAACGCTATTACATCGGAAATTACGGCACTCCAACTTCTCAGTACCAAGTTACGAGGTGAATCCAATGCACTATTATTGCCAAATCCAAGGTTTGTGATGTGGACATGAACCAAGATACATAGATATGTTCGTTTTTAGAAATAGTAAATGTGTAGAACCCACATTTCAACCCATAGAGGTCAGCACTAAGACGGTTTTAGGCCAAATATTGCAGAATTAAACTACATTACATTAAAATGTCAAAATCTGCACAGCAATATAAAGACAGTACCTTTAAGGCCCTATTTATGCAGTTTCTGAAAAAAAAGTTGAATGAGGGTTTACTTACTCTTTAAATGCTTAAGTACATCTATTTTATACAACGTGCCAGCAGGGGTGTCAACAACAATGATAACAGTGATTAGGTGGAAAAAAAATAACATTTCTTACTTACTTGGAATTCTTTTTTTTTTCAAACTCAAATAGTTTTATCACTCAACCAAATTTGTTATGAGATTATCTGAGATCACAATGATAACCATTAGAAATCGTTTTGCAGAAATGTGTTTTTGGTTCGTCCTTACTATTAGTCCAACCCAAACAATTGCACATTCAGGCAAAGCTGTAAGGGATCTTCGCTGTTTCTGTGGTGTAGGGGTAAGGGTAAGGGGCACAGTTGTTTTTCAGCCCCTCAAACTATGAGATTTTTCAGAGGACACACTTAGAAATTAAAATGCAGGTACAATTTTTGAAAATGTGATAGAGAATATACATATTTTCTTATTTCAAATAAAAACAATAATCACTATAAATCTAAAGTGTTCCAGTGTGTTACATCTTTTCTTCAATATATCAGACGTATGAAAAAATGCAAGATATATATGTTTTACAACCACAGCAAGCATTATGAAGCTCAGTTTGATTAATACCAATGCATTTTGTTTGAATGAGCTGTTATTCGCCCCAACAAGCACAAAGAACAAAGATAGGGCTTTCAGACCAAGAGGTAGTTTGCACATTTGCTTCACAGCTAGAACATTTCCAGTTTGAATCTTGGCTGGGGAATTTCTGTGCAGAGTTTTCCCTAAGCACATGTGGAATTTCTTTATTTCAACTTCTTCCCACAGTCAAAAAAAATATTCAGGTTGGTTTAATCTTCTTCTCTGAACTGCCAAAGTGTCTGTGTGCATGCATGATTGTCGATCTCAAGCGTTTTTGACCCTGTGGTTGGCTGCCCATACCATACGCACAATGCCTCTAATCTGCTGACTACTGATTGGCTCTTTTTCTCTCAAAACACAGAACAGAACTAAGTGGGGACAGGATGATAGATGTTAGAAAATGTTTCCTTCAAGATTTTTTTTTACCTCAATATGTTTTATAACAGACTTTGTCAATTTATTTTAACTCTTGGGAACTTTACTTTGTTTCATGTGTTGTGCCTACTCAGTTTACAGCTTTGAGAAAGATAAGAAACTGCGTGTGGATATTATTGATGTGTGTGAGAATGATTGCAATCTAACAGATGTTGAACTCTTGCAGAAGGTAATAAAACAAGCCCAAATCTGGAGTATGAGAGCCAGCTTTGTTACCTGTGCCAACCTTTGTCACGCACTTCCTTCAAGCTGCTCTCCAACACAAACTGTATGTTTGAGGAGAGGTCTGACACGTCCTGACACACCGCAACGCCCCATCATACCTATGCCAGTGTTCCAAACTTGACTTTGACATCTCATACAGAGCTATATGTAATAGAGATTTTCCTATTGGAGAAATCCCAAATGCATAATTCCCTTTGTGTGCTGACCAACACACAAAGGGAATTATTTCAATCCCCACATTGTTGTCTCCTTTGATAATTGTCCTGCTTCAGTCTTTTATTAGAGGCCTTTTGGCTCCATCCAACTGGCCCAATTAGCGGTCCCGCTGAGGTGAAGTGTATTATGCAAATACAAACAGTTACTGTACCAGCGCGAGCAGCCCCCATGGATAGCTTACAACAAGTCTATGTTAAATGAATATTAGATTTGTTGTGCCTCCAACAAAGTTACCTATTGTTGTGCTGGCCTTTCTGTTGCTCTGGAAAAGCCATTCAAACAAGATAATCTGTCTGCGTCTCGTCAATGCAGTGCACTGTTCAGCTTTGCTTGGACAAAACATTGAGACAAAGGGGCTATTTGATTGGGAATATGAAGCAACCAACCCGAAAGAAAGAAGGGATACTTCTCAGAATCTCTTGTGTTTGTTCGCCTAAAGAGTCTGAAGTAAGAGCAGACTGGAGCAATGCTCCGTGCAAACACACTTTTACAACTCCCTTTGCTCTCCCGTAACTTTAACCTTTGCTGTTTGTCTGTGTCTATTGTTTGGCGCTCAGTTCATTGCTGCTCCTCTGGGAACAATCGCCTTTGTGCATGGAGCCAGTGGATGCCCCGGATGGAAGGTGTGACAGCTGGGTCAGAGCTGTGAAAGAGCTGATTGTCCTTCCTCACACCCCAAGGTGTGCCTAGAGACCGACTAACAACGTGGCAATATTATGGTTGATGTGAATTTTCTCTGGAAATTTGCACACAAAGCTAGTAAAGGAGCCATTGTTTCTTTTCATTAAGTGTAGTGGCGAGAGAAGAAAATTTTTGAGTATGGCTCTGCAACATGAAACACTGTTTATGAAGTATGAAGTTATAAAAATTCTGACAGTGTGTTGATTTTACTTTGAGTGCTTGTTGTATCTAGCCACATGTGTTAAAGTTTTTTTTGTGGCACTCTCTTTGTACTCAGAAGTTGGATTGTTAAATGTCTCCAGTCGGAAATGCAACCAGAACTTCCTGTGAAGTAGTATTTCCAACAAGCGATGTCAGAGTAGCCTAAATTCTGAATCCGAAAACGGTTGCTGCACATGGAAAACATAGTGAAAGTCGCTAATGGCAATTAATTAGCACTTCTGTACCACAAATATCACTGTAAAATTGTGAATACTTTCCTGTTTGAATACATACAATGGGGGAAAATCCTATATTATTACCATGTATTGCTAACAGTGGTAAGAAATAGTAAATCCCACTAGTTTTCTATATACATAATTTTGTGATCCAATCTTCACCTTCTCGGACAGCTGTTGATTTATAATAATTTTCCGTAATCATTCATGATCTATAAGAAACTTGTAACTTTGATAAATATTATCTATCAGCAGGCTGTTTTTCAGAGTTGTTTCATGTTTATTCTGACATCCAAATCTGTTTTAGAAGAATCTAATGATCCAAACGGAGATAAAAGCCAAAATTGAGTCGAACAGTGTGTATATAATCTTCAGAAAATGTTATACTCAATGAAATTAAATTACGGAATAGATTTCAAACAGTGTATTATTCATCACCATAATTCTTTAAAAATCCTAACCAACAAGAGAAACAAAGTGCTATATTATGGTTTAAGTAAATTGTCCAAAATTGTTAGGAAGTAGGACTGAACAAATTGGCAATGCTTGTTAAAAAATAGGGGCATAAGTGGTCAGTTTCAAAATCTTATGATTTTTTTTAAAATTTCCTGTCATGCAACAGTGTTGTTTTCAGTTATTTTGCATATTTACTAAAAGAAAAATGTCATCATTGGCAAGTGACAAAGCTCATATCTGTCATGTTCTGAGAAGTTATTGCCGGACCAAAATGCAAACAGGAATGTGGGAGCCGCATGATGAGTCAGAGGATTTAATGAATGATAATGAAAAGGTAATTTGAAGAGGAAGAGGCAGGGAACCAGGAGCATGAACCAGGCATAGTGCAACGGACAATTCAGCAAAGAACAATGACAACCAAACGGTATTTATACACAGGAGGAGAGGCAAAGTAAGCATGCGAGGGCAATCAGGTGGAGATGAGCAGCAGCTGAAAACAATGAGACCGGGAGGGAGAGGAGGAATGATTAACCGGGGCAGACAGGGAGAATATAACACAAAATAAACATAAGAGGCAAGAACCTAATCAACAATACATAAACTGAAACAGCAGCAATAAGAGAACAGGGAAGAAGTATAGATAATAGCTAAAGAAACTAATGCTGCATTCCAGTTGCAGTCGGAACTTGGAAATCCTGACTTTATATTGGCAAAATAAACTGTAACGGCCGCTAAAGTCAGACTTTCGGCAGGGAAATTTTTTAAGGCTGATTGTCAGATCCAGTATGGCAGCTCCTCGCATCAAGAAGCTGTAATGAAAACATGTTTATTTTAGCAGATGCAACTCTGAACTAAACAGATTAAAAGTGGTGTTTGTATGTGGAAAGTGCAGCTTTAAATGATGTATATAAGAGGTACTACAAACAAAACAACAGCTTTTCTGGCCATTGCCATACTGGAATCCTGACATTTGTTTTTTATATATATTTTTTTTATTGTGGATTCCCAACTTCTCTTGCTGTGTTACTGGAAGGCTGCTCACTCAGGTGTTACACCATTCCCAGCTCCTAGTTCCAGCCTCAGAGGTAAATGGAACGCAGCATAAGTCCAAATCCCTAACAGGATGATCATGACACTACTGGCTGTGCCCCTTTTTTGATGCAATGTATAGAAGCTATTTGCATATTGCATTTCTATTGGCCTAGTTAAATAATGCAAAGTCAAGCAGGACATCACAGGTTCCTGCTTGTCATGCTTTTGCAAAAAATTAAAAATAAAAAAACCGCCATGACAAAACATTAAATTAGACAGGAGCAAATATCAAGATATCAAAAATAGCATAACTGCTACAAAAAAGGATTACTAAATAAATGCACACTTTTTATACAAATCACTTTTGCTATTACTGTACATAAATCTGACAGGGGAACCAGCATTTGTGATGAACTGTGCACTTTCAGGGAATGTTCCTGTGTATCACACTCCAAAACCACTTCAAAGCAGCAATAAACTGTTTCCATGACTGACAAATCCAGTATAATTAGCCCTGACTCCGCTACTGTCATTATTGTAATTGAAAGAAGCCCTGCTCTAAAACATTTTGTTCCTATTTGGTCCACTGAGCGGCTCCTTTTGAACTGCCGCATGCCATGCCACAAAGGCCAGTCGTATGGAGTCACTTTAGCCTGCTCTTTTGATGTGCGAGATTGGCATGCCGAGGTCTAACATCCCCTCTGACGTTGACTCACTCTCAACTATGAGTGTAGCGTGACAACTGAGGCAGGTTAATGTGTTTCCCCTGGAGACAAGCGCAGTGAAATATGACAGGCTGACTGATGCCCTCGGGGAGGGGACAAAAAGTTATCTTCAAACAAGCTAAAGATTTTCATTTGCAAGTCCCTTTAAAATAACAACTACATTACAAGCTGGAATTAGCATCATGTGACATGTAACACTTACTGCACTCATAGTAGCTAAGGTTATTGGTAACTCTTGGAAAAAAAACAAAACTTGCAAATTCATTCTGCCCTTTTCTAGAGCCACGTCCCCTTTTTAGTTACCAGGCAAGTTACCATGTGAATAGCTTTGTAAGAAAAAAAATAAATTAATATAGGATGATAATATAACCGGAATTGGACACAA
Source organism: Fundulus diaphanus (assembly GCA_037039145.1). Classification (NCBI taxonomy): domain Eukaryota; kingdom Metazoa; phylum Chordata; class Actinopteri; order Cyprinodontiformes; family Fundulidae; genus Fundulus; species Fundulus diaphanus. Next base: position 27,267,427 of record CM073140.1, on the reverse strand, counting down.
AATAAGGACTGAAGAATCCCAATTTGATGTTTTCTTTTCTTTATGGGCCTTGATTCAATGATAAGTCATCTGGAAACTCAAAAATCCAGTATTTTGAGATCCACTTTTTTCATTCAGACAATGAGAGAAAGTGAGAGATGTACTTTCAGCGGATAACAGAAAGGCTGAATGGTGCACAGTAAAACGTTTTTAGCTTTCAACCTGTCTACCCTCTCTCTAACTTTAGGTCCATGCTGGACTGTTTCCATATCCAAATCATTTTTTTGTTTCAAAAGTAAAGTACTAACTTGTGTTAACTAAGTGTTAGCATCATATTATGTGATCAAAGCAGACAAAACATTGAAGAGAAGTGCTTAGTTAGATGAAACATTTAGAGAAAAATAGTCACAATGTTCTTCTAATGAATGCATCTACAACATAATTATTATCCTCGTAGCCATCTTGGCATTACAGCTCTTGCTTTGTGTGTATTTTAAAGCTAAAAAGATTATTCAGATGTTTAGGTTTATCTTTAATACTAGGTAGATATATTAGAAATATTACTTTTTTGACAGCCAGAGCTCTGAATCTAAATACATGCATGCACAATATGTGATTATATGGGATTTCATGAGATGATTAGTTCCAGACCCTACAAGTTAATTATGGGCTTCAAATGGAGGAAAGAAAACCTTAAAGAAATACTGCTCTCAAACAGCTACACATGGCTGCACCTTTGCAACATTTTTCATCCGAGTTTCACATCTGCAACACATCCACAGCTCATAAACTGTGCAGAAAGAATATGGGAATTTCACCAAAAACAAGCTTCAAAGACTGAAATGTTCCCCCAAAACAAACCCACATTATGGTCACTTTGTATTTATTTATTCATATGTCTGAACTGTGCTCAAAGTTCCTGTTTTTGGATCACTGAAGATGGCAGGAACGTTTCAGTAGAAGCATGGTGGTCTGTCTAGACTGAAGCAAAAGAGCTTTAAAGGATCTGAGGGCAGAGGGAAGCGGGTGAGTTAAGTAGTGCGTGTTGGTGGTTTGCACAGGTTGGCTGATGTGTTCTAAGAGGGTATGTGTGTGTTTTGATGTGGTTGATGAAGGCTGAATGGTGCACTTGTTGTTCGAAAGTGACACTGCAGCACAGCTATTACTGGTGGCCCCTTATTTGTTTTTATTGTGCAGATGACTGTATCTCCTCTCACTGAAAAGGGAAATGCAGAAAGAGAGGGTTTGCAAGAAAAACAGAAAATCAATTCTGCAGGGTTATTAAAAAAAACAACAACTTATGTTCATAAAACTAAAATTATGACATTATAAAGTAGCTCAAATAACCCTAACCTTAACCCTAAGAAGAGCATAAATGTTAACTACTTTTGCAGGTTTGCAAATGAAAATAAATAATAGCCATTTACTGTATGAATAAAGACTAATTATGTTTTTCACTGTTTGTTTGTTCCAAGATGTCACACAAGTGAATTGTATGTTTCAAGTATTGCTCTAAAAATTGGTGCATCGGCTTAATTCAGACATAGATGTAATACAAAAGACAGATGGTGTTACTACAGAGCTGAATTTCTGTTCCCATGTATGTCTCTTCTTTTTGACATTTATATTGCCAACAATAGTCTATAAATCTCACAGTAGCTCTTTATGATGGTGAACGGCCTGGGTTTTTATGACAGGCAACTGCTGAAATTACAACTCATTCTTCTCCCCTTTGCTGCAGTGTGCTATTTGCTGTCTCCAACACAAAGTCCAGAGTCTGCTGCCAACACACTGAGGATGACGCTGTGGCTCAGTTCACCTAGGGAGCTCAGCCAGTTAGGTAAACTCTGCCTCAGCCAGCTAAGAGCTCATCCAAGCCAGTATGAAAGATAGCTAAACTATGAAACGTGACAAATTCCATCATAACATTTACACGCATGATTAAATGCGAGAAAAAATAAATAAATAATACATTTCCAAAATATAACAAACAGTGAACAGGATTACAAAATATGATGCATGCTGGGAAAGGAATGTGGGCATTTCTGTGCTCTTTGTTGCTTCTGGTAAACAGGTGTGTGCAGTTTGATCGTATCACACTCTGTTAACTGGTTGAGTGACACATGTTATTGTAACTGATTTTTTCCCCCTCCGCGCTACTGTGGGTGTCTTTCTTAGGTTAAAAACAGACTTAGCAAGGTTTGCTGAAATATAAACATAACACAATAAAAATGAGGATTTAGAAATTAAATTAAATCCTTACAAATATAGAAGGGATGTAACGTGTCTTGCTAAAGTATACAGAACCTCGAGCCTTCTCACAACTTCTTATAACCCCTAACTTCAATGTATTTTGTTGGGATTTAATATAAAAGACCAAGCAAAGGGTAGTGCATAGTTGTGAAGTTCAAAGAAATTATACATTGTTCTAATTGAGAGTCTGTGGCGAGGTCTAGAAATCTTCATTCCCAGATGTTCTGGGAACCTGATGTCCTAATCTTACTGTGCATGAGTGTGCAAGGTAACTTTGTAATGCGTTTTAGTCTCTAGAAGTGCAAAGCTGGTAGAGATACAAGATAAATAATGTGCAGCTGTAATCACAGAAAAAAGTGGTTCATCAACATCCTGACTTATTGAAATATTTCAAAAACCATATATAATTTTCTTTCCGCTTCGCAGTCATGACCTTGCACAAATTTGTGTTGGTTCATCACATAATTCCTCTGTGACAAAAAGTAGAAATGTTAAAGGGGTTTGAATACCACAAAATACAAGAGACGGGTAAAGGTCAACTTGGTGTGAGATTATAAAAAAGAGGAGTACCAAGATTCTTAAGGGCATGTGTATAAAAATGCATGTAAAAGAACAAATACTCTTGAGTTTTGGTGTAATGTGCACGTTTGCGTACAAAGTCATCACTTTGTTGTGCCGCTATGTTGCTGAAAGGGCTGCAGGGGTGTGAGTTTTAGCTATGTTGTGCTCTGCAAGAAAGAAAGCATCTCTGTGTTTTGGATAGCTGTTCTGGCTTTGTAAGAGCACCTCCTGGCATGCAGTCAAGATCCTGCCCCTGGAGAGTGAAGATTAATGACAGCTAGTCACGAAAGGCTTTACAACCGCACAGAGCAAAATAGATGAGAAGAGTGGAAGAGGAGAGATGGAGCTCAGAGTAATAGGATTCAAAAGAAAGTAACAAGCAAGAGTTTGAATGATAGGTGTCCTTAAAAAAGGTGTGATTCTGAAAAGAATTAGGCTGTTCAGTATAATCCTATGGGTTAGTCACTGAAAAAACAAAGTGTGCCTGGACAAAGCCCTCAAAGCACTCATCGTTGAATTTCATCACTGTAATCCAGCTAATGTTTGTAAATCATCTTAAATCTTACACTTTTCATCTGGCTGTAATCAAACTCAATAATCTTAAAATGTTGTCAAATGATTGGGAGGGTAAAAGATATCTTAACACAGGTTTTGTGAAGTTATAGTCTAGATATTGCATCTGTTCTTTGGGCTGCAGTCGTATTAGAGTCGCTGTAGAGCGTTTTCTCTCTGGTCTGAAATGGTCTGCATACAAAAGCATCTCTCACTTGAGATAAAAAAATACTGAATACTTGCAATTGAAACTGGCAAGATTAATATTCAGAAAATTGCGTATTTAAAGAGCATGCACATTCACCACACACTTTATTAGATACATCTTGGTAGTACCTACTTGTACCCCTTTTACCTTCAAATCTTCTGTCATTCAGTATGACACAGGACAAAAACACAAAACAAAATATGAAGCTTAAAAACAACTTGTTTCGGTGTAGTTGCCCTTCTTTTAGCATTAACTTCTTCGGTTGACAGATTTTCTAAGGTTGCATATCATTGCAGGGTTCTCGATTCCTTTTTGTTTAGTGGAATGAGCAATAATTGTGTTATTTTTGTTGAGATGTGGAAAATAAAATACATATTTCAAAGGGGGTAACAAGGGAGAGCTTGATCAGCTAAAACAACCTGAATAAAAAGACTAGATATGTATGGCACATGTTCAACAAGGTGTCAGAAATATTATTTAGCATATGTTGACATATATAGGCATCTACTTGCTGGTTTCTGGGATCCAGGCTGCTCTGGGGGTGCCCTGGCAGCTGGGGTGACCTGCCAGCTGGGCTGCTGACAAGGTGCACACTGTGCTTTCTGGCCCAAGTTCTCCCAGACTGCCCCCACATGGGGCCGCCTACACTGAGGGTGCTCCTCTCAAGCATTACCAGGTATCTCTGGGGGATCCTTTGCCACAGTCGCCGCTGTGGAGGTGTGGGCAAGGTCAGGAAATGGCGGGGGCTGGGGCCAGTTGGGGAGCTTGCCCTAACTGGGCAATTTGTACCGACGCCTTGGCACCCATTCTGCTGCCTCTTTTGAATAGTGTGGCACGGTCCTCTTTTGTTCCTGCCACTTTTGTTCCTAAAATATATTGTTTCACAGATATTTCTGCCTTGAACTGATACCTGGCAATGAGAGCATAGTTTACTGTGGACATAAAACAAGCAAAAATGGACAAGTGGAGGACAAAGAAAATTAACATTTATGCCTCAAAAGTCTTCATTAGATGAACAGTATCTGAAAAATAATTTCTATATATCAAAAAATAGGAAAGACCTCACCCACAGGCAAAACACTCCAATCATTCAGCTGATGCATCTGCTAAATAATAATAATTAGAATAATAAGCTTTATTTATCCAGGTTTGTCCCATTGAGATCAAAAGATCTCTTTGACAAGAGAGACCTGGTCAATACTGGCAGCACACAGAGTCAATTACAACACATAGTCACAATAAACATAAACTTACAATAAAACATATGCAAATGACTCAAGTAAAATAATTTTACTTCTGCAACTTAAACATAATGGGATCTATCATGGTCTTAAATACTAGTGTCCTACGTTTAAGCTCCAATTGCAAACTGTTCTATGAAGTTGGAGCAGAAAGGCTAAAAGCTTTCTTCCCCCCTTTCTGTTCTGACACGAGGAACACTCAAATTTAAAGTCTTGAGACTGGAGGCTGTAGGTTCTGTTACTTAAAGTCAACAAAGTTTTAAGATAAGAATAAGAATAGCCTTGTAAATCAAAACATACCATTGGTCAATTCAACAAACATGCAGAGATGGCCATTTTACCTTAGCGTACAACAGAAAGTGATGAGTTAGGGCTCCATAATTTGTAACTTGTCACACGCTATCCAGTATGTGAAGACATTGAGCCGAGCTGGTCATGTACAATACATCACCGCAGTCGATAATTGTAAAAAGAAAGTTGAGTCCACCAATTTCTGTTTTCTCATAAAAGAAAAACAGGATTTATTTAAAAAATAATATCCAAGTAAAAACTTCTGTTTCTTTACAGTAAACTGAATATGTGCTTCAAAAGACAATTTGTCATCAATTAAGAACCCCAGATATTTGAACGTAGATACAAGTTAAATTTGTCTGTGATGATGATAGACTTGTTTTACCTAGCTGCCGTTGAGTTGCTGAAAAACATTAGCTTTGTTTTGTTAGCATTGAAGACGAGTTGAAGCTGACAGAGTTGTTCTTGTATTCTACTAAATGCCTTCTGTATGTATGCCAACACTTCTGTGGGTGTAAATGGAAAGCAATATATCACTGCTGTTGCTGTTACAAGGAAAACTTCCAGCTGAAAAGATTAAAACTAAAAGCACTTACGAATTGGTTCATTCAGAAGGTTTACAGTTATTTATATGCCATAGTTGCTCTGTACTGTACTTTATGCTATTACGTATTTGTTACATTTGAAAATATTTTCTATTAAGAGAAAAAAGTTTTTAAAAGTTAATTTAGATAATTATTTCCCAATATTATAAAAAAAGAGTAATCCACCTCAGCGTGAGGGAAAAAAACTCTGCAAACACTGTTTGGTGCAATGCATGATAAAGGAGTGAACAAACAGTGGATAGACAGGCATTAATTTAGTCATTACAAAGACAAAGGTGGAATTTGTTTTGGTCATTCAGAAATTCAACTGCAACAGGTTTTAATCTTTTTCTATTATTTTAGAGAGTAAATGTCTATTTATATTTCGAATAAGATAAATATTATATTTCATCGATTTTACAAATAGTATAAAATGGCAAATCTTTGGATAGCAAATTAAAGGTTGAATTATTAAAATATTACCGTTTGTAAACATTAAAAAAAATAAAGCCAGCATAAACAAGCTTGGCAGTAAACATAAAGCTGCAATAGTTGCTTGAACAAGCTCAAAGAAGTTTCTAACGCTCTGTTTTCTGTTCTTCTTAGATCCTACCATGGGTAAGCATACCATTTATTGAAATTCTTATTGATTACTTATAGAGCTGTCTATTTCCAGGATGAACCTATATGAACCACAGTTTATCTTGTGGTTCAGAGGTCTTATTTTGTATATTCCCCAAAGCGGAAATGTTCTTCTCTGACTCAAGGATTTCAGCCCAGGGTAGACCCCTGTTCTGCCAGTACCCTGTAACATTCATGGATCAATGTGAGCTTCTGTGCTTTTTTTGTGTGTCTCTGCTCTGACTTCTCTAACCCCCAGTGGGTCGAGTCAGATGACTGTTCGACCTGATTCTGGTTCTGGTTCTGCTGGAGGTGTTCCTTCCTGTTAAAGGGGAAGGAATGCTGCAATGTGAGGGATTGCTGCAACGCCATCGACAATGCAGACAACTGTGCACTGTGGCTCTACACTAAGGGTGAGTGACTCAATGCAATCTGCTGGGTTCCCTTGGGAAACTTTTTGACCAATCTGTATGTATGATTTGATTGAATTTGACTTTGTAAAGTGCCTTGAGATGACATGTGCTGTGAATTGGCGCTATATAACAAATTGAATTGAATTGAATTGAATTGATCTGGTGTGTCTCAGCCTTAACAGATCATGAAGCCTTTTTTCCAATCTGTTACTGTCCAATTTTGGGGAGCATGTATTTGTTTAAGCGATGGCTTCCTGTTCTTTGCTGACAGGATACAGCAGATTAGTTTCAACCATTTGCATTTCCAGCTCCACAGCATAGACAGGGACTACTGTTTAAAACAGTGGTGTTAAACGCCAGTTCTCGAGGCCCTGCACCTTTTCAAAGTGTTTCTGCCTCAACACACTTCACTCCAGTATGAGCTCATTTGCAGAGCCCTGCAGACCTTGATTGTATTTTATTTGTATTTGTGAGGTATTTTAGACATTTGATTAAGGTGTGTAGGGCAAAGGATACATCTAAAAGTTGCAGGACACATGCCTTCGAGAATTTGAGTTTGAGATCACTGGTTTAAAATCAGACTTAGACTTAGACTTAGACAACTTTATTTGTCATTTTGTATGCACAGAGTGCGTACAGAACAAAATTTTGTTTACATACAGCTTGAAAAATTACAGTAAATTGCAGTAAATTACAGGATAAGGTGCAGCAGTGATTTATAGTAAACAGTTTAGATGTAAACAATGTAAACAATGCAGGAGAAATAGACAGTGTGCGATCACAGTGTACAGGTGATTATTATTAAAAAAACGATTGTATGTGCAGAAATGATTGTGCAAAGGGCATCTGTGCAAGAATGCATTTTAGAAACTGAGAGTTGGGCAGCATTTGTAATGCTAGATAAGGATGCAATGATGCAAATGTGCAAATATACGAATGTGGTACAGAGTCCATTCTGTGGCTTCAGCAGTTCAACAGTCTGATGGCATATGTGCAAATGTGCAAATATACGAATGTGGTACAGAGTCCATTTTTTTTGTGGCTTCAGCAGTTACAGAGTCCATTTTGTGGCTTCAGCAGTTCAACAGTCTGATGGCAACAGGGAAAAAGCTTTTGCAGAACCTGGTGGACCTGCAGCGGATGCTGCGGAACCTCTTCCCAGAGGGCAGCAGGGAGAACAGTCCATGGTGGGGGTGTGAGCGGTCCCTGATGATGTTACGAGCTCGGGACACACAGCGCTGAGATGAAATGTCCTTGATGGAGGGAAGAGGAGCCCCGATGATCTTCTCTGCTGTCCTCACCACTCTCCTCACGTTCTTCCAGTCAGAGGCACTGCAGCCTCCACACCACACAGAGAGACAGCTGGTCAGAATGCTCTCTATGGTGCTTCTGTAGAAGGTCGTGAGGATGGGCGGGGGCTCCTCATCCTCCGCAGGAAGTACAGTCGTTTCTGTGCCCTCTTCACCAGTGACGTGGTGTTCACAGACCAGGTGAGGTTGTCCGTGATGTGCACCCCCAGGAACTTGGTGCTGCTGACCACCTCCACAGCTGAGTTGTTGATGAGCAGTGGAGCGTGGTGAGGCCGGTTCTTCCTGAACCACCACCACCGTTGTGTCGTCTGCAAACTTCACGATGTGATTGGTGGTGAACCTGGGGACGCAGTCATGTGTCATCAGGGTGAACAGCAGGGGGCTCAGGACGCAGCCCTGAGGGGAGCCCGTGCTGAGAGTGATGACATCAGAGGTGTTCTCTCCGACCCGGACTGACTGAGGTCTGTTGGTGAGGAAGTCCAGCAGCCAGTTGCGAAGAGGTGTGCTGAAGCCCAGATGTTCTAGTTTTCCTACCAGTTGCTGTGGGATGATGGTGTTAAACGCTGAACTGAAGTCCAGGAACAGCATCCGCACGTGCGTGTTCTTCTCCTCCAGGTGTGCCAGGCTCAGGTGAAGAGCAGAGGAGATGGCGTCCTCAGTGGAGCGGTTCCGTCGGTAGGCAAACTGGATAAGTGAACAGGATGAAGGAAAGTGAACAGGATGAAGGAAAACTAGGCAGAGCTTTTAGTTTCTGAAGATGGATTTACCAACTTCTGACACTTTGACCCACACAACTGCCACACACTGGATGTAACTTCTTTTGTGGAACATTTGCTGTGTCCCTAAGAGATAGTACTCTGGTAAAATTGCAGTAGATCAGCAGTTTATGAGATATTGAGACCAACATGTTTAGCACCAACATCTATGCCTTGTTCCTTAGTCACTTAAACCACTTTTCTTCCCTATTCTGATGCAGTTTGCACTTCAGCAAGTCTTCCTCAACACATGCCTATATGCATTAATTTACTATCGTGTGACTGGCTTACTCACTGTTTGTGTTAACAAGCAATTGAATGAGCAAAACCAATACCGGGACTGGTGAGTGTAGGTGGATGCAAAACAGTTGCTTAGTGCTTAGCATCTTTTCCCTTTCCCTTTGTACACTGGCAGCATGGGTTATTTAATACCTATTATGTTTTGGGTAATAAATGGAGCCACCTGTCGAAGCCACCATTGCAGTCCTTCGGTCTGCAAAAGTGGACACATGTCTCTCCGTTGTTAACATAGGCTCACTAACAGCAGAAATATAGGTTCCATTTTACTAGTCTGCAGAAAAAATAATAGATTTACTTTTAACTTGTCCTTGTCTTTCATTGAGAAGGCAACAGCTAAGCACTGAAAACATAATAAATTAGGATCAGAAATATTTATTTTATAAATAACTTGGGATAAAAAAATATCACAAATAGTAGGCCAAGAGAGTGCAGTGGTGTCCTGGTTGAACTCTGTTTCCCCCAGCAGAAAACCCAAAATCAAGTTCTGGGCTGCAAGGCATGCTCAGGTCATGGTGATCCCACTCTCCTAAATCATATTTTCTTTTTCACTGACCACAAAGCCAATGACTTCTCTCATTTTGGACTCCCCAACAGAGGGAAGTCTGTGTATCAGATTAAAAGTTATTATTGGCAAACATTGTTAGACAAGAACAAAGAAACCCAACTCTAACATGCTCTATCTCACATTGCCTGCGAATTCGGACCACACAATGTCTCTCAAGAGATCACGTGTGTCCAAACAACCAAACTAAAAGTCCTATTTGATTAATTTTGTGCAACATATTTCCCCCACTTTGGAAATATATCATCTTACTAAGATTGAAAAGACTCCGGGACCTTACAGAAAAGTGTAATTTGTTCACATTTAGAAGTGCTGTCATGTTGTACAGATGTAGTTTTTGGCATGTTTTTGGGACTTTCTTTTTTTTTGTCAAGCTGGTTTATGAACCTCAACACAGAGAAACTGGAAAAAGAGTGTGTGCTGTTTCTGACCTAGGTCATATAAAAAAAAAAAACAAATAAGTAAAGTACAAGAAGATTTGGAAAGCAAAAGTCCAAGGGCACATAACTTATATAACTCTGTGCACCTGAAGAAAATTACAAGAGCCAAGTACAGTGGTTAAACTTTCCAACATTATTTTATTTGGCAAACTCTCTCCAAACTATTCACTGCTGGAATATTTCTAGTTCAGAGATTCAGAGATCTCAGGTTAACCTCAAATGAGAACAATCAGTATTTATTACTGATATCCCAGTTTAGATATTAAACATTTATTCTGACTGGAATGCAGTCCGATAGATTATACTGATTTGGCCACCAATAGTACCCTAATACCCGTCCTCTCTTCTGCTGACATCTACTCGGAGAGTGTGGTGCAGAGAAGGCCAAAAACTGGGAGGGGAGCTATTATTGGCACACTCCTAAAGTTCTGTACGCTGGAGAATGTGCAAAGGTGGAGAGGGTGGGTTAAACAGAGTAAATGTTATTCTTTCAAAGGACTGCTTTGAATTAGAACAAACACCAAATTTAAAGCTGTGAGGATTGGATGAGATCATTTATGGGATAAGACTGCTATTAACAGGGGAGGAAATGTTTGCAGAACTGGGAAAATATTAAAAAGGTCCACAAGAACGGGAAAAAAATTGAAGGGAAACAGAAATTATTCAAGCTTCAATGTACAGTAACTACACTCATTTCAAGGTTAGAGAAAGGGCAAAACGATTACCAGCAACTTTCAAAGGCTCAGGCTAACAAATGATCAAAGTATGGCACATTCAAAAAAAAAGACAGAAGTCAAAAATCATATGTTGACACATCAGATTTTCTTTTTTTAAATGTTATACACACTTTGGATTTTTCTGTGAATATGCATAACTTTATATATTTTTGATGCCTAACTGGTGAATGATTTGATTCATGGGTCAACAACCATTTGCACATTTGCAAGAATAAATTTGTGTTTGCAAGTATGACATGCTTTTTTTAATGTTTTTATTGTTTGTTGCCTCAAACAGCCTTCTCTGTTAAAGAGGGGATGCAGTTAGGTTATTGTTCCTAAAAGGACTAAGTTACACTACTACATGCTGACATTTTTGGCTGCATACCTTCCAATTCGACTTACCTTGGTCTGCTTCTGTGTTTCCCTGGATCCTGTCCTCACTCTGCCCCACTAGTTCACCTGCCAGTGTTTGTGTGCACCGTTTAGAAGAGAGGATTCCTGAGGAATTCTGTTATCTGCTCTGCATATGCTGGATACACATCAAGTGGCTTTGGATCAAGTTTTCAGTCTACAGCTTTGAGTAAGCTTGGTTCTATAAGTTTCTGTTCAGTCCGGTTCTGCAATCCTGCCACTACCCATCAACGCAATAAACTTTATAAAACTTAACTCTGTATATTGGGTTTGCCTTTAATGATGTACCTGTGGTACATACCCGCTTCCCAAAATACTCCCATCAGCCACTTAGCAGCAAGACTTACTTACATTTAGCTGAAGAGGTCACAGCAGTATTCAAGTGGAAGTAATAGATGGTGGTCAGACACAGAGAGTACAGTGTGCAGACGTGAGAGGTAAAATCTTGAATGAACCAGCACAAAGAGACCATTGGTTAGTTGAATCGCAATAGGAATCCAGCTGGAGATCCCTGGGAAGATTTGATTCACAGGAGACACGTCTCTCTCCATCTTCTATTTTTTTTTAGCCACAACGGAATAATTTTTCTTTCTTCTAATTAACAAGAGATATGCACCATTACAGTGCTAATAAGGGTAAGGTAAAACTAATTAAAAATACATTAATGGACACACCCCATTTGAACAGAAGAACTGCACTCTGGTGTAAATTCCCTGCAATTATTGCAACATTATCTGTAATTATCACAATGCACATTTAATGGGGTTCAGCATGTGTTTGTTCTTTGTAATGTTGACCAAATGACCAAAAGTGCTATTAGAAATACACTGCTCAAAAACATTTATGGAGCACTTTCAAAACACATCAGATATCAAAACAAAAATCTAATTCTGGATATCCATAGTGATGTGGAATGGGTGCTGTATTTGGAACAAAATTATAAGAAAAAGCTTATTCTGAAGTCACCAAGTAAGTTAAACTAAAAAACTGATGGGCAGGCTAGTCCAGTTTGATGAAATCTTATTGCAGCTACTCAAAACGGTAGTTGGTATGAATGCCTGACAACATCGAGCCATACTCCTTATGAGATGACGGATGGTGTCCTGGGGTATCTCTTCCCAGATGCTGTCCAGAGCATCACTGAGCTAATGGAGGTGCAACCTGGTGGTGTTGAATTGACCTAAATATGATCCAGATTCATAATACACTAGGAGGAAACCTGGACCCATTGTACCGTCGAAGGTCTAAGGATTTTTTCCTGATACCTAATGGCCTTCAGGCAGCCATGTTTATCCTGTAGAGGTCTGTACAGGTCATGGATATGCCTCCCCAGACCAACACTGACCCACCACCCAACAGATTATGCTGAACAATGTTGCAGGCAACATAACAATCCTAGCAGCTTCTCCAGACCCTTTCACATCTGCCACATGAGCTCAGAGGAAACCTGCTCTCATCTGTGAAAAGAACAGAGGGCCACTTCCAAACCTGACAGTTCTGGTATTCTCTGTCAAATGCCAGTCAAGCTCTACGGAGCCGGGCAGTGAGTACAGGGCCTACCAGAGATCATTGGGCCATCAGGCTGTTTCTAATGGTTTGGTCAGAGACTTTTATGCCTGTGTCCACTGGAGGTCACTTTGTAGGTTCATGGCTGTACTCATCCTGTTCTTCTTTGCACTTGATGGTTTAAGGACCTCTGGTGGCCCTGCCTAACTCTTCTATAGTAGCTGTCTGTCTTCTGGAATCTCCTCCATGCTCATGAGAGATGCTGGGAGACGCAGCAAACCTCCTGGCAGTGCCCTGTATTGTAGCTCCATCCTGTTTGAGTGGGACTACCTGCAATGGTCAAGGTATCGCCTCACGCTGCCAATGTTAACGCTGACCTTTATCAAATACAAAACTACTGAAAAAAACAGTCCTGAAATGAGGAGGGAAAAATGTCTGTGGCCTCCACAATAATAGAACCCTTCCTGTTTTCAGGTCGTCTTATTGTTGTCCCTTCAGAGCACCTTTTATTAATTTAATCAAAACCAGAACAACTGACACTGATTAACAACCCCATCTATTACTGAACTGACGAGATCAATATTGCAGAAGTTTAAATGACTTGATGTTATACTTTGATTACAAAGTTTTCCTGTGTTTTTTTAGCAATACATTTATAGATGATTTACTAATCCTACTGTACAGGGACATACACATCATTTCAGAAGTGAGGGGGGCACATTATTCAGAGGTCTATTGAGCGATTTATCATCCTCTTACATCTCTAGTGACTAAAGAACCACATATTCATTAACAGCCACCAAGGACTGCTTTTAATTCTTCAAACTATATACTAACAAAATCAAATGTTTTGGCTGCAAAACTCTGGTTAAATTGAGACAATGATCCTCGAACATTTACAGTGAAAGTAGCTAGATCATTAAATGCCAAAAGACAGCATTAAACATGAAATGACTCCTCCCTGACTCTGCTCTTTGTATTGTGGCAATAAATAATTATTTTTAATCTGTGGAAAGCCATAGTGACCACAAGTTCTGCACAGGAATTAAAGAGGATTGAGTTTATCCCTTGCATGAACTAACTAGCAAGGAATGTAACATAAGTAACAACAACACCGGAATACTTGTTAATTTGCTTAACATGATATATTGGCAAAAGGTATTTGGTCAGATGTGTTCTCCTACTTAGAAATATGAGAGAGGTCTGTAATTTTCATCATAGATACACTTCAACCATGAGAGACAAAATTCAAAAAATCACATTGTAGGATTTTTAAATAATTTATGTCTAAATTGTGGTAGGAATGTATTTGGTCAATAACAAAAGTTCAACCCAATACTTTGAAGCATAACCTTTGTTGGTAATGCCAGAGGTCAGACGCTTCTTGTAAGTCTTCACCAGGTTGGCACACACTGTAGTTGGTATTCTGGCGCTTTCCTCCATGCAGATCTCCTCTAGAGCGGTGATGTTTTGGGGCTTTCACTGGGCAACATGAACTCCCTCCACAAATTTACTATGGGGTTGAGGTCGGGAGACTGGCTAAGCCACTCCAGGACCTTGAAATGCTTTTAATGGAGCCACTCATTTGTTTGGGATGATTGTCATGCTGGAAGACCCAGCCACGTTCCATCTTCAATGCTCTCACTGATGGAAGGAGGTTTTGTCTTAAAATTTCACAATACATGGCCCTGTTCTTTTCAATATTTAAACTAAGAAATTTTCTGACATTGTAAAGTCAGAAATTTTAAAGAACAAAATTCTTCAGTTAATCAGAAGTTTGCTAAGATTTAAAAAAAAATATTTCCAACATAAAATAATAAAACTCCTCAAAGTTTTGAGCGGTAACTTTACGAGATATGTTTCTACGATATTTCCCAAAGTGTAAATGGTCCATACGGGTTCTTTTCTTGCATGAGAACGACTTCTCCTGGGTGCAGACTTGCCATTCAATTCAATCCAATTCAATTTTATTTATATAGCGCCAATTCATGAAGCATGTCATCTCAATGCACTTTAAAAAGTCAAATTCAATCAGATTATACAGATTGGGTCAGATTATACAGATTGGTCAAAATGTCCTATATAAGGAAACCAGTGTATTGCATCAAAGTCCCGACAAGCAGCATTCACTCCTGGGGAACCGTAGAGCCACAGGGAGAGTCGTCTGCATTGTCCATGGCTTTGCTGCAATCCTTCATACTGAGCAAGCATGAAGCGACAGCGGAAAGAAAAACTCCCCATTAACGGGAAGGAAAAACCTCCAGCAGAACCGGGCTCAGTATGAACGGTCATCTGCCTCGACCGACTGGGGGTTACAGAAGACAGAGCAGAGACACAACAAGACAGACAAACAAGCACAGAAGCAAACATTGATCCAGTAATCTGTTCTACATTAGATGGTAATAGCGGGTGATCTGTCTTCCCTGGATGATGTCACAGCTAACAGAACGCTAGACCAGGTGTACCTACTATGAAGAAAAAAGAGAGAGAGAACAAAAAGTTAAAAGCTGACATGATGACAAGCAATGCAAAACTGACAGTAGAACTCAATAGAGTGAGAAGAATAGGCCCTGATGTCCTCCAGTAGCCTAAGCCTAAAGCAGCATAACTATAGAGATAGCTCAGGGTAACATAAGCCACTCTAACTATAAGCTTTGTCAAAAAGGAAAGTTTTAAGATTAGTCTTAAAAGTAGACAGGGTGTCTGCCTCACGGACCAAAACTGGGAGTTGGTTCCACAGGAGAGGAGCCTGATAGCTAAAGGATCTGCCTCCCATTCTACTTTTAGAGACTCTAGGAACCACCAGCAGACCTGCAGTCTGAGAGCGAAGAGCTCTGTTAGGAACATACGGGGTAATCAGAGCTCTGATATATGATGGAGCTTGATTATTAAGGGCTTTATACGTTAGAAGAAGAATTTTAAATTCTATTCTATTCGGATCCTGTCTGAGCCATGAACGGCTCAGACAGGATCCGCCTGAGACTGTGAGGAAGACGCTTCGATAAAGTGTATGAAGTAGGTGTTATTATGCTGCAATAACTAATGCTTGAGAGTTATGAGTCATCTCTGCTCCTATTTTTTCTGGCAGATAAGCACCTTATTTAGCCGGTCTTTTAGCGATAATAACAGAGTACTATGTTATTAGATAGAAAACCAAGTAAGAAATGACTAGAAGATGCATGAACTGAATGGAGGCCAATCCTGGAACAAAACCTGTATGGGACTGCAAAATAATTTATAGGGTTTATGAATACTTTTAAAGGCATGGGATAAGGTTTTACTCATGTCTCTGATTATTTCTGTGTCTCAGAGTGAGCAGTGAATAGCCATGAAACCATGATTTTGATCATTGTTTGTAATGAATGCACACTATCTTAAGGAAAACTGTTTTCAACTACAGTATATCGACTGCACTACTTGGAATGAGCAAGCATTAGGTCCAGAGCACAGCAAACGCTAAACGTTCTCAAAACATCACCACTGTGCTTTAATATATTCTGCTTTTATGACACACTGAGCTTACAGCCAAAGGTCATTATCACCCAAGTCTTGTCTTCTTAGTTGTTGTTTTACTGATAGTGATCCTAACCTCTTGTAACTCTTCTAACCTTCACAACAAAGATGTAAATAATACCTCTTCTGATTATTTACCCCCTGCTGAGAATTCGACCTATCCCACTGCTCTTATACCCCAGTGACCTGTGAAGCTCTGTTCTGCCTCCTGCCCCCTGCACTTCCCCACCCTCAAGTGCCCTCCCTGGCACCTTTGCCCCGTGGCCTGGCCTCATTCATCCAGCCAACCCTTCTCCGGCCAGGAGAGCTGAAGGCCCTCTTTGTGTGTTGCTCCCTGGGAGATATTAACCCCCGTCTCCGTGCTTCCACCAAACAAAGGAAGTACTTACTAACCGCTAAAGCCTTAACAAACAGTGCCTTTCAAATGAACCCTGCTCCGAGCGTTGAAGAGGAGGGGAGAAAGATGTGAAACTGTAATTGTTTTGTATTTTACAGCAAACTCGGCAACGTAGGACTCTTATCACATAGAGTTGAGTCTCAGCAGGTTAGGCTCCTGCTTGAGATTCAAAGTTTTCCAAAAAAAAAAGAAAAGAAGGATGGAATAATTTTTTGTTGAATATTACACACACCATCCGGCTCAAAACATTCCTCTCACTAGGAGCAAAACCTTAAAATAATGTCAAAAAGAAATTGTCCCCTTATAGGTGAACTCCTCTGGCTTCTTCACATTTAGTTGTTTCAGATCAGCAAAAAAAAAAAAAAAAAAAAAAAAAAAATATATATATATATATATATATATATATATATATATATATATTAGTTCGGTTTGGTGCTGTTAGTGTCTAGCTGCTAGTGTCGAGCACCGACCTGGCTCGACACTAACAGCATTTCAGAAAAAGAACATAATACCTGCAGTCAAACATGGAACAGTTATTGATCTGGAATCAAGAATCCAAAATCTTAATTTGAACAAACTACAAGACTTAAACACAGGGATTAAATCAAGGCAAAAGGAAGATCATACAATGGTTGCATTCTAGTGTCCGCAAGCAGCTTCTTTAATGCCCTATGTGATGTGGCTTAATGGATTTAGGTGCACCAGGACCACACTGGTCAGCCTTGCCGTTGAGGAGGGAAATCTGCTGCTCAGTAAAAACACCACATAGAAACAATACAACCTAAAAGGCAAAAAAATTTTTTAAAAAGATGTTATCACTTATGAAAGACAAAGATTGAGCAATCTGGCCACAGTGACAAGAAGAATACTGAGGAGTCAAGGTGAGGCATCACTCGGTACCAATCAGAATATATAGGTTCCAGGTATCTCAACCAATGGGAATCAGGACTGCGTCTGGGCGACTATGTCTCACCCACCGGCTACTGTCTGCTGCATTGTAGTGTTTAAAGCGCTGTGTTGACATGAGGAGGAGAGCATTGCACTCCAACGCCTCAGAGACTGTGATGTGCTGAGGAGAGAAAGACTGAATTTAAGTTTACAATAAAATCTGCCAATTTGGCTGTTATCTTTATATTTAGCTGTTTTCTGAGCTAAAAATAGTTGCTGTGAGTAAACGGACAGGTGTTGCTGTATTTCTGCAGTCTTTATAGAGCACTTTATGGAGCTAAATTGCTAGCCTTTGTCAACCCTCCTTTGCTTTCCTGAAAATTCATCTCTTTGTTTCCAATAGTACACCTAAAATATAATATGTATCTATTTTATTTACAGAAAAATTTCAGATTTATGTGATTAAAGAGCTGAAAAATGCCCTGCAACGTTATTTAGAGCGCCAGGTGCCACTATACTTTTCAGTTAGTTTTTCATTCTGTTTTGCACAATATTGATGAACAATTGTAATTGTCTGAATTGTTTAATAATTGTTGCATATGCATTAACTTTCCTGAGATTGTTGAGTAAATGTTAATGTTTTTATGTTGTCTTTGGAGTATTTATTTAGCCTTTTTTTTACCTCTACAAGGTCAGGATGGTTGTAAACATCCGGTGTGCCTGCTAGTTACCCCACCGTGCTTGTAAACAGTGGGTTGTTAAGATGAGAAGAGATCATTTTATCGTCAGAAATACCTCAGGAGTATCTGATCGAGTCTCCCACTCCTGCTGGGCGTCGATGACTGTGACCTGGAGCTGTTGCAGTGCATTTTTTGTCGAATAATGTATATTCCCACCCCACAACTTGGAGTATGGGAAAGAACAGAGCGTCCACCCCATAAAAATCATGTACGTAGACGCCTCGTTTGGCGCAGGTTCGTACGTCAACGTCACCGCCATATTGTATGTGGCAGAAAGAAGTTAAGTTCTGTTGTAGTGAACGTGGATCAGAGAAGATGCCTCACTCCTGTGCTGCATGGAAAGGTACCAACCGTTTTATATATATATATATATATATCTATATATATCTATATATATCTATCTATCTATCTATCTATCTATATATATATATATATATATATATATATATATATATATATATATATATATATATATATATATATATATATATATATATATATATATATATATGTGTGTGTGTGTGTGTGTATGTGTTATGAATATAAAAGTCAATTGGTTAAATCTAAACACTGTGGTCTTCATTATTTAATAAAACCGTGTCACATGTGAACCTTTTAAGTTCTGGTATAGTCAAGGATTAGGAACAGACGTTTTGGGGGAGTATTAAAGAGAAAGTTACTAATATGAGAAAAAAAGTCCTAGGACAATAAAGTTAAAAAAAAAGACAAAAGTGTTAATATTATGAGAAAAATTTCATATTATGAGAATTAAGGGGGGACATTTCCAGAATAGTCACAGTTTGCAGAACTATTTCAGTCCTGGAGTAATAGGGCCTGGTTAGATTATTTTAATTATTTTTATTCTTTACGAGTATAAAGTCAGGAGAATGAAGCCAAAGGGATACGAAAATATTATTATTACAAAAATAAAAATATTACGAATGTAAAGTATGTTCTGAGATGAAACTCCCTCTGATACTGTTTAAGTGACTCAGACTAACTGCAGATTTGCCACATTCAACATGGCGGACGCTCTGACGCACCTGCAGCATAGGCAGAACCCGCCCGACGAGGCGTCTACGTATATGATGTCTATGGTCCACCAAACCCCGATCCAACAAAGATGTAAACTGACCCTGATGAAAATGACCCATTGCCCTGTCATGAACATGGCTACTGCGCCAGTACTGAAAACAAATCGAGGAGTTAACCGTCAGCAGCTCGTTCGGTTTGGAGCTGTTTTCCACCTCTGGTGAGGACATACAATTCTTTACCAGATAATTAAACATATCCACCATTTCTGAGTTACAACCATAGAATAGCAGATCTATAACATTAAAAGCAGTAAAAATAACATTAACAATATTATCCGGGTGGTATCCAGGTACGGACATAGTTCTTAAATGTCCCAGAGCTGGAGAATAGAGATGACAATTAAGATCAAATGACTACATATTTGCAATTCAATGAGCATTGCTGTTATGTGAAGCTTGTTTTGGTTATCAGAGATGATCTGAGTGATGACTGTAATTTCAACCAGTCAAGTTAGGGCCGCGGCCCTACCTACTTTTGATGATCAAACATGTAAAATAATATATATAAATAAAATTAAAATATTCAATAGCTATTTTTTTCAAATGCACAGTAGTCTATGGCAGCAGCATCATTCTCCAATGAGAAAGCGATAAATCATCCCATCTAAAAATGTATTGGCTGATTGTGTCATGTGATGTAAACAAAAGTTTTCCCACCTCTGCGCTGCTTATGAACGCTACTTCGTTAGCTTAGTTTGCTTCGTTAGCTTAGTTAACCGTGTCCACTGCAAGTGCTGAGAGGTGTTTCTCGTCCATCCGTCGTATCAAGACCTATCTGAGATCAACAATGACCCAGAAAAGACTAAATAGCTTGATGTGCGCCCACACACACACACACAGGGATCTTTTGACCACAGTGGATGCTTTGAGGATAGCCAGGGACTTCTCCAGCATAATGACAGACGGAGACACTTTTTCGGGAATATTTAGAGCAGGGGTGAGTTTGACTTTTCTTTTTAAAGTATTTTTATTCTGTAAATATTGTGTTAGCTGTAATATAATGATTGTAAGTGGAAATAAATCCGGGGCGTGTGTGCTGGAACGTCAGAAAAAAAGTTAAATAAAAATTCGGTGCCGATTTTAATTATAACATGGCAGACACATTTATCATGCTCAGGGACCACAGCCTATGAGAAAGCAATAAATTCTGGTGTCTAAAAATGGATTGGCTTGTCTTGTGTCATGTGACGCAAATCAGTTGCGTGATCAAGGGGATGCTGGTGTTTTATGTGTACGCGGGCGCGTGCGTATGTGATGGGTAGTGGTATTGTGTATTGCCTGATGGGCCCGACCAATTTGAAATGCGTTCCGCGGTCCATGATAAGGCAGCTCATGAATGAATTAACCTGAGTAATATAATTTATATGTTTCACAGATTTGCAAGTCATACCCACTTGATGGGCTTTTAGAGCAAATAGAGCCAGCCATCCTTAACATTTTACAGGTTACAAGAGCACGGAGCATCTTGAAGACTGATCAGGTCCCTCATCAGGTCCCCTTTTACAACAGTAAAACAGTAAACATTTTACTGTTGTCCTCACAAAGCATGTTATGTAATCATTTTCAAATTAATCCTAACATCAACTTTTTTGAGGTCATATGCCAAATGTAAAATAACATGTTAAAAAACACATTGTCATTATTTAACTCACAGTGACCTAATTAATAATAAAGTGTTTTTTAAACTAGGATTTTACACGTCAGCTACATAATAAAAATGTGTTGGTGACATTTTTTAACATTTTATATTACACTTGGCACCCCATGGTCATAATGCATTTCCTGCAATATACCTATTTTTGCCCAGGTTCTTCAACCAATTGATGAGTTCTTCCTGTTCATGAACTATCTGTCATTGAGACTGATGCAAAAGGATTTGGCCCTTAGATTTCAAATACATCGGTCAACAGTAAGTCACATTAACACCTGCCCCAAATTCCTTTTTTACTTTATTGGGAGCTGTGTATATTTGGCTAGATGAAGACACTGTGAAAGCTCACCTCCTGGATGTGCTTCAGGACTACCCCGACACTCAAATAATTTTAGATTGCACAGAACTGCGATGTCAAACCCCAAACTCCCTTCTCCTCCAGCACTGTACCCATCTATGGTCATCATGGAGGACAAAGTTTCCTTGTGGAAGATTGTGTCCCACGCAAAGTCCACATACCCACGTTTCTGTCAAATAGAGCTAAGCTGTCTAGGTCAGAGATCAGAATGACAGTCCATTGCAAAACTGAAAGTACATGCAGAGCGTGTGATTTGCTGAGTCAAAGAACATAAAATATTCAACACAGTTTTTCCTCTTTCAATCACAGGCAGCATAAACCCACCTTTTACTGTTGCATGCCTTTTGGTGAATTATCACAATGGTCCCTTGGTGAAAGCCTCGTCAAGCAACTGCTAATCTAAATCCAGAATTAGATGTTTTACTTGTAGGTCACAAAAGATACATTTGGTGTCACGGCGGAGCGGAAGGACCCAGAATTCAACCAGACAGAGGGTGCTTTGTTTTGTTTATTCAAACGAAAAAAGACAGCTGCGCGCTGTGGGACTGTCCTCAGCGTCCCTGGCCGGGAGGTCTGGAGAGAGGAACAGCAGGTGAGTTATTTCGCCAACACTTCGGGGCTGATGTGTTAAAGGGAGAATAACCACTGACCTCTTAGAATGCGGGAGGCGGGAGAGAACAAAGGAGGGCCGGCGACCGTGGGTAGGCGGACCCGCCGGAGATGGTTGTTCAGCTCGGGGGAGAAGCCTTTTACAGTCACTGGTTGCTCGAGGGACGAGCCGATGTTCAGATCCGTTAGGGATCGTGGGCAGAGGGTATGTCCAGTTGTCGTGTTCCGATGTCCAGTCCAGGGTCAGATCCAGGTCAGAGGTCCGGGGAAGGTCCGAGGGGAAATCCAAGGCGAAGTCGAGGTGCAGTTCCAGGTCGGTACACAGATTGGCTAGGCAAAACAGGCAGGGGTCAAGCAAGCTCAGAAAACGAGAAGACAGATCGGGTCAGGAAACAGGCAGTCAGGTACTCAAGAGAAAACGCTGGATTAGTCTAACCAAATGGCTCGAAAAAATCTGGCACTCGTCTCTGGTTAGGAGGGAGATTAAATAGTGACAGGGACAGGTGAACGAGGTGAGTGGTGATGAGAGAAAGGCGGAGCTATCCAGGTGTGTTGGGTGATGAATCAAACCAGTGTGAGTGCCACGATCATGACAGAGCCCCCCCCTCAAGGGCGGATTCCAGACGCCCTCTTGGGCTGGTTGGGATGGCCCTTGTGGAAGTCACTGATAAGCCTCTTGTCAATAATGAATCTGGATGGGATCCACGAACGTTCTTCTGGCCCGTAACCCTCCCAATCGACGAGATACTGGATGCCTCTGCCCCTCCTTCTAGATTTGATGATGCGCCTTACCGTGTAGACGGGATCACCGTCGATCAGTCGGGGGGGTGGAGGGGGTCTGGAGGAGGGCACGTATCTTGACGTCTTAACAGGTTTGACTCGGGAAACGTGAAAGGTGGGATGGATCTTCATGGTGCGTGGTAGTTGAAGACGGACAGCTACTGGATTAACCACCTTAGAGACCGGGAATGGACCAATGAACCGTGGTGCCAGCTTCTTGCACTCCACCCTTAAGGGAAGGTCTCTGGTGGACAACCAAACCCTCTGTCCCACCTTATACTGGGGTGCTGGGATCCGATGACGGTTGGCGGCCTGTGTCTGAACCTGTGACATGTGACCCATGGTCCTTCTCGCCCTCCTCCATGCACGTTGGCACCTCAGGGCAGATAAACGGGCAGATGGCACTCTAGACTCCCTCTCCTGAATGGTAAACACTGGTGGCTGAAAACCGTAAACAACATAAAAAGGAGAGAGACCAGTGGTGCTAGATGGTGTGGAATTGATTGCATGCTCGACCCAGGGTAGATTCTGTGCCCACTTAGTGGGGTCAGAATCGCACAAAATGCGAAGCTTCGTCTCAACCTCTTGATTGACCCTCTCGGTCTGGCCATCTGTTTGAGGGTGGAAGCCAGAAGAAAGGCTAACAGAGATGCCCAACATTGAACAGAATTCCCGCCAATACCGGGCTACAAACTGGGGACCCCTGTCAGAAACTATATCAGTCGGTAACCCATGCAGTCGAAACACTTCTCTGGTAAGAATGTTGCCCATCTCCTTGGCCGAGGGAAGCTTAGGCAATGGAACCAGGTGGACCATTTTAGAAAACCTGTCCACTACTGTGAGAATAACAGAGTTACCCTCTGAGACAGGCAAACCAGTAATAAAGTCCATAGAGATGTTGGACCAGGGCCGAGACGGCAGGGGGAGAGGTCGGAGTAAGCCGGAGGGAGGACGGCGGGAAGCCTTGGCCTGGTTGCAATGTGTGCAGGCCGCAATAAACTCCTTGACATCCGCTGACAAGGAGGGCCACCAGAACTGAGACTGAATAGCCTTGATGGTCTTAGTCACTCCCGGATGGCAGAACAGACGGGAACAGTGACAAAAGTTAAGAACCCTCTCAACCAGGGCGTCCGGAACATACAGACGGTCCCTAGGGCAGGTCTCAGGGATAGATTCATTGACGAGGGCATCCCTAACCTCCCTCTCCAGGCCTAGCATGGTGATGGAGCATCTCACTGACTCTGGGAGGATAAACTTCTCTGTACCAGCGGAACTCTCCTCACCCACCTCGTACATCCTAGAGAGAGCGTCAGGCTTGACGTTCTTGGTCCCAGGCCTGAAGGATAGTGAAAAATCGAATCGCCCAAAAAATAAGGCCCACCGGGCCTGTCGGGAATTTAACCTTTTAGCTGTTCTCAGGTACTCGAGGTTCTTATGGTCTGTCCATACTAAAAAAGGGAGCTTTGACCCCTCCAACCAGTGTCTCCACTCCTCCAAGGCGAGTTTCACAGCTAGAAGTTCTCGGTTTCCCACATCGTAATTTCGTTCTGCCTCGGATAGTTTCTTGGAAAAATAGGCACAAGGGTGAATCCGACCATCACTAGCCTCCTGACTCAAAATCGCCCCCACACCATTACTTGACGCATCTACCTCCACAATAAATTGTCTTTCAGGATCCGGGGCTATTAGCACTGGTGCCGATGTTAAAAGGTTCTTAAGTCTCTCAAAAGCCTTGTTCGCTTGGTTGTTCCACAAAAACTTCACCTTAGATGAGGTTAGTGTATGGAGGGGAGCAGCAATTTGGCTATAACTCCGAATGAACCTTCTGTAAAAGTTAGCGAAGCCTAAGAACCTCTGAAGCTGTTTCCTATCGGTAGGGGTTGGCCACTCAGTCACTGCCTGAACCTTGGCTGGATCCATAGAAATCTGGTCCGGGGAAACAATAAACCCCAGAAAGGACAGGGTGGAGACATGAAACTCGCACTTCTCAGCTTTTACAAACAACTGATTCTGGAGCAGTCGGAGGAGAACTGAACGGACGTGTTGTTTATGGGTTGTTAGATCCTTTGAGTAGATAAAAATGTCGTCCAAATAGACAAAAACAAACTGACCGATCATGTCTCTGAGAACCTCATTTACTAGGTTCTGGAAGACCGCAGGAGCGTTGGTTAACCCAAACGGCATCACTAAGTACTCGTAGTGGCCAGTAGGGGTGTTGAACGCCGTCTTCCATTCATCCCCCTCCTTTATGCGGACCAAGTGGTACGCATTTCGCAGATCCAGCTTGGTAAACACTCTAGCCCCCTGAATCTGCTCAAAGGCTGTATTGATGAGAGGGATCGGATAACGGTTCTTGACTGAAATCCCATTAAGTCCCCTATAATCTATGCAGGGTCTGAGGGAACCGTCCTTCTTACTTACAAAGAAAAAACCCGCGCCTGCTGGAGATGATGAAGGGCGAATAATTCCTGCCTTAAGTGATTCGCTTATGTACTTCTGCATTGCCTGCGACTCTGGCAAGGACAACGAGTAAAGTCGACCTCTGGGAGGAGTAACCCCTGGTAATAAGTCAATACTGCAATCGAAAGGACGGTGCGGAGGCAGGGCCGTGGCTTTGGACTTGTTAAACACCTCCTTTAGATCATGATAACAGGACGGAACCTTAGCTAGGTCAGGATACACCTCCTCAACGTCATTCTCAGGGGGCTGTAGGGATTGAGCGGAGAGTAAACAGGACCCAGAACAGGAGGATGCCCACCCTAGCACCTCAACCCTCTGCCAATCAATTTGGGGATTATGTTTCTTAAGCCACGTAACACCTAAAATGATGGGAACCTGTGGAGAATCGATAATCAGAAAAGTGAGTGTTTCTCTGTGATTACCTCCAATGAGGAGTTCGACGGGTTCCGTGACGAGATGAGAACGATTCAGTTGATGTCCATCCAGTGCAAGCACCGTATGAGGGGAAGATCCTGAGTGAAGTTTAATGTTCAACCTCCTGGCGAGTCCTTCATCCATAAATTCAGTATCAGCTCCGGAGTCGACAAAAACAGAGGTTATGAGAATTGGCTGAAGTTGTAAGAATTGCTGGAAGCATGAGTTTTGAGGAGGCAAATAATCTTGTATGGCTCAGTAGGTACCTCCCCCGTTCTACCGAGCCTGATCTTTTACCCGACAGTCTCTCACTCGGTGACCCTGTCCCCCACAATACAGACAGAGATTTAGCTGATGCCTGCGTTGACGCTCCTCCTTTGAGATGCTGGTTCTCCCCAGCTGCATAGGTTCAGGTTCAGACCTGCTGGCAGGAGGAGGATTAGTCCCGGAGATCGATCCTAGTCGCCAGTTCTTCTAGCTCCTTCAGGGAATGGGGATAATCACGAGTGGAGAGCTCGTCCTTGATCCTCCCATTAAGCCCAGACATAAACACATCCATCATAGCATCTTCATTCCACCGACTCTCCGCAGCTAAAAGATGGAAATCAATAATATATTGAGCTACGGATTTATCCCCCTGCTTCAGGGCTAAAAGCCCCCTGGACGACTCTCTACAGGGCAACAATGGGCTGAAAACACGGGTAAGTTCTCTGGAGAATGCTGGATAAGAATAGCAAATGCAGGAATTATTCTGCCATTCTGAAGCTCCCCACAGCTTTGCCTTGCCGGCTAATAGGGAAATAACATAAGCTATTCTGGAGCGATCAGTGGGGAAAGCAGTGGGTTGCAGTTCAAAATGTATCTCACACTGAGTGAGGAAGGCTCGGCAATGTTCGGGATTCCCACTAAACAATTCGGGAGGGGAGAGACGTGGTTCGGGTAACGATGACGTCACCGGACATGACGTGGTAGCAGAGACTGGCGGTTGCGGAAGTGGCGGAGCGGGTGAAGCCTGGTTGCGCAAGTGATCTAAAATCTCACTAACGCCAGTCTCTAACTGGGAGATGGATTTTTCCACGCCTTCGCGCCACTCTCTGTCTGGTGAGGGATCCATATCTTTGGCCAGATTTTTCTGTCACGGCGGAGCGGAAGGACCCAGAATTCAACCAGACAGAGGGTGCTTTGTTTTGTTTATTCAAACGAAAAAAGACAGCTGCGCGCTGTGGGACTGTCCTCAGCGTCCCTGGCCGGGAGGTCTGGAGAGAGGAACAGCAGGTGAGTTATTTCGCCAACACTTCGGGGCTGATGTGTTAAAGGGAGAATAACCACTGACCTCTTAGAATGCGGGAGGCGGGAGAGAACAAAGGAGGGCCGGCGACCGTGGGTAGGCGGACCCGCCGGAGATGGTTGTTCAGCTCGGGGGAGAAGCCTTTTACAGTCACTGGTTGCTCGAGGGACGAGCCGATGTTCAGATCCGTTAGGGATCGTGGGCAGAGGGTATGTCCAGTTGTCGTGTTCCGATGTCCAGTCCAGGGTCAGATCCAGGTCAGAGGTCCGGGGAAGGTCCGAGGGGAAATCCAAGGCGAAGTCGAGGTGCAGTTCCAGGTCGGTACACAGATTGGCTAGGCAAAACAGGCAGGGGTCAAGCAAGCTCAGAAAACGAGAAGACAGATCGGGTCAGGAAACAGGCAGTCAGGTACTCAAGAGAAAACGCTGGATTAGTCTAACCAAATGGCTCGAAAAAATCTGGCACTCGTCTCTGGTTAGGAGGGAGATTAAATAGTGACAGGGACAGGTGAACGAGGTGAGTGGTGATGAGAGAAAGGCGGAGCTATCCAGGTGTGTTGGGTGATGAATCAAACCAGTGTGAGTGCCACGATCATGACATTTGGTCTGAATTTGATTTAGGCATATAAGAGTTAGGAGGCTGAATACAGATGCATGTCGCACTTTTTAGATTAGTTGCAAAAAATGTAAAAAACTTTATCCCCTCCCCTCCATTTGACCACTGTGCACACCTTTGTGTTGGTCTAAATTACAATAGAACACTTAGAAGTTTTTGGTTTGTACCTTAACCAAATGTGAAATTATTTTAGTTGTATGTATAGTTTTGTTAAGTACGACAATCTCTCTGAGGTTTGGTGAAAAAAAAATAATCTTAGTTAGAGTGGCGATGTTTTCTGTGTATCGTAAATTATTTCTCTAACATTAAGATGACCCTTTAGGTCATGCGCTGCACTATAAGATTAGATTAGATTAGATTCAACTTTATTGTCATTACACAGGTACATGTACAAGGCAACGAAATGCAGTTTAGGTCTAAACAGAAGTGCAATAGCAGCAAGTGCAGGATAAACAATGGTTCCATATGTACAGGACATGGGTTATTACTGAATAAATATAGAGATGTATACTATTATAGACAGAGTTTTACTGATCGATTTGTCCTATGAATATAATATATAGATAACTAGTATTATTAACTAAATTTACAGCTGGATATGTACCGAATATAATATACAGGTGGGTATTACTACAAATAACTGTGATGTTAAGTTATAGTGTGATTTGATTAACTGTATAAAACTGTATACAGTTAATCAAATCACACTATAAAAGTGAAAATACTTTCACATTTATGTCAATTGCACAATATAACACAATATGTATTTTTTGTACCTTTACTGAATATGTAAAAATTAAATGAATACAACAGTAATACAATTAACAGAATAAAATGAGGATTTTTAAATTATTCGTGAGTTCATGTCTTTATTACGATTTTCAGCTAATTGGACATGGAGAGGTATTTTGGCAGGTATGTGTTAAAGAAATGCTAGCTCTGTATGTGCTCTGCACAAAGATGTCATTATGGGCACAGATAACAAAATTACGCCACTGCATCCCGGTGATCAATAACTGGCCCTGGACTTGCCAATAGTAAAAATGGCTCTCCTTCAATTTGTGTAGGCTTTGTGTCACTTTCAGGAATTTGTAGTCTACATAGCTTTGTGCATTTCTTTTCTACGAGCCCAAATGATGGCCGCTCAAGCGGATCATATACAAGCCCATCAGGCGACGCAACCAGCCAAGATGCATCTGGATGGATCACTAGCCCACACTTGGCCAAGTTCAGGTTTTTCATTACTGTATAGTCCTTTAAGGCCCCCCGTTTCCTTTTCCAGTCCCCTCTTCATGTGTGCTGTTTGTTGTGTCCCTCGGATTATCCTTTCAGCCAGGCTTTCTGCAGTCCCTGGACCTCTAACATGGCTCCCCTCTCTGTGTGTCATTTTAACAATCCACCACGCTCCTCTAGTCTAACCCAGTGTTTCTCAACCCTGGTCCTCAAGGCACACTGCCCTGCAGGTTTTAGATGTTTCCCTGCTTTAACACACCTGATCCAGATGATTGCGGTTCAGCGAAACCCTTTTAACCAGCCCTCAATTGAAATCAGGTGTGCTTAGTGGGGTTATCTGTTGGTGCTCTGGGTCAAGATAATCTTATAAAGTGATTCAACAATGGTAGACAGCAAGTCTTCCTTTTGTTGACATAAGAAAACACTCACTTGTTGGTTTTGTACAACAGCACTTATCAATGCTATAAAAACAGCACGCCCAAGTCAGATGAGTCTATTGAAGTGAAGTTCTTCATATCTGTCATCCACACGTATTTCTCAAACATGTTTTAATTTGATGGTAAAAGATTTTACAGAAGAGAGGGTTATGGTGAAAGATTGGGACAGTGCTGTGTGTGTGGAGATATTATGGTTTGGAAGTCACACACATTATGAGCGGTTTATGTCAGAATTTAGTTACAGGTCAACAACCTCTGAACTTGATTTAATGTGTTGCTCCTGCAGCAGTGGTAAAACCCGAGACTGTAAAAGCCCATGCAGCAAAGAGAATTACAGCTGTTGCTACTGCCACTGTTGAAGTGCTAACCACAGTTTGAACATCAAGATGTGACTTTTTTTTTTTTTTTTTTTTAGGAAGACATTGCTATGTTTGCAGGTGAATGTAGGGATCCTTTTTTTAACCTCTGTCTGTATCTATCTCTTAATATTTGAGATATTACTTGTGTGGGGTGAAACTTCATCTAAGTGCTGGTCTTCATAGTCACACAGTAAAGAACAGTCATTTAAAACAAACTGCCCCCAGTAGGTTTCCTGTGTTTTGTCACCTCTAGATCTGACAAGGATGTTCATTTACCTTCAAGGCAAGAGCATAACCACATGATGGCCAAACCCAAATTGGGTAAACAAGATAATTATATTACTGATATGCTGTAAGTGATCCAAAACACACAGATCTGTTTGATGTGCTAATAGAACAGACTCCTTGCAGGTACGTTAAACGATGATGCAGACAACTTGCTCCATGCTTTTTATCATTTAGAAGAAATTCCCACATCGTTTTGATGTAGTATGAGCTTTAATCTCCTTATATGTTCTTTCCGATGGCACAGATCTCTGAATACTGTGTGGGTATCCATATTTCCACGTCTAAGTCAACATTCTTCGACTTATCCATGTTACAACAACTCCTTGCTCAAAGAAATAATTGCAACCCAGGAGGAGCGGACTGGCTCACGTCAGACTTACTGAAATCTTCCCACATCTGAGCTGTCTGCCAGTGAATAAGGCTTGGTCTGTGGAGGAATGAGATCCATATCTTCCATTTGGCGTTGCTAATGTCGTCACTAATCAGAGGCAGATGGAAATACAAGTTTGTATTGACTTTGCGGGATGCTGACTTTGTCATGACCGGAGAACAGTTTTTGACCCACGTGCAGGAGAAACGCTTAGGACACGGAAACTATTTTAAAAGTTTTATTGATGAAACAATGTCTGTAGGGAGGATAGTGCAGGTTAGTTCCAGAAAGCTATGACTGAAGGCGAAGTTTGGATAAGAGGATGATCTTAAGCTGACTGTGTTATTAGGGTGGAGGTTGCCCACAGGGAAAGGTTCCAGTCGCAGGTGGAGGTGAGGTACTGCGAGCTATCCAAAAGGGATCGGTGTTGCTGAGTGGCAGGCATGGGGCTCAGAGATAAGAGAGCTGCGGGAGACGACCGTACAATGGGGGGAGTTATCCAGGAGGTTCTTGAAGAGGATCAGAATGTGGTTTGGATAATTGCTCGAGGGATCTCAGGAACGACCAAGATCTTTGGCAATGAAAAATGTACAAAAACAGAATGCTCAGAGAAGGTTGGTTTTTGCCTCGACATCTAACCGGTGCAGTTATCAATTAGGTAGTGAGTAGCTGTCAGTCAGCTCCTTTAATACTCAAAGGTCGATTAGATGATTGCATCCAGGCGTGACTGAAACACTCTGCCCACACCAAGCCTCCAGGTGAGAGATCTGCAATGCGGGCCTAGTCTACACAAAGCTGGATATATGGAAAAACAAATTATTATTTCTGTGGTTAGCTTTGCAGTACACTGCCTCTATATGTTTTGCATGTTTAAAACAACGCTTACTGACGTACTAACGATGTGGGGGAGATATTCGTTTTTATAAAGAACCAGCGTCACATTTACAAGGCCTCAGACAAAGACCTTTAAGCACACTCTCACTCCAAACTATGACACACTTTGGCTCCAAGCAAGGATAATTTTCCTGCTGAATTGTGGGAATTGATTGACATCAAAAACAGTTTCTGTCAATGCATTATCTATCTTCTCTTCCTGATATCTTAGCTAATATATATTTTAATTTTAACCATGATGTTACTCAAAAATGCGTGTTTGAGGTGTTCTTTCACAAGTGGGCTTCCAATTAACTCAAATTTCATGAATTAATCAAAAGCTTGGAGAATCATGACATCATCATCATCATCATCTGGTTTTCCCTTTTTTGTGAAGGCACATGTATTTTGAAGTGTGTAAACTTCTAAAGTCTAAGGCAGAAAGAGATAAATATCTCATTATTATGGCATTTAGCAAAAAAGAAGAATATCGGCAGTTCTAACAGGAAAACTTCAGTCTGATTTGATATCAAATATTAAGCAAAAAGCCCATCCCCCCACGTCCTGCCCTCCTCCGCTGCGTTGGCGGGCGCCTTGGCCCTCTGGCGCATTGACGGTCCTCGGGTTTGGGGCGGGTTCCCGGGTGGGCGCCGGCCCATTCCCGGCGGTGGCTTCGCGGGGCCTGGCCCCCCGGGCCGCGGCTCTTGGGGGCGTCGGCATTGCGGTGGCTGGGGGATTTCCTCGGGGTCGTCTCTCCTCTTTCCTCGGGGGGGGGGGGTTGCAGATTTCCTGTGAAGGCCCCTCTCGGGCGCACTGCTTTGGTGGCCCCTTTGGGAGTCCGGGGTTACGGGTCCCCTGACTCCTGCCTCTGTGCTCAGGGAAGGCGGGTCTTCGGTTCTCCACAATCACTATCAATATATTTCCTTCTGGATAATTTTCACCTAAACTAGTGCACTTTCACAAACTCCTACAGGTGCTGGGTCCCAGGTATTAAATGTTCACTTATATACAGAAAGGCTATAATTTATTTATTTACTTTCTTTTTTAGGTATCACATTACACATGTCAGCTTAAATAATAATACATATGATTTAGCAATGGTATCAAGGTGTTACACGATTGTATCTGTTGCTTTATGTCTGTTGGTTGTGCTGTTGTTTTTGTGTCTCTTTCCAGGTGATGGAGGACATTTTATCATTCTCTTCCTTCTATCTCTTCTTTCTTTCACCCTTTTCTTTTTCTTTTTTTTCTCTTCTTGTTTTTCTTTTACTCTCCTACTTTCCCATTGTAGTGTCCATATAATTTGAAATTCTCCCTGCGGGAATCACAATAAAGCTATTTACACGCACAAATCAAGCGGAGCATTATGGCGAAAGCTGTTTGCTCCACTTGTGAAAGTAAAATCTGTCGAGCTCTATTTGGCATTAAGATATCAATTTTTATTGCCACATTGCTAGACAGGACACTGGGAGTAAAAAAAAAAAAAAAAAAAATATTAAGCAAAAAGGGTTCTGTATCTTTTAGACAGTATGTGTGAACATCTGCTTTCAACTGTAGAGGCAGGCAAACGTGCTTTTTTAGGGAAATCTTTTGCTGTAAATAATGACCTATTCAACCTGTTAACACTGTAGTGAATGCTTTCTTTTAGATGTATGCAAAATAAATTCTTTACACGGAAAGGATAATAGCAGCGCACTTTGGTGAGATTCATGACGTTGGCAAACAGTTGACAGTTTCTTATGTCATAATGCTAAAATAGGTTTGGGAAAGTATAGCCATCTGCAAATATGTATTCCGAAGAAACACAAGACATTTTCTCCTAGTGTAGTCATCATGCTAGATTGAGTCCAAAGTGAATCGACTTTCCATATACTGCACAAAGAGTACAGAGGTTGAGGCTAATATTACTGTTTATCTTATGTTACAACTGGCCACCCCCACACTGTAAACAGTTCAGCTAAATTAAAAAGGCAAACTGATGGTTTGAGAAATAAAACAGAACCTGAGTTGTAATACGATTACACAAGGCAAACAGAAAGTTATTGACACTGAAACGGGCAAGTATAATCCTTTTGAATGTAAGAAATGTCAGTTAAACTTTAACATAACAAGCAACACGTGGGGTAATATCTTTCCATATGCAGTAATAATGTGCAGTATCTAATTTTTAAGACCTTTTTAAAAAGAAAAATCACAGGTTATATGATATTACCATGTGCCCAAAAAAGTTAACGATGTTGAACTACTGCAATATGGAACACAGGGTAATTTAAGGCTTTCTAAAAAATGTTTACCAAACTTTCTTAGAACAAAGATACAACAAAGGACTGTGTATGGTACAAAAAGTAATAGATATTTAGAGAGGGACTCAAGCGAAAGGCTCTTAGGGTTGCAGTAATATAACCTAGTCAGCACCTGACCTTTAAAGGTTGTTTTTGTACAAATAAACCTTAGATAGTGGTTGAAGCATCAAGCTGAATAACTGCAAACCCTTATAATGAAGACCTGCTTCAAGGTAGCACGGACCAAACAGGTGTTATGATTCCTCACCATGTATCACAGGTTCTCCACAATATCAGTGGATTTGCTGCTCATTTTTGTTTGTCCCTCACTTTTGGCCTCACTCATGTTTTTTTTTATTATTATTATATGTCAAAGTTAGTTTAGGTTTTTTAAGCTCATGCTGCTTTCTTTTTCTTGGTTTCGATAAAAAAAATCCAAGAGTTTTGATTGCAGATAGATAGATAGATAGATAGATAGATAGATAGATAGATAGATAGATAGATAGATAGATAGATAGATAGATAGATAGATAGATAGATAGATAGATAGATAGATAGATAGATAGATAGATAGATAGATAGATAGATAGATAGATAGATAGATAGATAGATAGATAGATAGATAGATAGATAGATAGATAGTGCAACTTTTTGGTGAGTAATAATGTCTGAGCATTAGTCTTAAAGGTAACAAATTGTCTCTCTGACTAAAGGGTACCTCCATCACTGTTTTCAAGTTGTAAATCAAAAGTGCTCCACAGCATCAGGATTTCTTGCAGCAGAAATCCAGCCACCTTGTCAACAGGATGGATCAATTCTAGCTGAAAGCCTGCCACCAAACCCAACTGTATTCAGATGTGTTGCTACAGAGAGGATTCTGAATAAAACATGGCAGTCTCTTTCTTAGAAATGTATATATTCCATTTTACAATCAGCTCATTCAAATAAACCCATAAATCAAATACATTTAGATTTAGGGGTCAAATCGTTATCATTACTTAAACAGATGCAGATTTAACAAACATTGTCGTGTTAGTGATCATTTCACTGTCCCTCCCATTTAATCCGAGTCGTGATGCCAACACCAACTTGCATATGTTATTCAAAGCACATTTTTGGGGAGTGGTACGTTCTCACACTAACTCCACGTTGTTGTGGTGTGGGGTGACTGGCTGTGTCAAAGCCAATGCACGGCCTATAGGGCCAGCAATCAGTGGGAAGTTGCTCTTAGAAAGCAACTTTGTGATGCTTCACAAACCATGCTGCTTCCAAACTTCTCATGGCCACATTCATCCTGTACAAAGGATCTCTGTTCGCTTTGGCTTCTCTCAGTATCCCTTTGTGAACTTAGTCAGCAAGCCCTTAGCACTGGAGTGCCTGTTCTCAGGGTGAGGAGGTAAAACGCTAACTGAGGAACAAAGTTGACTCCATACCCTTTTCTCACAGATTTTTTTTACAGGCAGTCACATTTGGACATGTCTGGAGACAGAAGACAAGTGTTAACGCACCTCATCTACCTGCAATCCGCTGCCATCACAGCTTATAAAATAGAGTTGAAAAAGGGAGCGACTACCTGGGAGAATGACAGGTGATATAAAAAGAGTGAGAGGCTGTGAGCTATAGACAGTCTCCTCACCAGTAGAGACTGTATGAGGGGAATGAATGTAGCTCTTTGTGCCGGGCAGACTGTGGCCTCCAATGTATGTGTGTGTGAAAAAGAAAGAGAGACCAAGGCGGCCCAGGCTCGAGGCCTACAGATGTCTGGAGCTGCACCTCTCACCCCCGGCCTCCACAGGCAGCGAGCAGCTGTTGTCGGAGAGAGACAGGCCGCCCCGGAGAGACTGGGAGGGGGCCAATGGGCAAAAAACAAGAAAGAGCCTCTTTCACAGCCTGGTATGTCCTTCTGGATACCCACACAATGTATCCTTTGAGGGCTCAGAAGAATAACATTTAGATTTAAAGTTCTCTCATCCTGGGAATTTTAGGTTGTCCTGACCGCCAAACTGTGGAGAGGTTGAACCTGAGGTCAGCACTGGGAGTCCGACTGATCCAGGATCTCTTGTAGATAAAGTTGGCCAAACCTTTAAGGCATTATCAATGAGCTTATGGTGAGGATAAACATGTCTTAACCTGATGGTTACCAGGAGTATACAAAGTATGTTGTTAATTGTGGTGCTGATGAATGCATTCCAGTGTCGGTCAGCCGCAGAGTTCAACATACTCCAAACTCCCAGCAGGTGTTTATGAAATGAGCTTTTGTAGCACCTGCCGAGTCCAAGGGAACTTAGCTGCTCGCTGTTTCCATGTGTTTAAAGGTAAAAAAAGGGAAACAGATTACTCACTGTAGTGCAGATTGCACCTTTGCAGTTGTGGAAGTTTAAAATAAATGTTTCATAAAAGGAAGTAAGAAGGCATTTTCCTACCAGTATTCATGGCAAGGGTGTACCGGAGGTTTATATTAGCATATATATTAAGTCAAGTAACAAAGAAAATAGATATTTACCCATGTGTCTAAATCCCAAGTGATTTGCAATGTTACATACATCCCTTTGTATTTTGAAAAGGCAGGGACATGCCTTATCAAAGCCAATGAGGTGTGATAGGAAAAGTAAGGATGGCAAAACAGATAATATACAGAGCAATCAAGATTAAGTCGAGAAGTCACAAGCCAGCCTTCGATAATTGGTCAAGCCTGACCAAAATGAGACAGAAGTTATGTTTAATAAGATTAAGATAAATCCATTGATACAACTTTTAGCTCTTTGGGAGAGCAAACTAAAGGAGAGGAGTAAGAGTTCCTGAAATCGGGTAATGAATCATAAGCTCACTCAGTTGCCTGATACAACTCTGTAAATCAAATGTAGCCGCAACAGAAAATACACCTGGCGGTGATAAGATTCTTGCTGCTTCACAGGCAAGAGGTGTAGCCTTCTTGACTTACCACTATCAAACAGAGGTTTTCACTCTTTGCACTGTTTTTATTTATTTTTGTGACATAGACTCGGGTACGTTTATCTACAGCTACCTTCCTCAGGTCCCTAATCTCCTTCACTGGATGAAGAGACAGCAGAGAGAGTTTGGATGTAGGCTTGAGTTGTCTTAGAAACCATCTAATTATGATCATAATGCTTATGCCTGATAAAACTATTATTTATTTTTTGGTTAGTATTCTATCCAAAGTGGACAGTATCCTGCCTGAGGGAGTGTTAATCGCTCTATTCCATGGAAACAAAGTGCTAAATTGGATTCACACCAAGTCTGCTTAAGCTCCTTGTTCAAACAGACATTTCTCCATCAGCAGTAATGTTGTTCTTGTTCAGCTGCACAGATGCTTGCTTTTTGCTAACTGGCCAAACTTGTTTTTGTTAAAATTAGGTGCTAAGAATGGAGTAAAGCCCACAACAGATGCTTTAAAGGCATGTGGATGCATGGATGCATTTTATTCCTGCTTTCATTCCCCTCTGTCCCTCAAGTTTCATGGGGTATTGCCTTATCTATTAGTTGTCTCACGTGCCAATCATTCTGAGGTAACGCCAGTGTCCGTGCTCGTTCCTTCATAGTTTCTGCTTGCTGACAGCGCATGCTTGTTTAGGTTTATCGTTAGGTTTATGTTTAGGTTCTGTTTAGGTTAGCGGCTAGGTTAGCGGTTAGCTTAGTTGTTAGCCGTTCATTGTAGCTCCACTGCTCTCACCGTGCACTTTGGCCATTGCTGAGAGTCGCATGGAGCGAACCGCGTTCATGTTTGTGAGAAGAAGAGGAAGGTCTCAGTAGAAAGAAATAAGATCAGAGTGGATTTGGGAGGTTTTTAAGACGCGATCCCCCTGAAGAGTGGAAGAGCGAGGTAAGCCAGCCTAGTGCATGTGCAGTTATTCAAAAAGGGAGGAAACTTGAGGAAACTTACGGGAGGGGGGGGTCCAATTTAGAAATAGGGGTGTAAGCTTTAACTCGAGGCCCTTATTTCTCAAGACACCAACCGATTTGAGTTGTAAGAGCCTACGTGTGGAATCTTCCCCTATTTAGTGTTAGTGTAAAACTGAATTTGTGTCATCCTTAGGGGGAATTTAGTGGACCCACTTATAAGAAATAATCAAACCGGAGGGGAAGACAATGTGTCTGCACATGGTCTTAGTGTGTATGTAAACATTATGGTTTGTGAAACAGTGAAAGGTACTGACACAGAAAAGGGGACTGAAATCAGCCATCCGATAATATGCCCCTGATGCACCTTGGGAAACATAAATTCATAACCACGATGAACTGTAAGCTGAAATTCAGCACTGTGGAACGAATAATAAGATGAAACACAGCAGATTTACAACAGCTGCAGCAGCACAGTCTGCAGTGCTCATAGAACAGAGATCCTATCATACTTCAGTGTCCATCTGCTCTGTGAAACATCTTGATCAGCTGAATCTGATCCTGAGAATAGAATAGAATTGAACTGGATTGAATATCTTTACTGACACTGTTACAAGAACAAAAACAGACTGGTCCTTCTAGGTAGCAGCATGATAAAATTAAAATACAAACATGTTAAGGATGGAACTTGAGAATTTAGCTTGTATTTAAAGCACTACATGTATTTGGGCAGTGGGGGCTCCTGAGGATTGTGAGGCAGAGCTCAGTGCTGTGTGTGGGGTTTCCCCTAGGACAAATTCCACATATCTTATGCAAACTAATGCTGTGAGTTGTAACTTTTGTGTGCAGCTGCATGATCTGAAAGCTTACAATGACTGTAATTTTGGCATACTGACTTGTATGAAATTAAACCACAAATTAATCCGTTATGGGGGGTTCCTGATTGTGGGGTTTACTCACAGAGCTATTGTTGTTATTACTTTTCTGTATTGTCTTTGGTTTTCTTTTCCAGTTTAAGCACTAAAGGTCTATAAATCTAGTCTCTTTTCTGTTAACTAAATTTCCAGCCAATCATAGTGGTTATTGCCCCTTAAACAGATTTTAAATCTGCTGGATGTTTCTTCCTGTTAAAAAAAAAAGTATGTTTCTTTCCACTATCGCCACATGCTTATTCATGAGAGATACCTGTAACGTAAAGGACTACATAAAATGTATTGGCTTTGTTGGATAACTTTTTGCAATATGTATTAAATGTTTAACTAAATTTGTGTCGAGCTGTAATTTCATCTAATTCTCTCCACATGATTGGATTGCATTAGAATGAATTGTACTGATCTCAGCTTAGGCTATACAGAACTGGCTTTTGAATAATTGGATATGAATATTTTTGTCTTGGTGACATTTGTCACAAAGCCATAGGAACAAACTAAATAACAAAACTGTACCCTGGTTGGAGAGCATATTTAAAAATCTCATGCTGTCATGTTTAAGGGAAGAGACAAATTTTAAAGTAAAGGTAAAGTTCAGTTTCGTTTTAGGTTAGTGTTCTCAGAGGAAGGAAACGCGAGAGCCTTCTAAAGTCATGGAAAATTCTTGTAAGTGAAACTGATTTCAGGAAATCAGGATGGAAGGAGGAATCCAGACAAGGGGAGGTGAATGGAAGGGTGCAGGGGAGGAAAAGGACCCCTATGGGTCTTACCAAACAGTCAAGGAATGTAGTGGTAAAAAGGAATTGGGCTCTCTGGCACAAGATGATCCATGTGACTGGGTTTAGATGATGGCCATGACAAAGAATCCTTTCTTACTGACTTTAATAACTAGTAAAATGCAGCATGGAGCCAAACACAAGCAACTGCTTGTTACACTAAATACGGATGGAATCCTGAATGCCCCACGCATGACAAACATAGTTCTTCACGCTGTTTTTCAAATAAATATTTGTCTATAAACTACATGGACATCTAAGCAGTATCTTACAATGAGGAATACAATATCTATAGAATACATATTAAAGAGACCTACACAGAGCAAACAGCATTTTAAAATGTAGCACACAACACTTCCATGGCATGTTCACCCACCTGATATCTGGGAAGAATTACAGGAGCATCAAGTCAAGGATTGCACAACTTACACAGCTTTTTCCTTAAAACAATAAGACTCCTACACCAAATGATACAACGTTTATAGATGTTCATTTCCATCTTGGTCCTTAATCACCCTAAACCGCTGAACATCCTTCCCATCTCTGTCTCAGCAACTTGTATAAACCCTCCTCTCCTCCTTATTTTGTAACCTATCATGCAAGTCACGGTATGCTCTGTATGGCCTTAGCTACCTTTACCTTTACACTGCATCTCCATGTACTCCTAGCAATGCTCTGCAGTCGTCACAGTGTTCAGCTTCTTCTTTGCTGATCTCCTTCTCGGAACACACTCATGTACTTTCTTGTTCCGCCAACAAGTCTCTTTACCAAGTAATACCAAGTAGTCTCCTACCTGTCTCCATGACAGCCTTGGTTGTAGTTTTCCTGTCATCTGTAAGCACCTCCTGGTCTCCCAGAGCCTGTTTCAACTCATACTTGATTCTTTTTTCATCTTCCACCAGTTTGCCCTTTGGTCCGTCTTTGTCCTCTCCATCTTCCTCACCATCAGAGTCATTCTACATACCGCCACCCTGTGCTGTCGGGCAGCACTCTCACCTACCAATATATTGCAGTCACTGAGTTCCTTCAGGCTACGTCATCTACACACATTGTAAACCACCTGTGTTGCTCCTACCTCTGTTCTTATTAGTCACCCTGTGATCCTACCTCTTCTGGATGAAAGTATTCACTGCAATCATTTCCATCCTCTTTGTAAAGTTTTCCACCACCTGTCCATCTGCATTCCTGCTCTGTATACTAAACACTAATGATTTCAAGGCTGTGGTAACAGCAATTTGACCCAAATTCAGACATATGGAAAGGAGCAGCTTGATGATTAAAAGCCTTCAATGAAAATTGTCTGAAAGCAAGACTTACAAAGCAGAAACAGCTATGGATTGAAAATGGCATGGCCAACGCCATGCGCAAAGACGTAGAGCCTGGCATAGCACAACAGAAAGTGAAATGGCAAGTTTCAATAGAAGGCTAACAGGAAACTAAGGCTACGTTCACAGTACAGATATTGATGCTCAATTCTGATTTTCTGCTGAAATTATACTATTGTTAAATGTGACCACCATCATACTGTGGTACAATGCCGCAAAAAGACCCGCAAGTGCATATAACAAAATGAGACGTCTCCCAGCAGCACACTGTTTACAGACGTAATGGTCAATGTAATTGTTTCTAGAAGTGTTTAATAAAGTTTGTTCAACAAAAATCCTCAAAAAAAAAGTAGATACCGGCTGGCGTCTCTCCTTGTTGCTATTAGAAAGCTGTTCAGCAATGGGAGCCGACATAATTAACACCACATCATAGCAAGATGAAGGTAGGAAGAAAGCAACACAGCTATTATTATGGACAATGCAGACGATTCTCCCTGTGGCTCTACGCTTCTCCAGGAGTGAATGCTGCTTGTCGGGACTTTGATGCAATCAACTTGGTTCCCTTATATAGGAAATGTTTGACCAATCTGTATAACCTGATTGAATTTGACTTTGTAAAGTTTCTTGAGATGACATGCTTCATGAATTGGCGCTATATAAATAAAATTGAATTAAATTGAATTGAATAGTGATGGTCTTTTGTGGGGCGTTAACTGCTGCTACTGTGTGCGGATGTGTAGTGAGAGCCAAAACAGTGACGTAAAAGACGGATGAAATGCAACATGACCGTTCAGACTGAAGACACCTTGAAAGATATCCAATACGTATGCAAATTAGTACCACATATGGAAGTGGCACAAATCACTTTTTTTGGGGGGGTGGGGGGGGGGGGTGTAGAGATCGGAATTGGGTCATTCACACTGCCATAAGAAAGGCGGATATGGGTCACATAAGGGCAAAATTATCAGACTTGGGTCTCACTTCCCTGCAGTGTGAACTTAGCCTAAAACGTAATGTAACTGAAAAGGTAAAAAGACGTAATCTGACTAAATAATAAATCTAACAAATTTAACAGAACTAGAAATGCACCATGAACAGAATACAAGAATGAAAAACACCCCACCTGAAAAAAAGATAAAAAAAAAGAATGATCAGAAGCAGAGCGAAAAGAAAAACAAAACCCAAACATCTTCTGATCATGCCCGACGCCATTAGTACACCATTCATTTACACCTTGTTTTTGTCTATTCCTCACAAAGGGTCATGATGTGACGTTGTACGAGAAACGCAAGTTTATTTTAGCAGAGAAACCTTTATACAAACTAGGATTTACAAAAAAAAAAACATTGCTGTTTGCAATGATTTCCCTAAATCTATACTTCTGCACTTTATTTGCCCCATACTCTTTAATTTGGTGTTGGAGGAACTGTTTATTCTTCTTATGATACATATTATGATACATATTGAACTTGATATGTTCAGGTGAATCTAACTGTTAATCTTTTTAGAATGTAGCATATATGCAAGAGAAGCTTACATTCAG
The DNA here is from genome assembly GCA_037039145.1 of Fundulus diaphanus. NCBI lineage: Eukaryota > Metazoa > Chordata > Actinopteri > Cyprinodontiformes > Fundulidae > Fundulus > Fundulus diaphanus. The sequence goes on along the minus strand of CM073140.1, from coordinate 27,225,641 downwards.
TGCCATTGGTACAGCAGATTGCTCCAAGGGGTAATTAATTGTACATATTTTACCTTAGATGCTATATGTTCCATTTCTACTGGATTATTCCATTCATGTGCATAACACATAAGTGCAAGTTTCAAACTTAACATTTGAAACTTTGATGCGCCTCAAGTTGTATTAATTCCAGATAGTACCATAATTATCCCTTTTTCTGACTTACCTTTCTCAACTGCGGTTTCTTCTTCATTCCACAGGGCCTCATTCCTCCCAGTTATTCTTGCCACATCCCCTCGCCGCCCTGCATTACATATACCTTACATGTGTGAGAAACATATCCCCAGCTCACCAAGTGTTATTGCACATTTTTCCTTGTTTTTGTAAGGAGAGATCTGAAACTCCCAGGTGCTGGCTTGCTAAATCACATGAGGGCACAAACCTGCTGCAAAGAAAGAGAAATACCATAATGCATCCCATCTGGACTGGGAATAAAGTGATACTATTCAGTGTTTAATTTTTTTCTTTTTGGTTTCCACCTGGATCTGTTACAGCTAAGTCTGGTGGAACAGCTGTGAGGGTGGAGGGATGAACGCTTTCAGGGTAAAATATTTGACTCTGCTTTGCATTTTACAGAAGTACTTTGTCAAACGAAGCTGTCACATCTGAACAGCTTGTAACTTTAAGGCCCCAAATAAAGAAATACATATATTGGCTACTATGTAGATTTATTGCGACACAATAATAATTGTAGTAGTTTTGTTGACATAAAGTGAGGCACAGACTTACACCAAGCCTGAGCATAAAATCATGTAAATGAAATAAAAATTGAGTATGGATTAAAAAATATATTTTAGCAACTGCTGAGCACTCAAAGAGAAAATGTAGCAGACAGGAAATGTAAGCTTCCCTTCATCTATGTATAAGCACAGTAAGAGACAGAGTTTCAAGAAAAATGTTCCTTCAGAAAGTACTACTACCCCTTTTTTTCACATTTTGTAACAGTCCAAAAACTCAATATAATGTATTGTTTTTTCTAATAGATCACCAAAATGTAGCGTGTAATTAAAGGAGCAACAAGCAATTTAAAATTCTTCTTCTAACGTATAAAGCCCTTAATAACCAAGCTCCATCATATATCAGAGCTCTGATTACCCCGTGTGTTCCTAACAGAGCACTTCGCTCTCAGACTGCAGGTCTGCTGGTGGTTCCTAGAGTCTCTAAAAGTAGAATGGGAGGCAGATCCTTTAGCTATCAGGCTCCTCTCCTGTGGAACCAACTCCCAGTTTTGGTCCGTGAGGCAGACACCCTGTCTATTTTTAAGACTAATCTTAAAACTTTCCTTTTTGACAAAGCTTATAGTTAGAGTGGCTCATGTTACCCTGAGCTATCTCTATAGTTGTGCTGTGATAGGCCTAGGCTGCTGGAGGACATCAGGGTCTAATTTTCTCACTCTACTGATTTCTACTGTTCTTCATTCTACGGTTCTCCAGTTTTGCATTGTATTACATTGAAATGACTGTTGTCATTTCAGCTTTTAACTTTTTGCTCTCTCTCTTTTTCTTCATAGTAGGTACACCTGGTCTGACGTTCTGTTAACTGTGACATCATCCAGAGAAGACAGCTCACCCGTTACTACCATCTAATGTAGAACAGATTACTAGATCAATGTGTGCTTCTGTGCTTTTTTGTCTCTCTTGTTGTGTCTCTGCTCTGTCTTCTGTAACCCCAGTCGGTCGAGGCAGATGACCGTTCATACTGAGCCCGGTTCTGCCGGAGGTTTTTTTTTCCCGTTAATGGGTGGTTTTTCTTCCCACTGTCGCTTCATGCTTGCTCAGTATGAGGGATTGCAGCAAAGCCATGTACAATGCAGACGACTCTCCCTGTGGCTCTACGGTTCCCCAGGAGTGAATGCTGCTTGTCGGGACTTTGATGCAATCAACTGGTTTCCTTATATAGGACATTTTGACCAATCTGTATAATCTGACCCAATCTGTATAATATGATTGAACTTGATTTTGTAAAGTGCCTTGAGATGACATGTTTCATGATTTGGCGCTATATAAATAAAATTGAATTGAATTGAATTGAACAAGCGAAATTTCATTATTAGCACTTTAAAAACTGTTTTGTGAAGAACTAAAGGTATCTTTTTAGATGGAATATGGTATACATCACACACCATCTCTCTGCGTTGTTTAGAAAGCCGGGCTGGCCGTGTGTGCACGTCTATGTAAACAGTTGCCACTCAGGGCTTATCCTCTCCCTGCCTATAAAATGCCGCCACCACCACGTTCCAATCAGGACCCATTATTACCACAAAAAAACAACGTCTTTAGTAAAGAAGTTGTCAGATAAGGAAAGACACAAAAGTTAGCATTGTTCAATGCAGCCCAGCAGGCTTGTGAGTTGCCCACCATGATCCTCGCGTACATTGAGATTAGATAATCAGATAACTGGTGGCGCTTAGATTTTGGAGGTAGAGTGAGGCATGGCTTGCCGTACGCCTCCACAGGCGTTTTGGTCTATAGACAGTGCTCAACAGCCCACGTAGTGGTGAAATTTCGCTTATAGCTCCTATAAAAGGGCAAGACGTCCATTAATCAGGCCATTGGTAACTCTGGCGGAGCTACACTTATCTACAGCTCAGGTGGAAGAATCTATAAAAACATCTGTCTAGTGAAAAGTTAACACATTGAAACGTGATTGAGGTGGTTTAGAGACCCCAAACGGGTCTCTAAACCACCGGAAGATCAGAATGGTCTTAACCTAAATCTGAGGCTGAAAATTTAAGTACAAATATGCATTTTACTAGTTTTCATTTTACAAAGAACTGCTAAAACTAAGTTTCTAGATATGCAAAGCAAGTGGAGACATCCCAAATGGCAAAATTTCTCTGAAGTTTGTGGTTGCATTATGAAGAAAATAGAAACTGTTCTAAGAGTGTTAATACTTTTGCGAGTATCTGTAAATCCAGTTAAACCCATCTACATTTAGCTGTTTAAAATTTCCCATGTTTAACTACAGTTAACGTTAGCATTTCATCTTTCTTTCCATTCCAAAACAAGGTATCACATATTTAAGGATTTTGCCAAACTTGTTAGACTATTTTCAATCTCATACCAGTTCATATTTCTCTCATACAAGTTTGGGTGTTAACGTTTACAATAGCCATTCTGTCCGAGCTGTCACCCTTCACATTCCTAAACCCTTGTAATCCCAGCTCCACTACATCATACTGTTACCACAAGTGACGAATATCTCCAGGAGACACAGTACACTCTTTGTTCCACATGTTGCTTGGTTTACTTTTTTTTTTTTTTATTGCAGCCAAGAATGGACACTATTGTGGACCCACGTGGGACCAGGTTCGTTAGTAATTTGAGACAAACACAGGTGTGTAACTTTGACACTGACACCCAGCGCCTGGAAGGCATATCATTTCATGCTTCCTTTCCTGTGAATGAAAGAAGTCCAGTTTAAACCTCACTGTTGGGTGTATCTGAAAAGTGAAGTCATATTGGTAGAACGCACAAGTTAAACAACATGTTTGATATAAAAAAACTTGTAAAAAAAAAATGGAAAATGTTCTTTAACAAAGATTAATTCTGCTTTGAAAATGATGCACAACTATTGTAAATCCAGTAGGGGGCATCACCACACAGCACAGAGACTGGTGGGTGTGTGGAAATATAAAACACTATATATAGATGAGCAATTTATAAAACGTATTCCTATTAAAAACATTAATTCATGTTTTTAACACCTGCTGGGTCTTTTGTATTTTTCCATGATAGGTCTCCAATTACGTCTTTTTTTTTTTTTTGGAGTGACTTTTCCATATTTACATTCATAATCACACTGGAATGAGTTGGCTCTTAGTCCTTGTGTAAAGCTAGGGTACCTCCATTTAAAATGACCTGAGATGAAAGGCATCAGGATGGCTTCTGAATGACTAAAAACTACAGTTTCTTGCAAAAGTATTCTCACCCCTTGAACTTTTTCCCTTTTTTAATCACATTAAAACGGCAAAACTCAATGGGTTTCTTTGAGATTTTGGGGGAGCTTAACAAGGAGTGAACTGAGGCTGGAGTCAGCGCATTAATCACTACACACGGGTTACAAGTGTCTTACCTGGGATAAGGGGAAAAAGAACAGCAATGTTTCTCAATGGTCCAAAGTCCTGTTTTCAGACGAAAGTAAAGTGTACCATTAATTTGGAAATCAAGCTTTCCGAGTCTGGAGGAAGAGCGTGGAGGCAAAGAACCCATGTTGTTTTAAGTCCAATGAGAGCACTTCACATTTGATGACAAGCTGTTAGGAGATGCTGATTTCATTTTCCAGCAGGACTTGGCATCTGCACACACTGTCAAAGGTACCAAAAGCTTGTTCAGTGACCAAGGTGTTGTTTGGCCAGACCCCCATAGACAATCTATGGAGTATTGGCAAGAGGAAAATGAGAGACATCTGACCCAACAATCCAGTTACAGGGCCACAGGCTGATCCTCACCATGTTGTGTGGCACTGATGCAACAATTCATACAAAAGGAGGCTCAACCAAATATTTAGCGCATAGAAACAAACACATTTTTCAGAAGCCTGACATTTCTGTTTAAAATATATATATAATTTTTTATAAATATTTTTTGTAATGTTAGACTTTTCTGACACAGAATTTTTGGTTGTTAGTATCTATAAGCCATAATCCTCAAAATTACAAAAATGAAAGTTTAAAAGATTTCACTTTGTGTAGTGGATTTATATAATATAGAGTTTCATGAGAGTTGAGTGACAAAACCATAAAACATTTTCATGATATTATTTTTAATAATTTTATTTTTAATTTAATTACCTACACATCATGTGGGCGACTGTGGCTTGGTGAGTGGAGTAGTTGTCTGGCAATCAGAAGGTTGCCAGACAACTACTCTCGCCACTGCCAAGAACCGAGACTGGACCCAGTAAACAACCAAGACAAGGTCAGTGACATTTTCGAGTATTTATTTAATGGCGGTGGCACGGCAACCCGAGCGGCTCACGTCTGCAGGGACCCTGGAGGCAAACAGTCGGTTAATGACCAGGGAATGCTGGCGTGTTGAAGGACTGAGGAGTAGAAACTAACCTGGAGAGTCGGGAGCGGGGTTCTCCGAGCTAGTAATGTAGAAGCGGGCCGGGAAACGGGGGTCCGGGGAAGGAGCCGAGGGGTTAGAAATCCAGAGAGGAATCCAGAACGGGTCAGGGTCCAATCCAGAATCCGGCGGTTTACAGAGGCACTCAGGGATTAGACAGAAGCGGTACTCACAACAGAATCGGGGTTGGGCAACGGGCAGACAGTCCAGTTCAGGCAGAATCAGAAATCCAGAGAAGGTCCAAGGGATTGTCCAGAGCGGGTCAGGGTCCAGTCCAGGTCCAGAATCCGGCTGAGTTCAGAGGCACACAGGGGTTAGTCAGATGCGGTTACTCCAGGGACGGACTGGATGGTCTGGCATTTGGGCAGATGCCAGAAGGGCCGCGGGCCCTCGTGGGCCGTTTGGGCCGGCCAATCACGAGGCGGCATGATCGTCGGGTGTGCGCGGCCCCTTTCACCCTGTTCATTGTAGGCCTACATTACCTCTCGGCCCACTAATAAGCCAAAGGCAGGGTTTCCCGCAGCGCTGTCTTGGCGAGGCGGCCACGCTACCGCCTCGCCAACATTCCAAAAAAAATTAAAAAAAACACAAAAAAAACGAATTCGATATGCTTGCATGTTTATTTGACGTTAACACACGTTTTTTTGTTGCTGCTTTCGCGCGTGCATATACTGAATGGCAGGGAAAAAAAACACATGGATACGCCCCCCCTCCCCCCTCGGTCCGCGCAAAACGCGTGTGCGTGTGCGTCTCCATGTGGGCCGCTGGTTGGTGAAAATGCCAGGGCCGTTTTTTAATCCCAGTCTGTCACTGGGTTACTCACAAGCAGATCAGGGTCGGGCAACAGGCAGGCAGTCCAGATTCAGAGGTCCAGGTCCAGGACGAGTCCAGACCTATGCTGAGGACCACAGGCTGATCGGTAGTTCTCCAGACAGGCAACAGAACTTGAAAGGGGTTAGGCAGATTCAGAGACAGAAAACAGATCAGGTCGGGCAACCAACAGGCAGACAGGTAAATAATTGAGAATGCTGGATGGTCTCACCGAAGTGGCACAAGACGTTCTGGCACTTTTGCTTGGACCGAAGGCTGATTAAATAGAGCTGGAGACAGGTGGATCTGATGAAGGCTGATTGAAGACGTGGCAGAACTTGGGCAGGTGTGTGGAGTGGATGATCAGCCCAGCATAAGTGGCGAGATCATTACAGCCACATGTCGATGTGTCCCTGGGCAAGGCACTTAACCCCAAGTTGCCTACCTACGTCTCGGTGTATGAATATGCAGTGACAAACCTACTAAGCAATTAGATGATTATAGGTTCGGCAGGCAAATCTGCTTCAATAAAATATCTTTTAACACCATTTTTCCTTCTTTCACTTAATAATTATGTGCTAATTGGTCTGATACATAAAATCCTAATAAAATCCATCGACATTTGTGGTTGTAACTTCACAAAAAGTTAAGGGGTTATAATGTTTGCACCGTATATAAACGAATAAAATACCAATACAATATCTGGGAGAAGGTGTAAAAAAGATAACACAGACACAACGTTGCTGCTCTTCTGGAGGGAAACATGAGTATTTTATGAGTCTATAGTGAGGGTTACATGTAAAAAGCTCACAGACATGACTAGTTTGTTTCCTCCACTAGTCTCACCATCTTCTCCAGTGACGGTTTCCACCTCTGCACTGACTCCACAGGCGGTTGGTAACACAGCACCACCATCGGCAGCAACCATCTGTGAATTTTTGAAGCAGATTTGCCTGCCGAGCCTATAATCATCTAATTGCTTAGTAGGTTTGTCACTGCATATTTATCAAGTCCTTCAAGGAGCGTAAGAATGAGAGTCCCACTTCTTGGACATTTTGAAAGGATGTCTAAAGAACAGGACATCAAGATCTCTTATTGGGCTGTACGGAAAATAAAATTCTCATGACTGACATTTCATTTATATCGAGATGATTGTGCATGGGGTTCCGTGAATCGTTGGGAGATCACAGGCATCTACGAAGTCTTGAAAAGACATTTCTGTCCTCTCTGATATAGGGCTGTAAAAAGCAGGGATGAGGAGCAGTTTAATCTCACAAATCTCTCTTTCAGTGAGATATGCGGCCCCAGATGGAAAAGAAAAAAATCCCCTTGATTGATAGCTGTGCTCCCACTTCAAGCCGTCTGCCCAAAGAAAATAACTGAAATCTGTTTCTTTCAGATCTGTTTTTCTCTCTCGAATCAATACTGCCACAGCTAAGCATGACCGCAGGATATTGCCCTGCTTATCATAAGTTATAGTGGCATTATCTCGGGGTAATTGTTGTATCTCTGTCCCGCTCAGGGTGTTATTTTGTCACTTTATCAACAGGCACATCTAAAGCTCTGGATGCAGTGCAAGTAAATGCAGATAGTGGCATTTTGATGGAAGTGTTGTTGCTGTGTGGGCACTGATCACACATCTCGGCATGTGCAGCCAAGCCACATCGATGGCCATCATTACTGACACCACCAAAGATCACTCAGCAACATAAGTGTGAAATGTCTGGGAAGGAAAACATCTCTTGGATGTGCTGGAATATGCAGGAAGGGGACCCAGAACAACTGTGATCACTCCACAATACAGCATCAAAAATAAGCGTATCTAGAGCGACTTCTAAACTAAAAGCAGGGAATTGACTTCAAGGGGAGCTTGTATCAAAGGGGTCAAACTGATGCACAACTGAACCCTTGCAGTCTCTGCAGTCTCTTTGAGGATTGATCCAAGTCACAATTCATCAGCCAAAACCACCATCTGCTTTTTCCTCCTTCCAATTTATTTTTTTCTCTCCGTCCTGTCTTATTTGTTTCATTGATTTTAACAATAAAGCCTGGAACACCAAATGAGCTTTGCTGATTTTCTGCCCGACGGTTGTGTCAAGCTACCACTATTTCTTTCTTCATTTTGCAGTCTTTGTTGGCGACAGAGAATTGCAACGAATTTATTGAAGCACAAAAAGCTGGAGACTGCAGTCAGTGCCTGGCATAGGCACAAATTCTAGATATGATTGTGAAATCTTGCTTTGACCCTGCACCTTTGTATTTACAAGCAGTTTGAAAGAAGGCTGTCTCGACGAGCAAGCTATTTTGTTAGTGCATATTTGGATTTTATGTTTGTATGACAAAAGCACTGACCTTGAGGGTGGATAATGGCTGCATTTTATTTAGACGACTTGTCAAGAAATGTTTAATTGGTCAGCTTTAATAACACGCAGAATATATCTATCAATAAAGATTTTATTTTGATCCTGAATCTATCTTTGATTACAAAACGAGCACATTATCTTTTTGATGGTCAAAATTTGAATCATCTCCCCTCACATCAGATTAAATATATAAAAAAATGCATAAATAAATAATCATCATGACAATAAATAATGATGACAAAAGACAAAGACAACAACAATAAAGAAAAAGTGCATATTTCTAAACCATTAAATCAAACTCATTGAGATCAATTGATGGTCATTTCCTTCAATAAGTGACATCATCATCAACATCAAAACAGGACGGCATCTCTCTGGAGTGACTGTTTTTTTAAAGATAGCAACCCAAAAACCTAAGCATGCATAAAATAAGCGCAATAGCAGGTTTATCATTTCAATGGCAATTAAGCATTTTAACAGCTTGAGGCAGAAAACTGTAGCCTGACGTAGTCATACTCAATTCTAGTCAGAATTTGAGTCCGATACTGCTCCATAGAGCTGTGATTATGGGGCGTGTTTCGAACGAACCAGGAAAAAAAATGCCTCTGCACTCAATTGGATAGACCTACAACCAATAAGAGCAACGGAGTCTGTGACGTATGTTAAGCGACGCATAGTTGTTGTCAACAGAACGTACAACGTTACCTACTATGTTTACAACATGGGATTCATATCACGACATTGCGAGTTATTTACTAAGTCAGACAGTCAGATGATCTCTTACCATTTGTAAGTTAGATGAACTTCGTCCACGACGATACCCATAACGTTGGCTTGAAAAACATCGGAGCCTAGCATGTCCCTCCACTTGTTGTTCAGCAGCCAGGATTCCGGGCTTCCGAAAAGGAGCTGGCAACGACCGCTGGCTATATCCACCTCGTCGTTCATGCCGAGTTGCATCGCCGTGATGCTCATTTCAGTTGCTTCTTTCACTTGGTCCTCCATGAGTGCGACCAAAGGAGAAACAACAATGACCAATGGGTTTTCATTGTGTCCCATCTTCTTAGCGACCAACGGAGCCAGCTGATAAATTAAACCTTTTCCGAATCCCATAGGAAGGACGCCAAAAACATCTTTCTTTTCAACAAATGCCTTGATCGCGTTTCTCTGTTAAAATTAATTTGCTGTCGATATCTTCTAGAACAGACCTAATAGCAGAATCTACACACCTCAACTCTCCAGCGGCAGCCATCGTTGTTATAAACGAATTCAACCCAAGCACGCTTTGGTGACGTGGTTGATTACGTTACTGTTGATCATCTGTCCATCATCGTATAAAGCCCGCCCTGACAATTTGATTGGCCCGCCAGATATTGGGCGAGCATACTCGCGCTACTATTGAGCAATGCCAGACCGAACTTCCCAACCTCAAACGTTGTGGGCGGGACTAAGTTCGGAATGGCACTCAGGCTAAGAAAACTGTGCAGCAGTCTGGTAGTTCTGCTCTTAATGTGGTGGCTCTGGTTGTCTGAAGACAGTTTTTCAAAATGTTCATGTAGAGCAGTGGTTCCCAAACTTTTCTTAGGATTTAATAGAACGTTTTTGTAACCCCTTCCAACCAATCATTTCAACAGTTGACCAAATAAAAGCCAACTGCAGTAAAACATATAACCAGTGTGCGATTTGCAAAAAAAACAGAGGGGGGGATCATTTCAAAAGTTAGCTAGCAGGTGCTCTTTCAGGTAGCTAGCTAGGTCCAGTAGGTTAGGCTATTGTTTTTAAACTTGCGCCATCTACTGTCGGGACTCGGGAGTGGGTATTAGTTTACTTTAACCGCTTTGAGCAGAAAAGGTAATAATACTCTTTAAAAACAAACAAAAAAATGTATTTACAAATGTGAAGGACACAAGACATGTATTAATATAAATCCATAATATTCAGGGGTTAAAGCAAAAATAATCAATTTGACTGAAAACTTTTCTAGTCAGCCCATATATTCCTGGGCCGTGGACGTCATGCCACCTTAATAACCTGATTTGCTTATTGTGCAAAGTCCTCTTTAAACAAATCTGGTAGTTCCACTGACAATTCCTGTATCTCTCCCACCTTTCAGCTTCAGAGCCTTGGCGCCATCCTGGACAGCCCTCTCCATAATCTTCTTCACTTTCCACATCCATAACATCACCTGGTTAACTTTCATATTTACAGCATCAAGTAAGTTCTTCCTTCACACTTTTGCCAAACTGGTCCACTGTCCACTCACCTTTCCACTTTACAATTTCAAAACCCTTCCCTCCTTGTCCCCCGGAAAGCCCTCCATAAATTGCAGCTAATTCAAAAGACAGCAGCTTGCATCATTACATCATCTTCTTCACACCTGTACATTAACTCCACTGTCACATTCAATATAAATCAATCCTATGATCATACAAGGCCAACAACAGCCATGGACAAAGAGGGACACAAAACCAACACGACACAGATCGCACATTACAATAATCAGTCTCTGCTTTGCCCGTTATTGCTCACCAATTAATTATCACAACTCATGAGTTTATAAAAAGGCATTAACTTTTTTATAAGTTCATAAAAACGGTTATATTTTAGCCCAGTGACATGTCCAGGATGGACTCTGTGTCCCCACCTCTCGCTCGTTGACTGCTGGAGATGGTCACCAGCTCCTCCACGAGGAGTGTTACGTCAAGCCGCGTTTTCCAATCAGATACGGCATGACGTAACACCTGTACGGAAAAGCAGGTATAGAAAATCCATGGATGGGAGGTTCCATTTTTAAAAAGTTTAATAAAATTGCTTAAAGTTTATCAGAAAAAAAGCATAACTTGCTTTCAAAGAACGTTAAAAAAAATGTTATTAAACTTCTGCTAAGTTAAATATTGTTTAAGGTAATCTTGGCTGGTTTAGCTTGTCTGTCTGGCAGGTGTTTTGGGTTGGAGTAAAATGAGTCCATAGATTCACAGGAGTCTATTTAACATGTTTCTGGTGCGACTCGCTTCACATCACGCTCCACTCCGTGTAAAAATAACAAATAACTACAAAAACTCTGAGAATCGCCTTTCTCTGGTCTCACACGGTTAGAACCCGTTCTCCAGTCCATGTTGTAGCTGCAGTTTATTTGTTTATTTTTGATGTAGTTTCCTTAATAATCTGTATGCATCAAAATCCTTGTCATTTTATTTAACGAGTGTCCTGGTTCAGCTCCTCATGAGGTGGAGGCTGCTGCATACTCACTGACAGTCGCTCTGACTGCAGCTCTGCCTTCTTTGTTACAGAAAAGCACGTCATGCTAAATTAGCCGAGCTAGAGCGTTACTCTTTCAGTTTTAAATAAAACATAACAGTGAATCATGAGGAGATCCCTGGTTAGTCGCTGCGTTTATCAGACAAAGTACTGCAAGCGAGGGAATAAACACTGACAGGCGACATGGCCACAGGTGGAAATAATTCATTAATTAGCTGCAGGAGCAGCAACAGACATACTTACCGAGGGAAGTTGTTGTCAGCTGTTCTTTCTGACCTGCTGGTTCACATAAATCCAAAGAAAATCTTTGACCATCGCTACTTTCATTCATAGCATATGTGGTCAGTTTGAGATGTTCTTCCAAAAGTTAAAATGATTAAACACCGAAAAAACTCAGATGGGAGACCTCCGCGTTGCAAAGACCCGCCCTACTCTCTTTCTGATTGGCTAATGTCCTGGCTCTGCCAGATTTCATTGGTTGAGCGGAGCTTCTGTTTAAAATCTTGAATAAAAAGTCTACACAGAACATTTTGCGCTCATTTTCCAAATGACGGAAATCTGTCGCAGTGACGGAGAACTTTAACCCCTGATAATATTACTTATTCTGATCAGAGGGGGGAGGAATGTATCCCCCCCAGGGATAAAACATGAACGACCAGAGGGGGGGACATCACAACCAGAGGGGGGGGGGGAAATCCCCCCCATCCCCCCCAGCAAATTGCACCCTGCATATAACAATAAATTAAACTGCAATCTTCTTTAAATCACAAAGCTTTTAAAGTGTAATTGTTTTAAGTTCCACTGTCCATTTTACTGTGTAATTAAATTCAACATTGCCATCAATCTATATTTTATAAATAACCTCTCAAAATTTGTCATTTTTCCAGTCCATTTCTACCATGCCTCCCCGCTCCCCCCCCCCCCGCCCCCCCCCCCCCCCCCCCCCCCACCCCACACACACACACACACACACACACACACACACACACACACTTTGGCAACCACTGTAGAGGATGTGATGAGTCCTTGACATTGTTCAGAGTCCTGTTCCTACTGTGGCGCTGACACAGATCCTGAATAAAAGGCACACTGAAGTGTTCTTCTCAGCTGCCCTCACAATCCTAGAGAAGATGGAGCCTCTTGTCTACCAAGTTACAGCTGGAATAACGCGTTTTGTACAAGGCTGTCAGGATGCTGGTGGGGAGTTGATGTCTGTTTCATTTTCTTTAGAAAGTGAAGCCCCTACTTGACTTTTATCATGATCCCATTGGTGTTCTTGACCAGGTGACGTCAGAGATCTGCTCTCTGAGGAGCTTTATGATATCCGCTCTCTCTCTCTCTACTGCACAGCCACCGATGATGAAATGTGTCCAGGTTTAGACCTGTAGCAGTTTAACTTTCTTCTTGTGAAATTATTTATCTTACACATTAATGAGTCCCCTTTATGCTCCATCTGTGAGTTTAGTGTTAAGGTGAACCTTATGTTTGAATTCACAGCATGAGCAGCAGTGAACTAAGCAAACAAACGTGAAGAACCCTAGAGCCCAATCTGATGTAGTAAGAGGTGTATATTCCCAAGTTTTTAAAGAATTAAACTTAATTCAGCCAGATAATAGAGAGAAAAAAAGGATTTGACCCTATATAACTTTAGAAAGGAAGGTTACAACATGTATCCAGGACATAACTTGATGTTAAAGGTCATGAAAAATTGTGCTGTGTGCTGAAGGAAAGGGGAATGGCATGACAGAACTGGCAAAGGGCTGAATAATGTGGAAAAATACCTGAGGGAACATGTAACATGGCACATGGGCAAATAAAAGGTCCTTTGTGCATAATACAAAAGGAATTTACATACGGGTAAGGGAAAAAGAGAGTTGGGGCAATCACTAAACTGAGTAAGACACCTTTTTCAGTCTGTTTTTTTTATCCTTGTGTAATATACATTGGTGAACTAACAATAGCTTGTTAAGGAATATATCTCTTTTAACATTGCACATTCCACACAAGTTTTCATTATGTGATACATCCAACATGTGAAATAATATCTTTATTAGTCTAAATTCACCAGAAAATAGTCATTTTCACTTTATCTGTTGGTACCTTCATTTATACTAATGAGTATGTTTAGTGCCAATTAAAATGATGTCTTTGTTTGTTTGTTTTAACAATATAAGTTAACGGTCCTTTTACTGAATAGATTTGTATTTGGCATCCTGGTTTTGACATTTACTTTAAAGCATTGCTGTGTTTAAATACAGCTTGTCAGAGCAGCAGGCTCTGCTCTTAAATCCTTCACAGAAAGAATAAAGATCAACAGGTCAGACCTGTGGTATTTAATAGAGCTAATGAGGAGAGTTTCATTTTAATGCCAGGCTTTGTAAAGCCTCTATTCTTGCTTGACATTTGAGATTAGAGCCAGGTAATTGCAATTTGTGAGATCCACATAGACACGCACACCCTCATAAGCATAGCTGGAAGTGAGTGCTTTCTTGTGACTTTCACATTTTACTAAAAATAATCTGGAAGAGCAAAAAGGTCACATTGCACAGAAATAAATACGAGGAAAAGATATTTTGCTAGTATCGAGGCAGACGCAAAATGAAAAGATAAAGATGGAGAAAACACACTGTTCATTCAGTGTAAAGAGTCTGTGCTACATGCTCAGTTTGGGCCACATGTCCCTTTTTTCTTGTCTCCTGCCTAGTTTGTCTAATGTTACTGAGAAAAGAAGACATTACTGGTTGATTTCATATGGCTAGACTCATCATTATAGCAACTTTGCAAGTAGAACATATAGTCTTCTAGGTCAGTGTGGTTATTTTGCAATTTTTACACAAACAAAACTAAACTCCAGACACCTGTTTTTGGTTTACTGTCTAAGATTATGTCGGCCGCACCCTCAGTGAGTCATGTAGAATGTTTTGTAAGGCTAATTTTTAAAGATCCTGGCCTACTTTCATGTGTATGGCTTGAAAAGTTTGTTAGACACTAAGTTTGCAGAATAAAGGGCAAATATATCATCATCACAACATCAGTGCATCCAGCATTAAAATTGCAAAACCCTGTTTTGAATGCAATATTAAATAGCTGTTATATTCCATGTTTCAGGAATTTACAACTTGCATGTCAGTCATATTTTCAGACAGCTGGAAACCAAATGGAGCTACACAAACATGGTAGAAATCATAGCAGGAAAGACGGTTAGAGCCACAGAAAGCATTGGAAGCACCGTAATAAATACTGCTGACAAAGAAAGGGGTAAGGAACACTTGGATTTATAGCTAATTAGTGTCATGGTTTTAAGGTGTTTGGCCCACATGCAGACACAGTCGGAGAACAAGGACAGTTAAAGATGTTTTATTTAGGCTCAACACAAATCTAAAACACACAAGGTGAGCAGCAGGCGAGGTTGGAAAGTCAGAGCGAAGGGCACTGCGGGAAGAAAGAGGATATATAATTAAACTAAAATCGAACCAGGGAAATCTACACGGATGCTGCTCTGCTTACCGCTTGGTAGGGAGGACCTATCCGGGGAGGATGAGTGGAAGAAGTTCTGTGACCGTATGCTGTCTGATGGAGGGAGATGGCTGAGCGACAGGTAAACACAAAATTGGCGGGGAGCCCGAGCAGCACCACAGCGGAGGCAGGCAGCAGAGCAAAATCTGAGCAGCAGGGATTCAGGAGCTGGTCTTCAGCGCACGGAGACAACACGGGTGAGTAAATCCAGAGCACAATGAACTGAAGAAGACAGGAGACAGAGTGTCTACTTTTGAAGAACAAAATCAGCAGAAAAGGGAATTTTTAACTTACCATTGTGAGCTCTGTTTGCGCTGTCTCGAATCAAGCTGCGGCCGCGGTGCATTCTGGGAAAGCGGTCAGTCTGAAGAACGCACAAGCCTGCTCTGATGCAGACTCGATAAAGAGGGCGAGTCGAGAACAACATCCGGGGATTTAGTGCGTTCTCAGTCTGGCGTTCTCGGCATAGATATCATATACGTAGACGCCTCGTCAGGCGGGTTCTGCCTATGCTGCGGATGCGTCACAGCGTCCGCCATGTTGAATGTGGCAAATCTGCAGTTCAGAATCAGAATCAGACATACTTTAATAATCCCAGAGGGAAATTGCTTTTTCAGTACAACCGCCAAGACAAAACATCACAAACATTTTAGGGGAGACGATTTACTGGGGCCTTGCTGCCAAGGAACCGCATTACACGGTACCAACAGGGCGCTGCCTTAGAATGTGTGGAAAAGATAGATTTTCAACAAAGGAAGGTGGGAGGAAAAAAACATATTGTTGGGCTTTTCCGCGCTTCACTTCCAGATTTTATCCCATATTCCCCATGAGTTCAAACCACCGAAGCCAGTCTGCGTTCCAGCACATCCAGCTTTTCGGCTTTGCTCCTCCACCTTCCAGCTCTGTCCGTTTACCGCCTTAGTGAGCGCGTCCTATGCAGCCGGCAGCCTGATCAAGGCCAAATGGCTACCGACATTCACTGTATTTGCTGATACATCAAAAATCCACCAGATCCAATAAGGTAGAAATCCAAGTATCTTGAATCCAAACATGCAAACGTTTCAAACGTCCAGGAATGACAAGGTCGAAAGACACACCGTTTTCCATCCAAGAATATAGGGTGTTTCCCACAAAATGAGTCAATCAGGACTGGACGGGTCCCCCTTTCGTTGCCTACCCGTCGAAAAAAATTGATCAATAGCATTGAGAGACCAGCTTACCAGATCCATGTTTTTCAGAGTTCGGTTGATATGAAGAAAGTGCTCAGAAAGACAAGACATAGCAGCAGAAGCGGAGAGGGGGATGGGGGGGGGGTGAAAGCTGGAGAGAAGAGAAAAGCACGACCGACCTCGAAGAGAGATAGAACAGTTTAATTTAGACTCAGTCACTTAAACAGTATCAGAGGGAGTTTAATCACAGAACATACTTTATATTCGTAATATTTTTATTTTTGTAATATTACGAGTTTTTTTCTAATCCCTTTGGCTTCATTCTCCTGACTTTATACTCGTAAAGAATAAAAATAATTAAAATAATCTAACCTGGCCCTTTTACTCCAGGACTGAAATAATTCTGCAAACTGTGACTACTCTGGAAATGTCCCCCCTTAATTCTCATAATATGACGTTTTTCTCATAATATTACCACTTTTGTCTTTTTTTTTTACTTTATTGTCCTAGGACTTTTTTTCTCATATTAGTAACTTTCTCTTTAATACTCCCCCAAAACGTTTGTTCCTAATCTGTGACTATACCAGAACTTAAAAGGTTCACATGTGACACGGTTTTAGGAAATAAGGAAGACCACAATGTTTAGATGTAACCAATTGACTTATATTCATAACACATATACACACACACACACACACATATATATATATATATATATATATATATATATATATATATATATATATATATATATATATATATATATATATATATATATATATACATACACACATATATATACACATATACACACACACACATATATTCATATATACATATATATACATATATAAAACGGTTGGTACATTTCCATGCAGCACAGGAATGAAATTAATGTTAGGATTTGGCTTACTAATCAAAAACTTGAATCATGTCACTCACACCTGTGATTTGCTTATGTATCAGCTGTGAATGCAAGGGGCAGGGGCCATTAAGACTGGCCATTAATGTTTCATACCAGCTTTCCACGAATAAAGCCACCCTTATTTTCTTCTGATTGGGTCAAATCCTGAATTTACCCAATCATTAGCACTGCAGACCTTAGCAAAAAATAGGGTGTATCACCTCACACAAGAAGATGCTGCTTTCAACAGAAAAAAACACCTCATATTGATTTCAAAATAGGATGCACAATTTGATTATGACATACAGGATGATTAGATATTATAAGGGATATTTGGAATGTGACTTTTGTTATTCTTGATTCATTGTTGTCAATAAACTGTTTAAATGTTTCTCTATTATCTGTTGTTGTTGCCTGCTCAAGGGTCTCATTAACCAACAATCATCAGTATTATTCTACATAGCATCAAAAACGTTTTCATGCTGCCAATATAGTTTTAGTTATATTATAAAGGCTACAGATTTTGTATTATTTACTTTTATTCATTAATGTATTTATTTAATTCAGGTTTAGAGTGTACAGTACAGATATACAGCATCTCTGACTGCTTTTTAAATGTTCTGACTGTTTACCACTATGCTGTCCTCATTTTTTTAATCTAAGTAATGACAAATTTAATGTACATGCAGGTGTGATTTTTGCATCACTGAAATGTTTAAAACATGTTAAATAATAGATAACAGCAATCACAAGTTAGGTTTTCACATTAACTTTTTAAATTTTGTATATTAGATTTTCTTTGCAAGTAACTAGTTCCCAGTCCATAAATATGAATTCAGTAGGTTCTAAAATAAAATAAATGAATCAAAGGAAGTAAACAGTTCCACTTCCAATCGCCTCCATATGCTTCATTATCCACTAATAATGAGAAAAGGGGGTACACAGCTATATCATGAAAAGGTGAAAATATTGTCTTAGAGAACCACTGAACAGACATGTGATGAGATTTATTAAAGAAAAATGTCACTCAGAGGTGGTCCATTGATATTTACAACATAAAATGATAAAGCTCTATGAGAAAAGGCAATTTTGTCCATAATCTGCAGGAAAAGGTTTCATATTTAACAATCAGTGGTAAACAACATTTGTAACACACACATTTGCCTCAAGTGGCTCTTGGTGTATTATGGTTGTCAAATATGATGAATTTATCAGACTGATTGGATTTTCTTCCTATATTGCTATTGCTGTCTCCAGGGTGCAGTGTCACCTCTCTAAGGGCCGTTTTGACTTTTCTTCAGGCGATGAAACTTAACAATGATTTATTGCACTGTGGAACTGGAAGACGAGAGGCAACAATAATGACATCTCAGTTTTAAAGTCTCAAAGTATGGCAAAGACCACAGCGGAGAGCTGTGAACCAAAACCTTCCTCTCCCAAAGGGAAAGATCTCTTTACACAAACACTGATAAACAGACACGGCAAACACAATGACTTCCCAGCCAGTTGGTTCCTGGTTCAAACCTTTCTTCGAGTCTTTCTTTTGTAAAGTTGACCATGTTTTTTTAGGCAGGCTGAAATTCCTACATCACTTATAATTGAATGAGAACATTTTCTATTTAATGTTTTAACAGGCTGGCAGTGATAAAAAATAGTTTTATTGAATATCATCAGCTAAAGTCTATTATTCAGTCCAAATTTGACATTAAACAAGTAGACATTAAATAGATGTTTCTCCTTAAATTTCAACTCTGAAAGTTACTTTCAGAAACATAGAACTCTATGAAGTAGATATAACAATCTGTTATCCTATCAGTAAATCGACCAGTGATTAATCTACCAGCACACATTTTAGCTATTGGAGTAAAATTTGCACTACTCTGCTTATGAAATATTAAATCCAAAACAGCACACACTATGCACAGCAAATGATGTCCCAAAGGTTTTTTCCACAAACTAACACATGGTGAAACTGTGTGGGTTATTTACCTGATGACTATTTACATGTACTACTCTGGTACTGTCTGCCTGTCCATCACTTGTGGATGTAAAGACTTCTCACCAGGCCTAGAGTATCTGCCCATTACACTGTGTGCTTAGTGACATCAGAAAGGTTGATATGGAAATAAATAAATCCCACATACTTCAATTCAATTCAATTCAATTTTATTTATATAGCGCCAAATCATGAAACATGTCATCTCAAGGCACTTTACAAAATCAAGTTCAATCATATTATACAGATTGGGTCAGATTATACAGATTGGTCAAAATGTCCTATATAAGGAATCCAGTTGATTGCATCAAAGTCCCGACAAGCAGCATTCACTACTGGGGAACCGTAGAGCCACAGGGAGAGTCGTCTGCATTGTACATGGCTTTGCTGCAATCCCTCATACTGAGCAAGCATGAAGCGACAGTGGGAAGAAAAACCACCCATTAACGGGAAAAAAAAACCTCCGGCAGAACCGGGCTCAGTATGAACGGTCATCTGCCTCGACCGACTGGGGTTACAGAAGACAGAGCAGAGACACAACAAGAGAGACAAAAAAGCACAGAAGCACACATTGATCTAGTAATCTGTTCTACATTAGATGGTTATAGTCGGTGATCTGTCCTCCCTGGATGATTTCACAGTCAACAGAACGTCAGACCAGGTGTGCCTACTATGAAGAAAAAAGAGAGAGAACAAAAAGTTAAAAGCTGAAATGACAACAGTCATTTCAATGTAATGCAATGCAAATCTGGAGAACAGTAGACTGGAGAACAGTAAAAATCAGTAGAGTGAGAAAAGTAGGCCCTGATGTCCTCCAGTAGCCTAAGCCTATAGCAGCAAAACTATAAAGGTAGCTCAGAGTAACATGAGCCACTCTAGTTATAAGCTTTGTCAAAAAGGAAAGTTTTAAGATTAGTCTTAAAAGTAGACAGGGTGTCTGCTTCACGGACCAAAACTGGGAGTTGGTTCCACAGGAGAGGAGCCTGATAGCTAAAGGATCTGCCTCCCATTCTACTTTTAGAGACTCTAGGAACCACCAGCAGACCTGCAGTCTGAGAGCGAAGTGCTCTGTTAGGAACATACGGAGTAATCAGAGCTCTGATATATGATGGAGCTTGATTATTAAGGGCTTTATACGTTAGAAGAAGAATTTTAAATTCTATTCTTGATTTAACAGGAAGCCAATGAAGGGAAGCTAAAATTGGAGAAATATGATCCCTCTTGTTGATTTTCATCAGAACTCTTGCTGCAGCATTTTGGATAAGCTGAAGACTTTGAATTGCATTTTGTGGACTTCCTGATAGTAAAGAATTACAATAGTCCAGCCTTGAAGTAACAAATGCATGGACTAGTTTTTCAGCATCACTCCTGGACAGAATGTTTCTAATTTTGGCGATATTCCGGAGGTGAAAAAAGGAAACTCTGGAAACCTGTTTAATATGGGATTTAAATGACATGTCTTGGTCAAAAATAACACCAAGGTTTTTTACTTTATTACCAGAGGCCAAGTTAATGTCATCCAGATTAAGTGATTGGTTAAGAAGTTTATTTTTTGAGGACTCTGGCCCAAAGATTACAACTTCGGTCTTGTCAGAATTTAGATGCAGGAAATTTAAAGTCATCCAGCTTTTGATGTCATCAAGACATGACTGCAGTCGAAGTAATTGATTGGATTCATCAGGATTTATGGATAGATATAGCTGAGTGTCATCAGCATAACAGTGGAAATTAATCCCATGCTGTCTGATAATTTTGCCGATCGGAAGCATATATATAGTAAAGAGAATTGGTCCAAGGACTGAACCCTGTGGTACTCCACAGGTGACCCTAGAATTTGAGGAAGATTTATTATTAACATGAACAAACTGGAATCTGTCCGACAGATAAGATTTAAACCAGCCTAATGCTTTCCCCTTAATCCCTACAGTATGTTCAAGTCTTTGTAGGAGAATATTGTGATCAACTGTATCAAATGCAGCACTAAGATCTAACAGGACAAGTACAGACACAAGTCCATTATCTGAGGCCATGAGAATATCATTAGTGACCTTCACCAGAGCCGTTTCAGTGCTATGATGAGCTCTGAAGCCTGACTGAAACTCCTCAAGTAGGTCATTGCTTTGTAAATGTTCACAAAGTTGATTAGCAACTACTTTCTCAAGAATTTTAGATAAGAAAAGAAGATTAGATATAGGTCTGTAGTTTACTAGCTCATCTTGATCAAGAGAAGGTTTCTTAAGTAAAGGTTTAATAACAGCTACTTTAAAAACCTGTGGTACATATCCATTTACTAAGGATAGATTAATCATGTCTAAAATAGGACCACTGATCAAAGGGAATACCTCCTTAAACAACTTGGTTGGGATTGGGTCTAACATAGAGGTAGAAGGTTTAGATGAAGCTAAGATTTTAGATAGCTCAGAAAGCTCTACTTCTTCTAAACAGTTCAGACACAGCGCAGGTTCTAAAGATTCCTCCAATGCTGCCTTACTTACTGGGGACGAGGTAATCATGTTTGGGAGGATGCCAATTATTTTATTTTTAATGGCATCAATTTTATTTATGAAGAATCCCATAAAATCATTACTACTAAGAGCTAAGGGAATGGTTGAATCAACAGAGCTGCAGCTCTGAGTAAGTTTGGCAACTGTACTAAAGAGAAATCTAGGATTATTTTTATTCTCTTCAATTAATGATGAAAAATATGCTGCTCTAACTCTGCGAAGGGTCTTGTTATACAACAATAGACTGTCCCTCCAGATTAAGTAGGATTCCTCTTGGTGTGTAGAGCGCCATTTTCTCTCCAATTTCCTAACATTGTGCTTCAAGGAACGCAGCTCTGAATTAAACCAGGGAGCCAGCTTCCTGTGAATTATCTCCTTTTTTTCTTACACTAAGTATTGCAAAGAAAGCAATGCATAAGAATTGAATGGAAAACCTTGTCATCAGATTATGTGTCTATATAAAGTGTATCTGCATGTAAGAAAAACCAATTTCAATTTGAATTAATCTAAATTAAGCGATGGATGTGTTTAATTAATTAAACATATGTCTTAGTGGACATGGACTTTGCCGCCTGCCAATAACAACAAAGTGGGAGGCAAGCCTAACGAACTGAGGAGATTAGATTAATGACACCACAGAGACATGGAATAACTACAAGAACAATTAACCCCAAATAACCAGAGCTAAATATAGAAAATTCAGATATAACTGAAATTACAATTTTCATGATAGCATGATATGGTCTGCAGAGATGTTAGCTGCTCTTTTTCTGATCTTAGAAGTCCTGGATGGAGGAAAGGTCAATCCTAATTATCCTTTCAATAGACCTAATTATTTGTTGTTGGAGTCTGGACCTGTCCTGTTTTGTAGTACAATCAAACCGCAGAGGAATGGATGTGCACAAAACAGACTGAATGATGGCAGCGTAAAAGATGAAGGTTATGCTTCTTCGGTTGCCACAAGACAGTACACTCTCTGTGGGGCCTTCTTCCAAAATGCCAGGACCATCTGAGGTCCCCAGAAAGGATGCTGCCTAGGAACCGGATATGATCCACAGCACACACAGGGTTGTTGAGGATGGTGAGGGGAGGCTGTATGGGGGATGTTTTCTGTCACAGCATCAGTAAAACTATCCAGATCAGTGGAAGAAGCTTCATAAAAAACACCTAAATCTCTGCAATAAAGACCAACCTGTAACATCTGCTTTGACTGTCCTGTCCACTTCCTAAATATGGACACTACAGACTTAGAAGTATTTTTTTATTTCTGCCAATACGTTGGATTAAGTTGAAGCAGACAGTGATCAGAATGTACTGCAGCGGCCCTGGTAACAGAGCTCTATGCAGTTTGTTAAAGCCGGGTAACAGTGCTTTAGTGTGTTTTTGTCCCTCCCGGGACACTTAATATGCTGTCTGTATTTAGGAACATCTTTGGAGAGGTTTGCCCCATTAAAATGTCCGAAAACAATGATGAGAGAGTATTGGTGTTTTTTCCTCAATGTGTGTTATCAGCTCAACAAGCGGATTTTCAGCTTCTGATGTTCAGGTTTGTGATAGGATGTAAACACCAGCCAGAACGAAGGAGGAGAACTTCCTCGAGGAATAAAAAGGTTTATAGTCTATAAATAGATTCTGTCTCCTCTCGAAGGATGCATTCCTAACTTGTGGCAAGAGGGATTTTCTCTCCTCCCTCAAAGCTCCTTTACAGGCTCCGTACGAAGCTCAGTTATGTTTCAATAAATATTATGGAGCTAACTTGGTTTGCAATATTTTGGGTCAAGAGCAGTTTTGAGGAGTTGTGGATGTAAATCCAGCTGTTTAGACATTAATTTTGCTACTGTAAATCTGACAGGCCTCCTTCCCGGGACTAGCCTCTGTCAGAGAGGGATCGGGGAGGAGCTGACAAGGTCAGCTGTTCCAGGTCTTATGAGTGATATTAAATCTTTTAAACTTAACTTTTGTTATTTTTATCTGCTTATTCTCTTTTTTTTCTTTTGTTCATATCCCTTTGAGATACTTACTTGTAAAGTGCACAATAAATAATATTCATCATTATTGTCATTGTTTTTTTTAATTATTATTATTACCTCCAACTCAATTGCTTAGAACATCATCTTTCTTTTATGGCCACTAACAAACTGCCAGTATCACACACAATTTACTCATTAAAATGGGGAGGACTTAATTGGTTTTTCACCTCTTGTCCATTGCGTACGCAATCTTTGTAGATTACCCTCAACATGCCCACTTATTGCATGCACATTGTTATTTATTTATTTATTTATTTATTCATTCATTTTTGCCCACACAATTTAGCTCTCCTTATTTGGAATCTTTGAAGATCAGGCCCTAAGACTCAATTTCAGTATTGCATTCTGTAACAATATTGCTGTAAAGACTGCAGGCAGTATTTAAGTGCATGTTTTAAGCATGTTCAAAGGTAAAACAAAACCAAAGGGGAAGATACAGTCAAAACTAGTTATTTACATACCTGTATCTAAAAATAGAGCCATTTCTTTCTCCCTGTCTGACATAAACCAAGACTAAAAATGTGCTGTTTTAGTTAAGCCAGGACTGCCAACCTTTTTTATGTGCTAAATGTCCAAATAATGACAGAGGGATTTTTTTTAATTATAGTTTACATACACTAAGGTTACTGGCTTTCAAACTATTCAGGAAATGCCAGATGATAATGGATTTGTTAACTTAAATTACAGCAACAGACCTAATTGGAGGCACATGTATGGATGTGTTTCAAGGCATCACTTCGCACTGCTTCTTTGTTTGGCATTGTAGAAAAATCAAAAGAAATCAACTAAGGAGTCTGAAGGAGGATTTCGGACCTCCACATGTCTTGTTCTTCCTTAGGTACAATTTCAGGACACTTGAATGTGCCAAGTTCACATTTCAAACAACATAATATAAACATCATAAACATGTCCAATTGTCATACAGTGAGAATCAAGACATGCTCTGTCTCCAGGAGAGGAAATGTTTTGATGCAAAATGTTTATATCAACCCTGGAAAAGAAGCAAAAGTCCTTTCAAAGATCTCAAACTAGGCTGGCATGAGTGTAATTATCAAACTTTATTCTTTATAAATATGTATGGTGGTTTGATGAAACTAAAATTCATTAATATCTGTACTTATATTTAGTGGAAAAAGAGGTAACTTGCAAGTCAGAGAAAATTTCCATTTAAAGTATAGGGTTGGAAGCATCATGCTGTTTGTCTTGCTGCAGGAAGGACTGATGCACTTTACAAAATAGACGGGATCATTCAAAAATACCATTATGTGGAAATATTAAAATAACATATCAAGATGTTATTCACGAACCTAAAACTTGGCCCCTCACAACCACTTTGAGTTTTTTTTTCTTATGGATAAACCTTACATATTCAAGCACACTCAGACCACCCACGGGTGCTTGGATCCAGGTGCTTCCAGATACACTTATGTACAGATAAACCCTATAATTACCTTTGGTTGTCACTAAATACATCTTGTATTAAACAATACAAAATTTTTAGTGATGTTATCAAAAGTGTTTGTATCTGTGATACATTTTGGGTTGGTTTTGTGGTTCTATGTCTCTTTTTGCAGGTGTAGAAGCAGACTCCAAGGTTATCTTATACCCTCTTTTTCTTCTACTCTATTTTGTCACCTTCTCTTCCTCTTAATTGTAACGATTGTAGGTGTAATCCCGAAATCCAGCCAAACACAGAGTTACGTTTAAAAGGTTTGTTGGAAGAGTTCAATGTAGACAGACCAGGAGTTGCTGACAGAACCAGACTTGAGCAGATCTGGCAGTGAGTGGGTGAGTGAGGCAGGTATATGAAGGCTGGAAAACAGGTGAGCAGAGTAGGAACTGGTCTGGGCTGATGACTAGTGACTGAGTTCCTTAAATAGTGGCAGGTGACAGGCTGAAACTTCAAGTCCAAAACAAACCAACAAGAACCTAAATCATGACATTAATGTTTTGCCTCACCTTTCTCTCTCTCTTTCTTTCTTTCTTTCTTTCTTTCTTTCTTTCTTTCTTTCTTTCTTTCTTTCTTTCTTTCTTTCTTTCTTTCTTTCTTTCTTTCTTTCTATATATATATTTTTTTTTTTTATGAAAGTAAATCTGTTGAGCTCCCTTTGGCTCTAAGAAAGTAGTTCTACACAGCCAGACAGGATATAATCAAAAGAAACAACAGCTAATACATACTAAAGGAATTGAAAAAAAACTTTATTGCTCATTGTTCCGGCATTTAGCAAATATAAATTATTTTGGTAATACTAACTGACTTAAAAAAGCAGAAGTTTAGTGTGATTTATCGTGAGAAAAAATCTATCTTTATACATTATCTGTGAATATCTGGTATCATCTGTTTGAACAATGTGAGCTGGTTTGAACAATGGTGCTTCCTGTTGGTTAAACTGATTAAAACACACCAATATTTGTCTGGCTTTTCTGAAGGATACAGTTTGCACTTTTTGCTGTTTGTTCTTTGTTTCTGTCAAAGTTTTGAAGCTTCAAACATCCATCCATCCATCCATTTTCTGACCCGCTTAATCCCTCGCGGGGGTTGCTGGTGCCTATCTCCAGCGTTCACTGGGCGAGACGCAGGGTACACCCTGGACAGGTCGCCAGTCTGTCGCAGGGCAACGCAGAGACAAACAGGACAAACAACCATTCACGCGCACACCTAAGGACAATTTAGAGAAGCCAATTAACCTAACAGTCATGTTTTTGGACTGTGTTTAATTTCATTAAAGGTAACAAAACATGAACCATCTATGGCACATACAAATATCCATATCTTGCTAAGTTTTAGAGTTTTCATTGAATTTCAGAACATACTTTTCATAATTTGTTCCTTGATGATATTGACTCAGGCTTTCAACACACTGATTCTTTAATGCTCTGTAACTGGGATCACTTACTTTCTGGTGAGACATCTTTCAATCCAACTGACTGTTTTGAAATGAAGTTTGAGATG
Source organism: Fundulus diaphanus (assembly GCA_037039145.1). NCBI lineage: Eukaryota > Metazoa > Chordata > Actinopteri > Cyprinodontiformes > Fundulidae > Fundulus > Fundulus diaphanus. Next base: position 27,199,030 of record CM073140.1, on the reverse strand, counting down.
TGAGCTAGAGGGGATATTTTTTTTAAAACATTGGCAGTTGGATTGATGCTTAAAAAAGAGTTCTTAGCTGTAAGCTGCACAAATGGTAAATGGTAAATGGCTTGTACTTGTATAGCGCTTTAACTACACAACACATTGTGTAATGTATAGATTGAATGGCTGATTTGTTTGGTATGTAAACAGATTAAAAACATGTTAGATTAGTTACACACAAATGACTGTTAAGCAATTAGCCCGAGGCCTGCTGTTTACAAAGCAAGGGGTGCCATCATGGTTTGAAGACAACTGTTTGCATCATATAATTGAATAATTTATTCCCTAAGGAAGCACTGTAGGTATTACAGGATATTAGCAGGAAATTGCTGACCAATATCACGCTGGTTTCTAATATTTTCCATTGAAATTCAACTGTTAAACCCTCTGGGTCTTACTATGAAATCTTTCAAACTGCTGAGACCTGCTTTCACCACAACAGGGTTACATTTGCTTTTAGCCATATTTCCATTCATAAGGGGAAGCAGGAACTAGAATAACATGCTGTTGCTAAGACCTAAATTGATTTATAGACAGCATTATAAGCACTTCAGATTCATTGTGGGTTTGCAAGAAGCTTGGTTGATGTATCGTAAAATTATTTAGTATGTGGGGAGTAAAGCTGTCAGTGGATTCACGCGATACCTAGTGCAATATTTAGGAAGTGCCAAATAAACAATAGCCGTATTCGGCTGTACAAGTACTACCTCGTTGTCCATTGTTGAAAATGTGTGAAGTGATGCTCTAGCACTCTTGACCCCATGTCACCTGCTATGACATAGTGACATTTTGAATGCATGCAGGCAAAGAAAGAGAGAAAATGCAAAGTTTGCAGAATTATTGTCTCTTGAAATACACCGGAAATTATTAGAATGTGGTCTCTGACTTCTTGTTTGGCTCGAGTAATTCCGTGGTGCTTGACACAGGACCGCTGCGGCGTCTGGCAAAAATCAAAACCTTGCAGAATTTTCCACAGCACAGCACAGCCTTTGGTAACAGGGCCCACACTACACCGTGGCTACTGTGAGTGTAACACATTGACTTTAATGACTTTCGGTTCCTTGTGGCACCTGCCCCGTCTTCTTACTGTAGTAGATGTGAGCCCGCTGTCAGTTGTGTCCCTGGTCCAACACACCTTAATCAAATGGCTGAATTACCTCCTCAGCAGGCAGTCAAGTTCTCCAGAGTCCTGCTAATGACCTGATTATTTGACTCCGGTGTGTTGAAGCAGAGAAACATCTAAAAGTTGCAGGAAACCGGCCCCTGAGGACTGGAGTTTGACACCCCTGCTGTGGAGGAACACGATGTTGTTCCTCATGGCAACACGGTTTGAGAAGCTGAAGAAGGAAATTATATTTAACAGTACTAATTGATATAAAATAAAATTTTAACAACTACCTGATTTTTCTGCTTAGTGATTTTTATCATAAAACAGTTGAAAGGAACCCACATATATCTTCATGTAGGTTTCTTTTGATGCCAACATAATTTTACTATAACAAGAAAACAATAGTTATTATAACTATAATATGGGATCATCTTATTATTATTTTAGATGAAAAACAACTGTTTTTGTTTTGCTAAAAGGTTGCCCTTGAGAAAAAGTATTCTATTGTCTACTGTCTTCTATTTATTTTAATGTCTGAGTATTTGTGGGACTAATTAAGCCTTCTTTACACTTCTACATAGCTTTCTTTCACTACATATACAGCCAGCTGTGATGCTGCCACTTGTAAACTATATGACTCTCATTTCAGCAGTCTTCTAGAACATGAATGATGAATCTGAAAACAAGACAAGAAGCATGGATTTTTAAAGCACATTTAGAATATTATTGTGGACTAAAATCTATTTTTTTTTACCCCAGGCAATTATCGAGCAAAATGTGTTTTCCTGTGACAGTGAGGAAATGATCTCATCCCAAGAAAACTAAAGTTAAGTCATGATCATGGGTTATCTTGACAAAACACTGCTGAGGCTCAAAGCATAATTTGAATGTCCATCACTAAATATCCAGGCACACACAGAGGCATCACTCATCACTTTATTGCCATTTTCTCTCAAAGTGAACCTTTTTTCTGTCTGATTTTATATTACCGTGTGCACATTTCTAGCAAAATTATCCCTGTTGTAGATAATCAAAGTAAAACAGATCTTACAAAATGGACACACCCCTGTTAAAATACCACGTTGTTGTGATATAAAAATTAGAACATAATTAATCTAAAAACGTTTTTCCACATATATTGTGGCATGCACTCAGTGTAATCCAACTGAAAAGCTAACAAGTATTAGATCAAAAAAAGTTAAAATAAATAAAATACTAACTACATAAAAAGTGCAATCTCTTGGTTGCATAAATTTGCAAACTAATACTTAGTAGAAGCACCTTTTGATTCAGTTTCAAATTCAGTTGTGATATTTGGGGGAGTGGTTGCTGAGTGGTCAGGTCAGGGCGCTTATGTCACAGAGAGGCCACAAGGTCCCTGGTTCAAGTCCTACATACTGTCACTCTGTTTTTTGCCCAATGGACATGTCAAACATTCTCAAAATCAATCAAATTGTGAAGGTATCTATTTTTAGGTCTCTCTGTTTACCTATTTTTATGTAATTTTTCCCTGTATCTCTGTTCAGTCCCATTCATGTTTATTTCAGTCTGTCACCTCTGACCCCTCATTCACGCTTACTCCTTCATCCGTGCATTCTGCATTACGTCACAAATAAAAACAATTCTAGCCAATAGGGCATTTTTCACCAGCTCCGTGGTGTTACGGCATGACAGAGAACCCTCCTCCGTTGTCCATCAGAAATACGGATCGAGTCAATTTGTGACAGACGATGAAGCAAAATGCATCAATTTCTAAAAACCAGATGAGCTAGACAGGACGTCAGATGCAGTAAGTGTAAACTGGATCCAGTATTATTTCAAAATAAAGGAGGGAGGGGGCAAGGCTGTCTGGATGCATGAACGGATCCAGTTCGGATTGCTGCGCGGCACATTTTGTAATAAAATGATGGAGCGCACAAGGACCGTAGTCAGTGTGAAACCGCCATAGCCACCATCCAATTAAACTCATTCAGTCCAGCTGTTGCCTGCTCATCACACTCATGCTTTCCACCTGGTTCCCTTGCTATTTAAGCTCTAATTTCCCATTTGCGCCTGTCTGGATTCTACCGTTCTGTTCATGCATAGCCAACCCATGCCTGCTTGTTGCCACGTTGTTTGGTGCTGCTCTCTGGTTGAGCAAAAGGTTTTTGCATTTTATTTATCAAACTCTTTTGAATCCAATGTGCTGCATCTGCCTACCTGTTAGCATTTGGGTCCATCTCCAAGAATCTCAACCTGACAATAAAAAAAAAAAAAACATGTGCTTTGATATAAGATTGGAAAACATATCTCCAGCCTATGGCATTAATTAGAGAATGAAAATGACAAAAACAACTATTGACAAATTTTAATAGCTTTACTCCATTTCTTTATTCCACTCTATTGAGCTGTAGACCATGTTTCACTGTAGTCCGATGGCACATAAATATTTTTGATCTAAATCACATAATACAACTGCAACCAATTGTGATGAAAAATGCTGCACACTTCTAATGTATAAATAATATAATTAATTAAAAAAAGAGAAAGCAATCACAATTCTAAAAAAACATCTTATGTTGCAATCTCATCATGTTCCTCTTTTGAATCTCTTATCTCCTCCAAACTGCAAATTACAGCCAATTGTAACCTTGTTTTGCTTAGAGCGTGTTTGTGTATTGGCTCCATCTATATTGACAGTGGGGGAGACGGCACAGCAGAAGCTCTAATGAAAGTAATTCTCATCAAGCCTTCCATCCGCTTCCATAATGAGTGTCAAGGAACACATTAACTCGTAACCTTTCAGAGAAAGGGAAAAAAAAAATGTCAGCACCTTTTTGTTTTTTTACAAACTTAACCTGTTTGGGTCAGAATATGTGTCCACTATTGTGTTAGAGCAAGGTAATAAAAGCTGATTAGATTGGAGGTAATGTCCTTACACTATGTTTAGTGGTCTCAGATGTTGTTGTTTTTTTAAAAATGTCACTATTATATAATGTAGTTAAATAACAAATCTGCGATCAATAATAACGCCAGCAGCAGAAAACCTCACCGGATAAAATATTTTAGTGTTGCTACACACTGAGAGAACAAATAGAATTGCGCTGTCACAACATATTCTGTATCAAGAAGTTACAGAACAGAGACATCAGAGTTTGAGTTTAATTATGAGCTCAGGTGTAATAAGATCCGAACAAATAATTAACATAGACATTAATACAGCTAAGTTCTTTGACACGGTTAGCAAAAACATTTTAAGTTACATAGAAGTCTTACCAAGAGCACAAAGCAGAGTCTGAAATACATGTTTTGATCAGTGGCAGAATAAAATAACTGCAATGATCTGCCTTTTGTTGCACACATCACTTTAGTTGTCTGTATTGGTGATCTCCATCTTCCGAAATTCTTATCAATGTCTTCTTAAAGGCTTTTTTTGAATAACCAATGGCCTCTGTCCCTAATATACATAGTGCAAGCTTGACCCCTCAGGACTCATGAAAAGATATTATGGTTGCATTAAAAATAAGAACAAACATCCATGATCTTCTTCTATTTGGCTCTCCTGTGAAACAGATATTCTAAAGATCTGAGGGCAGTAGAGATCTTTGATGTTTTTAAAAGTAAACTAAAGCCTGAACATGAATATTTATTCTTTGATTAACCTCATCTTAAGCTAATTATATCAGCAGTTTTATTGCACATTTACTGAGAGTTTATATTACCTCTATATTAATAAGTCTGCTGATTCATTTGGTAATGCTGTTGAGATTAAAGAAGTTTCACATTAGTGGTTTGAATTGATTTTTGTCTTGTTTTCATTTATTATTCACTATCTCAGTGTTAGTAATTTTTGTAATACTATCAGTATCATAAACTGGTTTGCTGGCTTTAAATCCTCTATGATTGAACTACACCTCCCTCTCTGTATAGAGGCTGCTGGCATGAGCCCTGCACTCAGATGTTCCCTCTCAACTGGTGTGTTATGATCAAGCTCTCCGGCCATCATTTGGAACGTAATTGTTATCAGAGCATGAAGTGATATGAGCTGGACCATGCAGAGCACTGTTTGAAAAATACTCAAATATGTAATATATCAGACCATTAGAATGATGATAATAAAAATCATAATGGACTTTGGCAAAGAGGGGTTGTCATCAGGACATAAAATACATTTCACACCAAAAAGTGAGAAAATAAATCAGTAAAAGGAAAGTAGAACTCTGCTCATTATAGGCTTGCATGCCATCAATGAGTTCTTGGGGTGGACTGAAATAGTCGTGATAAATTTCTCTTCTTCCACCTTATTTATTTCCCCACTAAATTAATTATGTGGCCCTTTTCCACATAGTAACTGTTATGTATGTATGTGTGTGTATATATACATACATATATGTATCAAAAAAGTGGGTAATATCCTGATTTTGACTTTTTTATGTTCAGAATATTCCGAACGTTATCATTACAGAGTGTTCAAACTTCAGTCCTTGGACCAATTCTCTTTACTATATATATGCTTCCGATTGGCAAAATTATCAGACAGCATGTGATTAATTTCCACTGTTATGCTGATGACACTCAGCTATATGTATTCTCTGGTAATAAAGTAAAAAAAATCTTGGTGTTAGTTTTTGACCAAGACATGTCATTTAAATCCCGTATTAAACAGGCTTCCAGAGTTTGCTTTTTTCACCTCAGGAATATCGCCAAAATTAGAAACATTCTGTCCAGGGGTGATACTGAAAAACTAGTCCATGCATTTGTTACTTCAAGGCTGGACTATTGTAATTCTTTACTATCAGGAAGTCCACAAAATGCAGCTCAGTCTTCAGCTGATTCAAAATGCTGCAGCAAGAGTTCTGATGAAAATCAACAAGAGGGATCATATTTCTCCAATTTTAGCTTCCCTTCATTGGCTTCCTGTTAAATCAAGAATAGAATTTAAAATTCTTCTTCTAATGTATAAAGCCCTTAATAAACAAGATCCATCATATATCAGAGCTCTGATTACCCCGTAGGTTCCTAACAGAGCACTTCGCTCTCAGACTGCAGGTCTGCTGGTGGTTCCTAGAGTCTCTAAAAGTAGAATGGGAGGCAGATCCTTTAGCTATCAGGCTCCTCTCCTGTGGAACCAACTCCCAGTTTTGGTCCGTGAAGCAGACACCCTGTCTACTTTTAAGACTAATCTTAAAACTTTCCTTTTTGACAAAGCTTATAGTTAGAGTGGCTCATGTTACCCTGGCCTACCTCTATAGTTATGCTGCTATAGGCTTAGGCTACTGGAGGACATCAGGGCCTATTTTTCTCACTCTACTGATTTCTACTGTTCTCCAGTTTTGCATTGCTTGTCGTCATTTCAGCTTTTAACTTTTTGTTCTCTCTTCTTTTTTCTTTATAGTAGGTACATATGGTCTGGCGTTCTGTTAGCTGTGACATCATCCAGGGAAGACAGATCACCCGCTATTACCATCTAATGTAGAATAGATTACTGGATCAATGTGTGCTTCTGTGCTTTTTTTGTCTGTCTTGTTGTGTCTCTGCTCTGTCTTCTCTAACCCCCAGTCGGTCGAGGCAGATGACCGTTCATACTGAGCCCGGTTCTGCTGGAGGTTTTTGCTTCCCGTTAATGGGGAGTTTTTCTTTCCGCTGTCGCTTCATGCTTGCTCAGTATGAGGCATGGACCGCGGAACGGGTAGGGCCAGTAGGGCCAGTAGGGCCGCGGCCCTACCTACTTTTGATGATCAAACATGTAAAATAATATATATAAATAAAATTAAAATATTCAATAGCTATTTTTTTCAAATGCACAGTAGTCTATGGCAGCAGCATCATTCTCCAATGAGAAAGCGATAAATCATCCCATCTAAAAATGTATTGGCTGATTGTGTCATGTGATGTAAACAAAAGTTTTCCCACCTCTGCGCTGCTTATGACCGCTACTTCGTTAGCTTCGTTTGCTTCGTTAGCTTAGTTAACTGTGTCCACTGCAAGTGCTGAGAGGTGTTTCTCGTCCCTCCGTCGTATCAAGACCTATCTGAGATCAACAATGACCCAGAAAAGACTAAATAGCTTGATGTGCGCCCACACACACACACACAGGGATCTTTTGACCACAGTGGATGCTTTGAGGATAGCCAGGGACTTCTCCAGCATAATGACAGACGGAGACACTTTTTCGGGAATATTTAGAGCAGGGGTGAGTTTGACTTTTCTTTTTAAAGTATTTTTATTCTGTAAATATTGTGTTAGCTGTAATATAATGATTGTAAGTGGAAATAAATCCGGGGCGTGTGTGCTGGAACGTCAGAAAAAAAGTTAAATAAAAATTTGGTGCCGATTTTAATTATAACATGGCAGACACATGTATCATGCTCAGGGACCACAGCCTATGAGAAAGCAATAAATACTGGTGTCTAAAAATGGATTGGCTTGTCTTGTGTCATGTGACGCAAATCAGTTGCGTGATCAAGGGGATGCTGGTGTTTTATGTGTATGCGGGCGCGTGCGTATGTGATGGGTAGTGGTATTGTGTATTGCCTGATGGGCCCGACCAATTTGAAATGCGTTCCGCGGTCCATGGTATGAGGGATTGCTGCAAAGCCATGGACAATGCAGACGACTCTCCCTATGGCTCTACGCTTCTCCAGGAGTGAATGCTGCTTGTCAAGACTTTGATGCAATCAACTGGTTTCCCTTATATAGGAATTTTTTTACCAATCTGTATAATCTGACCCAATCTGTATAGTCTGATTGAATTTGACTTTGTAAAGTGCCTTGAGATGACATGCTTCATGAATTCGTGCTATATAAATAAAATTGAATTAAATTGAATTGAATGGTGATTCACAAGTGCAGTGTAATTAGATGCAGATGGATCTGAAATAAGGAACTGACTTTAGCGTGCAGTGAAGCTCTGGTGTACTAAGGACTGTCTTGATCGCTTGAGCATAATAAACAGCAAATTACATAACTTAAATTAAAATTTCTTGGAAAAATATGTTAGTGTAAGTGGATATTTAAATTATCCCAACAAGGTTATGTTTATTTATCTGATTCAATAACTTGTCATCCTGAAGGACACAGCAGGTTTCGAATAGTTTTTCTTTGTAAATGGTTTATATCAGCACATCAAAACTGGTTAAATAGGTTTAAGATAAATCCTTTATAAAAGGAGTAGTGGTAGATCCCTTGGAGGAATGGTTTTATTTTCTTTCACAAGAAAACTCTTAATAATCCTGGCTCTGTGTATTTATCAATTTCAATTTGAATGGAAATGGGCATTTTGATAAAACTCAGCAGGAATAGAAAAGCCCACAGTAAAGTGTATTTTTCTTAATAGGCTCTATTCCTCTGCAACTAGATGTCCTGCAGACCCCAGCACAGGAAAAAAGGTGTTTTTACAAAGCAAAAGCGAGAGTTGGAAAATTGTTTTATGTATTTATCATTTGGAGTTCATTGCTGCATTTTACTTTATAAAATACTATGCAGCATTGTATTTGTATGAAATAAAGAAACATTATAATAACTTTGTGCAATCACCTCAACCAGAACTATGTAGATATAATAATAATAATAATATAAAAAATAAAAAGCAACCAATTGATTGGCTAGTTTAAAAATTTTGGTCTAAATGGTAATAACTTTTTGGAACTTTGTTCATTCAATATTGTTGTATTTGTATATAAAATTACTTTAAATTATTAAAAATAATAAAACTTAAAATAATGTATTATTTATAAACAGAAATGTTAGTTTTCACTAGACTTTTAATCTGCTGTACAAATTCCATAAATATGCCAAAAGTCTTATCTCAAACCAACATACTTTCTTTAGGATCCAAGTTTGGCCAAAGGAAAAGAAAAATTGTGTCCGTGTACTGCTTGACCCTTACTTTGAGTCTCCAATGTTGTTCTCCCTCTGGTCTAAACCTATTTCTTTTGACAAAAACACATAAACAAGCATGGGCTTAGACATACACAGACATGTACATGTATAAATAGGGCAGCACGGTGAAGTCTTTCTCCCAGCAGGCCCAACCTAATTGGTGATGTTATGTTTGAGAGCTGTCAGGACATGCCATGAAAGAGGCCACTAACATAATTTTATGTTCTGTAGGAAAAGAAGAAAAGAGTAACATAGCATAAGTCTGTAGATATCACTCCACGATGAACATGGTTTGCTGTGCTGCACAACTGATATTTTAAAATAGATTTGATGTCTTTAAAATAAGTGTTTCCCACTCATTAATTAGCATTTAATTGTCATCATTTAGGTAATTTTACCAGTATGTGTTTTGATAATTGATATGGAGAGGTTTTACTTGAAATTATGAGACCCATATAATGACAGCTTTTTAAATTCGGTTTTGAGACTGAGACCACTTTTCTTTTGAACCTCATTCATGCAGGTTGTTGTGTTAATGACATAAAGGACTGCAGGAGTTTACAAATAGGTTAATCTGTGCTGCAGGTTGAAAACTAGAGCTACAAAATAGCAAGAATGAAACAAAGAAGTTAGGCTGGGAGATGGATGACAAACTTGGCGAAGTTGACTACAGGAACACAGAGAGAGGAAATCAAGTCAAATTTGTTTTGAAGCCACTGCAATTAAGAACCAGTTATAAAGCATCCCCTAAAATGTTTTTTTTTTTTTTGTTTGTTTAGGCAGGATTCAAATTATAGGTTTTTGCTTTTTAAGGTTCTCCAAAATGGCATGCATTTATAGAAAACACATTTTTAGAAACTTTTAAACTATTCATAAATCAATGAAACAGTTTTGTCACAACTTATATATGCATCACTTGATGAACTAATACTCTTAAATTTCAGTTTCATCACTGAATAATTACTGCAAAATACATCTTGGAAGATTGTAAGCTTGTGCGTTAGTGGTGTTCATAGCTTTCTGACCAAAAAAACGTATAATTAATTGACATTAAAAGCTGCAGTGCCTTGCTAAGATATTTATATTTACGAGACTTTTTTTGCTTCATCCGTTTCTGTTTTCAGAAACGGATGAAGCAAATGATTTTGCTGGGATTTTAAGTGGTAAACCAACACAAAGTGGAACGTAATTGGGAAACGGAAGAAACACTGTGCATGGATTTGGCAAACCTTTGGCAAAATAAGGTTTGGAAGGAAAAGTATGCATGGTTTTGGCATTTCTTCAACTAAAAAGGTCTTAGAACTCCCTTGGAACATATCAACCCCGCAATGAAATATGGTGGCAGCATAATGCTGTGCGGTGTTTTTCTTTTAACAGTGACAGAGAAGCTAGACACAGCTTAAATCAGGACAGTGCTTGAGGAAAACCTTTTTGCTGCAGAAGACTTGATACAGGTATGGATGTTCACCTTCCAGCCAGACGTTGACTCAATACCACAGTCAGAGCTATAATGGCATAGTTGAGATCAAAGTATGCTAATGTTTTGGAACTGTCCAGTCAAAGTTCAGACCCTAATTTAACTGAGAATCAGTGGCAGTACTTGAAAATAGATGTTTACAGATGTTCTCCAATATATCTGAACTTGATCTATTTTAAAAAGAGGACGTTGCAATAATGTGGAACACTAGATGTGCAAAGCTGATGGAGAGATACCCAAAACACTTGCAGTTGTAATTGCATCAAAAGGAAGTTCCGCAAATTATCCATTCAGAGGGGCTTTTTACAAATCTCCACCACCATCTTCAGAGCTTTATTGGTGAAATAAAGGAAACTTTATTATCTTTTTCCTTCAACTTCACAGAGAACAGTGAGGGAAGACCTCATTAAACAGACTTAACCGAATAGTGGAAACTCTTCCTAGGAGTTCTACTCTGCATAGAGAAAAACTCTGAGTTTTTACAATTCAGAGTATCACCTGGATAAATCACAGCCAGTAATACCCCACAGCTAAACTTGATTACTCTCCTCACCTTGACAATGAGTCATCTGTGGCAGTTTAACAACAGATTATTACCCCCCGTGGCACTGTGTGTGTGATCAAAATCCTTTTCAGTTGAAACCAGGTGAATTGAAGGCTTGTGCAAAGGAGACCTGATGACCTGTTTAAAAACCAGAGGGGTTTTGTCAGGAAGAGTTTGCCTTCCCAATGACCTCCCTCTGTTCTGCCGACTGCATATGTTAGTACTGAAGGATCTTATTATATGTGACAAGAAAGGCTATTTTTAATTAGAAAGTGGGGGCAACATGGGTCTCTTCACTGTCCTGATGTGATGGGAAGAGCTATTATTTATTAATCAAGAGGTGACTGAATTAATTCCTTACACTTTTTCACCAGTCACTGTCTCAAAACAGTGGCTAGCAAAAATTTTCACAGTGCAATTCCTCTTTTTGACATGTTATAGAAAATGTATTTTAATATGATTATATGTGAACAACACAAACTTTCTCAGAGAGTGTGTCACTGGGCTGTGGTATTTTGCAAGAGAGCTACCTTGGTCCTCTGTTGTATACCATCTTTACAAATTATCTACCATTAGTACTGAAACAAGCTAAATTAACTATGTATGCAGATGATACAACAGTCTATATATTTGCCAAATCAATATCAGAGCTGTCTTCAATCTTAGAGAAAGAATTAAAGATTGCTGGGCAATGGATTTTAAATAATAAATTAATATTAAATACGTCTAAAACAAAAAGCATAATGTTTGGCTCAAACAAGTCTCTTGAAAGTAATCTACAGTTACATTTGTTAATAAATATCACTACAATAGAGCAAGTAACAGAGGCTAAACGTTTGGGTGTCTATCCAGTCAACAAAATGTCTTGGTCAAGACATATTGAATTTACTGCAAAAAATATAGGAACATATTTAGCTGTAGTAAGAAATTCTAGATAATTTGGCAAAGATTGTTGTCAGAACTCTGAAAATTTCTCAACTAGACGCAGAAAAGAAAAGATCTAGAGCATCTGAAAATCATGCAAAATAAGGCCACAAGTATTGCTCCAAACTGCTCTCATACAACCAGTACAAAAACTATGCATTTAAAACTGGCATGGCTGAAGGTTCAGGATCAAGCATTGGCTTATTTGTTGCTCTCTACTTGGAAAATATTAAAACTTAAAAATCCACTGTTTTTATTTAGTCAATTTAAAAGCAATAGAGAATCCGATGGTTATGGTAGTAGGCTCGCTTCCAAAGGACGCTTTTTAATTCCAAAGGCAAATTACAATTTTCTTTAACAAAGCTTTATTTATAGAGAAATGAAAGAATGGAATGCCCTGCCATTAAAACTGATCAATATAGAACACATTTCTATATTTAAAGGACAATGGAGGAGATATATTGACATTGACTATTTGTAAGGTATTTCTAAAACTATCTGTAAATTAAATTCAGCTTGTTGATAGATACTTTATGTGTATAAACTGTAATCTCTGTCATAATGTAATTGACATGTTTTTGTATTGTATGCATATTTATCTGTTATATTGATAATACCTTAGTATATGTATGTTTCTAATAAGGACCCCAGAAAGATTAGCTGGCTGTCGACCTCAGCTAATGGAGATCTGAATAATAAAACAAAACAAAAACAAAGTTTTGAATAGTTGGGAAAGGGAAGGTATGTTTTCAATTTATTTTCTTTACTGTAGACTAGAGGGTGAAGAGCAAGGGGCTCAGCACAAAGACTTCAGGTGAGCCGATGCTGAGTATGAGAGCTTTGGAGACATGGGGGGCGATACATCTGTGAGCAATTTGACAGGAATTTTTTAATCCAAAGACATGTGAATTGAGGTAGTCAGAGATTCAGCAGTTTACTCGCGAGAACGTGGGAGAGCCACTAACATGTTATCTTCCCTTTCAGTTGTTCTGGAGCGCTTGCCAGCCAGTTTCCAGTCTCTCTACACATTTTGCTCAAATCCTTTAAACTACTCTTTGTGTCTCGGCTGAATTATTGGGTCCTCCCTTTTGTATATTACACTATTGACTAGAATGGCTTATTTGTGACGTAAAGGAGACTGCATGGATGAAAGATTATGTGTGAATGTGGGGTAAAGGTTGCAGGACAGAACTTCTCAGGGACTGCATTTGGGCACCTTGGTCCCAGTATTTTATTGGCTTGTCCAAAGGTTCTGGGGTAAACTTTGTACAACCACCAACATGCTTTCTTCTGAGCAGTGAAATGAGTGTAGTTAGAGGCCACTATAATTTAGTACAAAACTTGTTTTCATAGAGGTGAAGATTCTAAGAGTCATCCAGGTCACTTCCTATCCAGGAAGCTTTCTCAATTCAAAAAATTTGAGAAAGCTTCCTGGATAGGGAACAGAACGTCTTCAAACTTCGGAAAACAAGTCCAGTTGTTTTGTTTTTTACTTTATTTGGAAATTATTTTCATAGAAAAACTGAATCTAGTATTAACAGGTCATGCTGAAATCACTGCTCCTTGCAATACTTTTCAGATTTTTTTGTTGTTGATTCCTCTTTCTGTAATTTTGCCAGGAAGACCAGGTGTTGGCTGGTTAATGGTGAATTAACCAGCCTACTCGTTCATTGTACTTGCAGATTATGGCTCATTGCTGAAGTTTAGGACTGTCTCTGTTTATAGGAAGTAGGCTTTGCAATAATAATCTTTTGAAACTTTTGAGGAAGCTTTTGATTTTACCAACATGGCAAGCTTTTTGCATGATACCTCGCTGAATAACAACATTTCTAAACCAGATGGCATTATGTCACCGATAGGGAGGTGAATGTTTCTAAAAAAAAAAATCAGATATTTTCTTTGCTTTTAATTTTTTTTTCTTATGTAGTTTCCATTTATTTATTACATGTGAATGAACTAATTAGTTTATTTCTATTTGTGATACTGTCTGATGTAGGGTGAGTGTTACATCAATAGTCCCATTAAAAATATAATTACCAAGAAAGATTTTGAGCATTTCAACACTTAAAGTATGTTACCCACTGCAGCTGCTCAGCTATTGAGCAAGCCAGCACAGGATTATGAGTTTTTGTTTTGTTTTTCACCATGGGAAGGATTAAATGCAAAAAAAGCAGAGCTCCATAGCTACATGCATAAAATTGTTAAAATTAATTTTTCGACTGTAGAAGATATAATTCCTCTACATATTTGGTCATCCGCATATCTAAATTGCTTTTGATGCTCAGGTTTCATTTAATCTATGCACAATTACAGTGCAGCAATCGTACAGAAGATTAAACAAAGGAAAAAAGAGGTCATGCAAACCTCGATTTAAAGTGATCTCTAACTGTTGTCATCCAGGGGAGCATATTTGGCTAGAGTATTGAACGTTATTAAGCCTGCCTTGCCTTGGTTTAGCCTGTCTTTGCTTATAAAGAATCATAACTACAAACTATCCCCGTAGTATGACAACAAAGTCTCGAAAAACAGTGTCATAGCCTACCTTCCTGTCTCCCAGCTAATGATTCACATTAACAGATCATGTCATTTCCTCCTGCTCTTTAATATCCGCTGTGTGTGTGCATGTTAACACACAATAGGAACTCCTGAGTGACACCAGTGGACATTATCTCTTCTGCAGACAGCAGGATGTTTGGCAGACGGAGCCACGTCTGCCTGTTTTCTTTTCCCCTCTCCCAGTTTGAACACCGCTAAGGCCGATCCATCCAGATCAGTTCACCTCAGCAGAGGCAAACCGAGTCCATCAGAGTGCTAAACCGTCACGTAGAACATAAGCAACAGGCTGTGGCTATTTACTAGGGTAATATGGCAGTGATTTGAAGACAGTCTGACTGGGTAACATTTGGTGTGAAAAGAGTGGGCAGGCTGTTCTCTCAGAGGTTGTTTTCAGAAAGTGTAAGCCAGAAAGGACTCTGCATTCATCTGCAATGTTCATCTCAGTTTGCATAGTTGATTTGTCATCCATATACAGCAACAATACACCCAATGTTGCTCTGTAATCAATCAAAGCATACTTTAATGAGGGACAGCTAATGTGAAGAAAAAAAAACAAAGTGTTGCATAGTACACTCTGAATACTATTAAGGCAAATAATGTCCAATGTGTTATCTGCTGTCTTTGATAAAATTGCAGGTGACTCATATTTGTGAACTCAGCAACGTTGTCTGCTCAATTTTACCCACCCAAACACATAGCAGGTTTTAGTTTCAACAAATATTCTCATCTGTTCAACATTAAACTTTAATTAAGGAAGAAAGGTGGCTAAGCTCTCCATCTCTGTCACTTCATTTCAGGTTGTACAAGGGAACTGCTACCACAGGAAGACCCCCCGCCCCCCACCCACCCTGCCTCTTTCCTCTGCTCCCTCTCTCTCAGTTTGCCACTTGCAGTGTTTGTCCTTACACAGCCATCTGTCCCCCTGCCTGTGTGTTTTGCGGTCTGTGTTGCCGAGCAATCATTAGGCGGCCCTCGTAGATACAGTTTTCGAAGCCTAAATCCATAAACCATCAGAGTTTGAACTCATTTGTCACTTGGCACCTTGCACATCCGTTAAAGATTGGCTGTTGTACGGGAGCAATATCATGAATAAATCATGCAAGTTAATAAACACATGCAATGCATATGATTGTAGCTGACTGACATCATGACTGGTTAATGTGACTTTTTCACTTGGCTGCAATAGGAGGCAAGCAGATAGTTCAGGGAGAATATGCTCCAATTAGTGAGGCAAGCACAAAGCAACAAGTCAAGCTCAGTGTTTCTTTTTCTTCCTAACAAGAAGTTCTTGTTGGGGAGTAAATAGCAAGCATTTCCCATTAAAAGCACATTTTATTAGCATATGTACAATTGGTAGTTAAACAAGGGTGGTGAAACTTGACTTCTCCTGAAAGACTTTGAGACTTATAAATGAAAATGTGTACAATTCAAAATTTGGACAGCCCAGAATCATTTGTTTTTAAAGGTTTTTACATGGCATGTTCAGTTATTTTATTGTTTTGGTTTTTTTAACCCCAAATTATGTCACAACTTTCAGCAGCAAATGTTTTGGCTTCTGGAGGAGCAATTAACAATTGTCGCTGTTAGTGACATCAGTAGCCATCAGAAGGACATCTGCTTAGTGTTATAATTACAAAATCCACTAATTACAGACAACAAAGGCTGATATTCTCCCCTCCCTGAATGTTTTGGCAGTTTGGCTGATATATTTCTGAATATTAGGAGAAATCTTCTTGGCTTCCATGTAAAAACACCCGTAAACACAAACAGAAGGGGCCAAATCAAAGTGTTTTAAGTTGAACCTAAATGGATACATAACCCCACCCTGGAGTACAGTATATTGTTATGTAGCCATTGTGACATACAGCACATTTCCTATGCATGTAGGGGATGAATAGTTAATTTTGGCTTGTGTTGATATTGTGTAACTCAAACACTGTAACTGAGCTTATATGGCAACCATCTTTAATGTGCTGGTTTAATTTCTAAATGGAGAAATATTTTTGTGTGTTTTTAGGCCATTGATCTATTCACTTTTTGCATGTTTTTAATGTAATGGCATTAATTTTAAATATTCAATCTTCTTTTATACATTAGCCAATACATAAGTGTGTTAATCAGGTTGGCTTAGAAAAAACACTTATTATTCAATCTGGTGCCAGCTTTGACTTCTACAGAACACGCATGTTAATTTAACTGTGAGACAAACTAAACCAAATTTTTAATTGACCGTTACCTGTCCTAAAGAAAACATTTAAAAGGGTAAAAGTGACACGGGTTTTAGAACAAGTTATGAGAATCCACCATGGACAATGTTAAGATAATGTATACAGGCTGAAGCAAATTTGTAGATTCACATCAAACTGCAGTGCACGCTGGCCCAAAAATCACTAGTTTTGGAAAAAATACCAAACATCTGAATGAAGCCAAAGAGCCTTAACCAAGCAGAAAACAAATTTGCAAGTTAAAATCATGTGTACTTCATCGGCCTTTGTTACTATTTTCTTTGTCTTGAAGCTATGGATGTAATAGTTGGGAGTTACAAAACAGAACAATCCGAAAATTCCTTACGTTGTGAGATTTTTCATCTGAAAATCCTATCTCTAACCCAACAAGGGCTAAGATTATTAATAAAAAATAGCACCAGACTTATGAGAAACACCAAATCACTTAAATTTTGATTTAACAGAATATGTGTTTTAAGGCTCATTCAAATTGATTGCTACAAAGTCAATAGGCAATCACTCTGCATATAGAAGGCCAATAAAAGCCAATATTGTAGCTATTCTCTAAACGCCACTCATATCTCCACTGGACATCCCTCTAACTGATTACAGCAAATTCTGCACATCATGTTGTCAGTGGGTTTCCTCCTGTCCTGTCCTTTTATATTGTCTCTTATAAACACAGAAAACAGCTGGTGAAGAATAAGTTTTGATGTGCCATCTTACTTTTCCAGAAAAGTCAAACTGGTTTGGTGTCCACTGAGTTTTACGGGAAATTCTGCCACTGATATCCCTGCTACTAGCCAACTGCAGCATGAAAGAACATTGCCGGTGTACTTTGTTTGCTTTGCTTTTGCCCTTTCCATTCATTTTGTCCCCTAGGTGGCCTAAGGCAGGGTTTAAGGTTCACCTTTCACATGGGGTCTGGTTTGGGTTTGGAAACAAACTTGCTCATATAACAGGCCTGTTCTAAATCAGACAGTAAGATTTTACTGATAACATCATCAGCCTCTCTGTGTGGTATCTGCTGCAGATAATCTCACTCTAAACACAAAGCACAGGAAAAAGAATTATGAATCACACAGTGCTCTATCCTATGTCTGTGTGCGTGTGTGGTCTATTTCCCCTTGTTTCTTAACCTTTACGGCGGTGTTAGTCAGAATTTTAATTGTTTTTCTTATGTAACAAACATGCATGATTAATCTAAGATTGTGTTTCACTATGTTGCAATTTCTGTGGTGTTGTTCGATTGTAAGGCGACCTTTTGTTTAAAGCTGCTGCTGTCCGGTGTGTTAGTCATTGCTTATGAGCCACAAGGTGCTTTTGGTTGATATTGCCCCAGTATATCAATGTTCTTTGTCTTTTTTAGCAGCTGAGAGCTCGCGGCACTGACAGTGCGGGGCCCTTCTGGTAGCATCATCTCCCTCGTGTGCTGTACACTTTATCACTCTGCTGGTTTGGACTGCAGCACAGTGTTTTTGTCTGTGTGGATAATGCATTTGGGATTTGGGTTGACTACTAAAATTCTTCTTTGCCTTTTTAAAACTCCCTGAACTGCCCTTTACTCTTGGGTGATTACAATTTTTGACGGTGTTTTTTATTTGATTTTATAAATACCAGAGGATATCTTGCATTTCTTTGGACAAGAAAGAAACACATGAGCAAATATAATATTAAATATTGCAG